>CM066239.1:5189911-5491199 GCA_033675125.1 Athetis lepigone
ACTTTGCCATTCGGATAAGAGTTCCTCCCAGACTTCAGTCTGCGGTTTAAATAATCTAGAAATTTTATTAAGGTCGCGTTGTGGTATAAAGTCAGTGTCATGGTTTCCGCGCGGAATAGTACATTGAAGCACGACGCTGTACCTCAAGATCGACTGGAAGTACACCTGCGAGTACCGGTAGGGCTTCAGTACTGACCGTTCTATACGCTTTGCATAAAAATATCAAAGCCAAACGTTGACTTTGAAGTAGTTTACGTCGTACCGCCGCTATTGTGGCCCTATCGGCCAAAACAGGTGCACGTAGCACATACAACCTAAGTAGGTAGCCCCATATATAGTTTTTAAAGTTAAGAATGATAAACCCCAAGTTGCTTTGGATATCTCGTTAGGGCATAAAAGTTCCTTTTAGCTTTTTCACTACTGTTTTTATATGATCGACAAATGAAAAATTTCTTTCTAAGGCCATGCCAAGGTAGCATACTGCTTGTTGTTTTTTGACGGGACGTTATTAAATTTAATACTAGGCCATGATTTAAGATTCCCTTTTAGTATAAGTTGATATGTTTTTTGCGGTGCGAAGGTAAGACGATTACGATCACCCACTGTGATATTAAACGTAGGCATGTGTCAGCCAAGTTCTCAAGTCCTGCTCGAGTACTTGACTGAATGAGCAGTAGGCCGTCGTCCGCGTAACCGGTTAGGGACAGCCGCTTGGAAGCGGTAATCGCGAGAAAATCATCAAAACCTAGATTCCATAGATATGGACCGATAACAGAACCCTGAGGACATCCCATAGTTAGCGTTTTAGTCATAGAAAAATGTCCAAGCTTAAGTATCGCGGAACCGTTAAGAAAGTACGAGTAAATGAGATTATAGATGTTTTTGTAGCAACCGCGGGTTTTTAATTTTAGTAAAAGCATGGGCCACCATGCGTTATCAAATGCTCCAGAAATGTCAAGAAAGATCCCAATTACGTATTTGTGTACGGATAGATTAACAGTTCTTCTGACGGAAAGTGCCGCGTCGACTGTAGATTTACCTAAGGTGAAACCGTATTGATTAGTATGACCGTATACATATATTATGGAAAAAGTCTAATTACTATGAATATTATTCACAAACTTTGTCAGGCAGGCTGGTCTCCACAGTCTCGCTACTGGAGTCACTGACTGTTGTGTTCTGGTCGTCAACTGAATCCTTTTCTGGTAGGTCGTATTCATGTTCATTTTTGGTTGAAATCTGTACGGACATATGATGATTTATTGGTCAGAAAGTTACTATACAAATTATCACGCCTATTAAAAAATACTGATCTATGTTTTACATTATGTCTGATTATTGCTTTATACAAATGTAATAATAAAAAAAGAACTTAGTGCATTCTTGGTGCCAACAAGCACATATTGGCGATTGGCAACAGCTTAACTGGTCGTTGTCAACTTATTATAGGGAATGAAACAGAATCGGATCACTTTTTTCATTTCAGGTCTGGCGACGATAGACGGCTGATGATAAACAGCTGTTATTTAGCTTGGATACGATGCAAGAGAAAAGTTTTCCTCTCCTAAATTGGAAGTCATAATAAAGCATCAAAATAAATTAAAAAAACGGAACAACAAAAAATAACAAAAAACAAAACAAATTTACTTTATCCTGTACAATGGTGCACATGTGTATCTGTTGGATTTGCTTGCGTCGGTGTTGTTGTGCCAGCTCCAACTTTTGCTTCTGTAGCTCAAGATGTTTTCTTTGCTCCTACAACCGCATAACAAAATAAAAGTTTTTTGTTCTGAAAGAGTACCTACTTGAGTATCTTTACTTTGATCTAAAAATACCTCAAGTTGCTTTTGATGTTTACATGCAAGCTCGGGACTTCTCATTCTGGGTTCAGTAATATTGGGGATTTGCATCGAAACCTCCTGGTCCAGCGATGGTGGCGATCTAGCCGAAGGACTAACAGATGTATGGCCCTCTTGAATCTAAAATGATTTTGTTTCTTTATTTCTTTTATTGCCAGTATTTTTAGTTTATACTTTAATAACTAATTTAACTAATTTAGTTTTGCTATGATATTTTGCGGGTTATTGGAAGGTACGTTATGTCCTTGGCACTGAACTTTTGTTTTTTTCTTACCCCTGGACATTGACGGTTTACTCCTCAGGTTCAAAGTCTCTTGGGACTATGCTCAGAGTTTTTCTGAAGGATAATATTCGGTTCGAAGTTATCCGTCAGAAGACCAGAGTTACCGTCATAGCTATATGAATTGACAAACGTAGTGTCAGCAGACTGGCCACAATAGTTTCAGAACCGACTTTTCTTTGAAGTAAGTGGGTTCTTTTTGGAGACTCTTCAGGCCAGCGTGGTGTGTGACGCCCCATGGCAGATAGAGAGATGATTTGCGAACCCCAGATGGCAGCAATAGGACGCGTATAGTCGATGATTGGGTTAAGTGGAAACTTTGGGAGAGGTATATGTCCAGCATTGGAGGGATAGCGATGATATTGAAGGAATACATACTTTTCTCTGATGTTCGAAAAATTCGCTCATAGTCGGGAAGGATTTATCCTTGTTACTGGTAAGTCCTTTTAGTGTAGCGGGCAGTGGAAAGTCCATTTTAGGTCTCCGCATTTCCATTTTATCGTTATCCATACCTCTCATACTACCTGATAAAGTGTGAATACAAATCATCATATCTAATAACTACTTCAATTGTTTTCTGCTGATACAGAAAGTAGCGGCTTTAGAGGGAAAGCAGGTCTAAAAATATTCTGCGATAACAATTTTATCGGTCGATATTTCTCAAGTTTATTTTACAAGCATTTCCAGGTGCATGAGCTATTAAACTTGCCATATTATACACAACCAGACACGTGCGCTAAAATTTGATGTGCTACTTCCGCGAATTCTGTTTTGTAATTGATTTTATTTTTATAGAAATGTACATAATGCATAAATAGCGGGCTATTTAATGTATGAATTTACTGAGAAGTTGCAAGGCTTGAAACGTTACAGAGAGCTCTTCTTGCTGAAGGTACAACATTATTAGTTAATAGATTAAACCAAACAACAGCGAACCCTTCGAGTTTATGCGTACTGGTACATTATCATCATTTCTCCTCGACGGTTGCATCATGGCATCTGGTGGTACATCTGGTCTTTAGGAACCATGAACTGCTTCAAATAGCTCAAGAAATCCTTGTAAGTCACATGATTCTAGAAAGTTTACATTTCAGAATTTTACTAATCGTTCTTCGCCAAAGAAGGGTTTTAATTTTCAACTGTATGTTTGTGAATATGTACCTATGTCTGTTCCCTCATAACTTCTAAACTGCTTAATAATTTGACAAACAAGGAATCGTTGGAAGCGTCTTAACCATCTGCATTCATTACATGTACTTAGATTTGTTTTTTAACCATATGCATTGTGATATGGGTAAAAAAAAATAGTGGGATTACAAATTTACAATATTTGTGTCAAATATACTCTTGTGTCATTCGAATACCATTTCAACACCTTGACCGTTTTTTGTAATAATTCAACATTTAATTTTCTTATCTGTGGAGGCCTGTTATTGACCATTTGATTATCTTTTGTTGCCTATTGTAATTAGTCTGTAAGCCTAACTGGCATTTGAATTAGCTATTGTTTTAGTATTTTGTGATGTTTTATCCTTATTTGTTATCGAAGCATATTTCACTGGTGATGATGAACAACTAATGATATGGGTTAACTATATTTTATATGTCTGGTGTGTTTTGTATCAATTCCGTCGACTAGAGACAAGTAGACTAGTATTTTAGTTTCCACGAGTAAGTAGTACCTTTTCCTCGCCGATCCAGTTTCTCTCCGCTGGTTCCGATAGTCCGAGCACATCGATCCAATGATAATAGTTTTTAGAATTGTTTCCATACCAATATTTTATTATTACATAACTGCGAAAGAAAAAAGCATTTTACTAGGCTGGTAGATATTTAGGTAAAATGACATGGTACTGAACGTATTGCATGCGTCGAAGAAGTCTGATCTAAATCTTTAAAAGAAAAAATAGCAGACTCATTTGCTAACCGATCGATCGGTCAAGATTACTTGATGAAAAAAAAGGGTCTAGAAGCAAAAAAAAAATACTGTAATTTTGTACAAAAGAGAATTCTACCTGTAAAGACGCAAAATTACCGACGGATTTTTTTACTTATGTTTGGTAGTTTGCGTTTTAAAGCTGAAAAAAAAAATTACGGCTAAAACTGCGGGCAACAGCTAAAATAGTTAAAAGTTTCCATTCCCTTATGGAATTGATAACGAACACTTCACACCTCTTTATGAGTGATTGATTCTGTAGTATATGTAGTAGTATTCTGCTTAAGTAATTTTGTTTGTTTCTTCGGAATGTGTGAATTTCGCACAGTAGGTAATTACTTACGTGAGTTGTTATATTAGACGATGACGTCATGAATACGTGATGCACTTTGTCAGCTTGTTTACAAAAGTTATTTAAGGATGATTGTTGTTATTTACATGACAATGGAAACGTATGCATCAACAAAGTTATGGGAATTTAAATACATTTGTGTCCTTAAAGGGGATTAACCTACACCAAACGTATGTATACCAAATAATTATTGATCTCACATGTTTCGTGGAATTTTGTTGCATTATTATTTTGTTTTCATAATAATTTTATGTTTATTTTGTTTGTGACCAACAATGTGTTCGGTTTTAGTACCTAACAATCGATTGAGCATGGATTGAGCCAAGGTCACAAGTCAAATGTAAACAATCAGAGATGTTTTAAGGTAAAAAATGTATAGTAATTACATAATGAATGATGTATTGAACAAAAACATAAAAAAGTATGTAAAGGGTTTTTTGAGACTATACCACTCCATACCTCGCTGAGACCATGATTTATAGACTTTGTTGAAAGTGATTTAGCTAAGCATTATTCCCGTCACTTTCACACAAGTGCCAAACTTTTATTGGCCTTAGTCTTATTGTCAATGTACTACGCTCAATGGAGTTTACTACTATTACTAACTTTTCTATAAATACTATTGATTCAAACCGTTATCTATATGTATTATTGTGTTGCCTTTATTTCTTTAGAACCTCGTAACATTACGAAAACTCACGCCAATCCATCATCCACCATCTGCTGTACTTCAGGCTCGTTGACGATCTCCAGTATCTCTGCGTTGTCGGGGTTCCGTTTGATGTCCACCAGCTGCCACGGCGAGATGAGGCCGAAGCGGACGCAGCGCATCACGTCCACGGCAAGCCGGCGACGAGACGACCAATCGCCGTACAGCCAGCGCACACCAGCCATTAGGACCTCTATCTCGCTATAAAATGGGCTTTTGTTTTAGAGCTTGTAAGAAAATGTTGGCGGCTAAATAATTGTAAGAAAACTGTGTTGAAAGGAATAGATAATCATCTCTATAGGGTAGACCTTTAGTTTTACAGCATTCAGTTAAATGACATGGTTTTACGAGAAGTAATTGCCTACCAGATCTCCACAACCCACTTATTTCTTAACACGCTACCCCCTGGTTAGATTGATTGTCAGACCTTCTGGTTTTGGAGTACACGTAACTATTGTCAAAGATCGTTGAATGACAAATAAACCTACTAATGCTGAAAGATATAGATAACATCTAAAGTAGAGAATAGCCCTGATGTGAGTTACAAAAGTAAGCTCACAAAGCTGGACGGCTTTCACCGTTACAAACTAAAAAAGTCCAGTGAGTGGATTGACATTATTTTGCGTCGAAGGTTGGCCTCAATATTTCAATAACAAACTTCCCAAACCGAAATCAAACAGGTTTGGTTTAAGCTGATTATTATCGTGAGGTGGTTAATTAAATAAAAGAGCTCAATTTTTAAGTGCATTAAAATCCAGTGCACAGTGCACACGTGATTTTTGATAGGCTTTTCTTATAATATCGTTTTAGTAATAAAAACGGGAAATGCATATCGGAGATAGGAGCTTTCAGATGTCACTTTCATACAATATACATAACCTGGTATTGTATGGAAGCGACATTTAAAAAATGCTATTTCGTATTCGCGGAATTTTTACGATCTAAACATCCCTTATGAGCCAACATTTACTAGTAAGTAAATGTATATAATAATATTTTGGTTACCTAGCTTAGTAATACCTAATTGTAAAACCCAGACCTAACCATGTAACCAAAGAGAAAGAATATTGAGTTTAGTATTTTTAACATAGTGTATTGGAATACTCATCATGCAATAATAAGTATCCTAGCATTCAATGTAATTATGTATGATTATCGTATCTGTCTGATGATGTGCAAATAATCAAGGTGGTGCTGAAGTAATTAGTGGTAATAAAACACGGTGTTAACCGAACGAAAACTTGAAAGAAAACGAAATGGACTTAGAACTGCAATTTTCTCAAGGTTAAACGGGTATTGCCTATGTTTACTCAATATGGGCAGGAGGCATCAAACCGGGCAGTATTTGCTCTAGCGACGACATTATACCTGTCTATAACGTGGATAATTTGTAGTGATGTAAATAGACATTTGATTAAATCGTCAGCAGAATTAAACAAGTTTAACTCAATCTCACATGGTGCTTACTTGCACTACATCACGTCCAAAAGTATTAAGATGAGTCAATATTTGATTGAGCAATATTTTTAGAAATATAGGAATTTAGTATACCTACTTATAGATGTTTGAAAATACTTTTTTGATGAAAATAACAAACGTTGGCAGATGTTTATAGTGTCCATACCACTGACACCAGAATTTCGAGCTATAATTTGGATCTTCACTCTTTTGGATGATTTCGGACAGAATCAGAAAATAAGCGAAAGTATTCAAGTTATTCTTTTTTTATTTGGACATCGTGACCTATCGCGGCATCGTTAAATAACTTTTCATTAACCGTTGAGGCCCACTTATTTAAGCAAATTGCTCCACATAAAGTAACTTCGAAGTGATTCCATCATCAGGATACTATGGTATCCTACGTTATATACGGCAGCTATTGTTTAAAAATGCTCTTTTTTGGAAATAGACTTGTGTACAAAACTCAAATATTAAGCCTAGACGGGATAGACAATAGAAAACTTACTGCTGTGCGAAGGAAGAACTTTTTATACCTATAACTTAAAGTGAATGCATCGTTAGTATAGTAGTATACAAAAGAGTGATAGCTACCGTATATACCGTAGGTAGGATACCGTATACTATACGGTATATACGGTAGCTATCACTCTTTTTCGAAAATAGACTGTGTCCAAAACACAAATATTGAGCTCAGACGGGGCAGACACTACAAAATTAAACCGAATGCGAAGTTAGAGTATTTTATATGCTAAGTATTTTACAATTATCGTAATAGTGTCGTGAGTAGTATATTTGTTAATTTTAGTATTTCAATACTTCAATCAATAATATATTTGCTATTTGTTGTCCCTAATAAAATAAAATAAAAATAGAGCTTTTTAAAGCTTCCTCTCACAGTTCCGGGCAAGCATCCGTCTAAAGTGTACTTAATACGTCAGAGCATGCAAACAAGCTTGTAGATCTTAGAAAGCGGATATCAGATATGTCAGGCGTGACATTGGGTAATTCATTATGATTGCTAATCGGAAAACTACCCAAGCCCACACAGTACCGTACGTCATGAATATTAACTTCATTATTAATTAACAGAAATACATCACGATCTTTTCAATTATATTATCGTAGTATCTTATCGTATTCACAAGTTCCTACTCGATGTAAATTAATATATATTAATAAACGGTTACCGATCAGGTACCAACTATTTTATTTGCTTGGTAACATTACAAATAAAAATAATCTCCAAATGAATATGTATTGATTATTTTGAACAAATCATTTCTTGAGTTTTGACTATAACATATAAATAAATACATATAAATAAAGGTCCAGCTTTGCCTATATATACAGAAACTAGATAAAAATAATATATAGGTACATGATACCTTGTCACAGATATGTAGTTTGATTTCAGAAATATCATTAACTCGTCTGTTTCCAATTCTAAGAAATCTTTTGACGCGGCCAAAGGTAAGAAAAATTTCATCACACGAGGAACCTGGAAAAAGCGATATTATACATTCATCTCATTGCTTACAAACTAAACTTCTGTTTTAATAATGTTATCTAGTGTACCATTAAATCCATTACTGGTTTCATCCCCTTTTTTCTTGCCTCTCTGAATAAAGCGAATGCTGTATCTTCAGTGAAAAGATTTTCATTCACAATGAAAGACCAACATTGATCTTCTAGATCTGTTGAAGAGTTAAATATTAATTTCCTCTTTAGAAGTTAGCTATGCATCTTTTCAGGTCAAATCAGTGGTTGATTGAGACCTGAGGTCATGCCGTTATTCAAAACAATCAAAATGCGGCCTCAACAGCATCTCAGTGTCACCAATAAACAACTACTGTCCAAAAAAATAAGTAATTTACTTCATTAGAGACAACTTTGACGATCATGCAAAAGTTATTTAAAGATACAAACGCAAACAATAAAAACCGGCCAAGAGCGTGTCAGGTCACGCTCAATGTAGGGTTCCGTAGTTTCCCGTCCGTCACAATAAGTGTTCCCACTTCTAAGTAAAAAAAAAAGGCTATTTGTTACGTTGACATACTAAGTACGCAGAAATTATTTTGTACAATCTTTTTGTCTTTTTTTTTACAAAATCTGTTCTTTCTATCAAGTTCAAAATAATTTTCCTAGAAAGTCCTTATAAAGTTCTACTTACCAGATTTTTTTCATATTTTTTAAACCCACGGGTCAAAAGTTAGAGGGGGGGGGGGGACGCTTTGATATTTCCTTTTGGAGCGATTATTTCCGAAATTATTGACATTATCAAAAAATGATTTTAGAAAACCCCTATTCATTTTTAAATACCTATCCAACAATATATAACACGACAGGGTTGAAATTAAAAAAAAAAACTCTTTCCTCTTTAGATATAGGGGGGCTACCCTAATAAAACATTTTTTTCGAATTTTTATTTTACCACTTTGTCGGCGTGATTGATATACATATTGGTACCAAATTTCAGCTTTCTAGTGCTAACGGTCACAGAGATTAAGCGAGGACGGACGGACAGACAGACAGACATGGCGAAACTATAAGGGTTCCTAGTTGACTACGGAACCCTAAAAAGGAGTACTATAAATATTAATAACAACAATATAAATATACATATTTTTTCAATAAGCTACACGTGTTTCGTCTTTAGTCCAATGAAATGTTTAATATTTGTTTTTGACATCAAGGGGGTCACTTTGTATTTAAAACCAAATTTGAGGGGTACCAACCTTAACCCTCAGCGGCCATCTTAGAATAAGGGATTCAAATGCTTAGGCTAGCCGCACACACACAATAATATTGACAATAAAGTACGTATTGTCAATAATATTGTGTGTGTGCGGCCTGTATTGCGGTATTGGATAGATAGAATCAAGATTATTGACAATCTTGTATTGACAATATTATTGTGTGTGTGCGGCTAGCCTTAGCTGAAACACTTGTTAAGTTACCAACGCTTGTCTATTTCGACTTTAGAGTTCATAATTAGACAGACCTTTAATAGCGAGATACTGCGCCGCATAAAATATGTCTAAGATATTCTCTCTCTTCAGCAGTTTGTTACTCTCATTACCGCTAAATATCATCCACTCGTAGATGGTCTGAAACGCTTCAGGGGTAACATTGGCCTGTAAATTATTATTCATATTTGACTTATGCTAATTTTATCAAAGAGATAATGACTCTGTTTGTATGATTGTAATGCTTGTGCAGTAATTCCTCCGAACTGGTCTATGATGAAATTAGCAGCTGGACTTAGGACACCTACAGCATCACGGCCACTTCCTAAACCTTATAGTATCGGTGGATTAGGTCAAAGTTCTATCTCTAGTAGCTAAATCCGCCCTAATGTAATTTTTTTGTTGATATGTCCTTGATCCTGCAGTAACTAGATAAGTGGATACGCATAGCCAACGATTTTAAACGGATTTCAAAGATCGAATTCTTGTAAATAATCTTGAAAATTTTCTCACAGCGGGCAGCTCAATTTCCCTGTGCTGGTTCATATCGAAGAAAGTAGAATAAACTTGTAATACAATGTAGTGGCAGTGGAACTCCTCATCGCCAATATGTATCACAGTGTCAGTGTTTCTGTAAACCATAAACATTATTAAAACAGGGATTGGAAATTTGGCACGAGTTTCTACGCCTTCATAAGTACGTAATTCAATAAAGCGTTAGACATTATAAGTAGTTTTATCTGATTAAATATGTACACAAGATATATTTTGTATGCAACAAACTACATTGCTTCATGTATTACATCGTAAGTATGACATTGTAAAACCTTGGTTGGTGATAACAGAAAAAAGTTATAAATCATTTATTTTTAGTTTTGTTGTGTTCCTTTGTCACGGCTATTATTAAAATGTATCGAGTCTTACATATAATTATGAATTCTGCGATAAAATTCTTGAAATAAATCTTGTTTTTTAGGAAGCTGCACTCGCATCCAGTCTATAGGCTCTGCTTGTGCGTAACCTAGACTTTCCAAGTCCTTGCACGTTTCTTCTCTAACACATGGGGATTTTGGTTTACCCGCCCGATCGCCAGTTATAGTATTTTTGACTTGAAGATTCGCGTTATTTGTTTCTCTAGTTTTAAATTGTAGTTGCGGTTGTGGTTCTGAATCTTCCTGATCCTTGACAATAAAGAAAGTATTAGTATATAAATTATTAAACGTAATCAGTGTGAATAATGCAGTGGCGTAGCGAGGGGGGGGGGCCGGGCGGGCCATGGCCCCGGGCGGCACATGCAAGGGGGCGGCAATTGAGGAACATGACGAAAATATTAGATTGCATAATTTAAAAAAAATACTTTTCCAAATTACCTACCTACTGTTCGCAATATGTTAGGTACCAAAAGCACCCGCAAAAGCTTTACCACAAGTGTGTGAAAAGGAGGACGACAACCGCGCAGGCTCGGCGACGCGCGAACCACGCGATTTTATCCGCTCTTTGAGGCGCGAGTGGAACAAACGCGCCGTCGACACGGGCCTGGTCCATATTGGGCGGCGAGCTACCCATCGATCGCCGCCCGCAGGCCCGCACCTACTACTTGCCACTCTCGATACCTACGCCTGGGTTTTTGTCCGGAGTGTGAGGCCTGACGCTGCCTCACGCACGCAGCCGCCTACTTCTCCAGCATGACTGCTTCGCAGAAGGCGGCGACGGCTTCCCATTCGGTCACTCTCACCGATCGCCTCTGCAACAAGGACACGGCGCGGCGGTGGCCCGCTCATGCGACGCATACCTCCAGGCAACCGTTGCCAGAGACACCCAGGCGTCGGCTCCGCCCGAATCCGACGAAGGAACCTCCCGAAATGTCCGTGTCCGGTGAGAACCTGTGTCCGGCGATACGTGAGAGCGCCGTCCGTGGCACCTCGCCAGCCAACTCCTCAAAGAGGCGTGCCCAGCAAGAAGGCTAGCCGCCTCGCAGGAGATCGTGCGGTATTCCCTGCACCATCCGAATGGCTATAACCCTCTGGGACGCCCTCAGTAGCCGGGCCGGAGCCAAGGTCATGTTCGATCCCCGTAGAGGGCCATGGAGGGCCAAGGCGCACGATCCTCGTTTACCCACGTTGTTAGGTTTTAGGTTCTGATCGGCTTCCGTGACTAATAGTACATAATGTTATGTAGCACAATATTATGTGTTATTCTGATGTGTAAAAGCTACGAATATCTTGCAAAGCCGTCGGCCAGTCTTATTGCTGCCCGTATACCATGATTATATTGCTGGGGAGTAATTTTAAAACTCTGTGATATCTCTAAAGATATTTATTGAATTTAAATTATGTAAACGACAATTTTGTACAAATTAAAAACGTATTTATATTGATGAGGATTAATATTATATTCATTAAAACTCCCTGGCAAATCATGCATTGTTTTAGAACTAGTTACATTTCCAAAAAATGGTTATAGTGAGTGAACTATAAATATTAGATATATTATGCTGTCGCAGACTTTTTTTTAGAACGTTTTAAGAGAAATAATTCTTTAGTACATATATTTTGCAAAACCATTTAGGTACTAAGCGCACGCAACAAAATCTCTCATATGGAATATTTATTTCCCATTTTTTCCTCACACTTTTATTTACTGCTCGGCTCCTTTGTGTCTTACCGTGGTGTTACATAACCTATAACCTGCCAAGGAGTATGAATTACAATCGTACCAAGTTTGGTTATAATCCCTTCAGTAGTTTTTAAAACCCATGCGTGCACATACAGACAGACAGACAACTAATTGCATTTTTGGCATCAGTATTGATCACCAATCATCCCCCAATATTACAGATGCAGATTCAAAAATTGTTAAAAACGGTCACTTTCAGCAGAGGTTCAATCCGTATAATTAAAATTATTTATTTTTTCAATAAACAGTTTTCGCAGAAACCCAAGATGTCCTTAGGGTTGAGACATACATAATAAGAAATGTGGGTTACTTGCCGCATTTCTTCTCTTATAATATGTATTTTCCACCTAAAGCATGCTAAGCAATGTGGGGTAGTATATTTTGACTTGCAATAAGGTGTACAATGTACGAATTAGGTCCATTCAATATAATATTTAAAATTTAAGCGACTTATAGTTAAAATAAGGGGCGGCGGATTTCCGATCAGCCCCGGGCGGCGAAAAGCCACGCTACGCCGCTGGAATAATGGTTTACTAACATAGTTTTGTGACGTTTCATCGTCAGGCTCGCCTCCTGCTTTCCCTTCAAATTTAACCTTCACCTTAGCTTGGGTGGGGTCCGCTAATAACACACCGACCGTGGATGATTGAAACACTACCTATACAATCAAAACAACAATAAAATAAACATTGAATTTGATAACACCAAAAATATCAACAAAAACAGCGTGTCTTTACTTGATTTGAATTAACTTTCAGGTTACCGCTAGGGGTCGACTTAAAAGGGAAAGCAGCTCCTTTCTGAAGACCCAACTGGTCGGTGCTTTCAACACTGCAAACAAAGCAGCATTTAATGCATACTAAAAAAAATTACATGATAAATAAAAAAAACCGTATAACAGTTTGTTAAAAAAAAACTTAGATATACTCGTATGTAACCTTTTCACTTATATCAAACCACAAAAAGGGAATCGAATTTCCATAAATCATTTCTTAGTGGATATATTTTTTATTGCACAAGGAAAACAATACACATAAAAAAACAGCAAAATTATATGAGTTATGTACAATGGCGAGCTTAACCCATCTTAATTCTACTATTGGATGGATACTTACTCTTTACCAACACACATGTCTAAGTTTCATCTCTCTAGGACCAGCGTGTTAGGCTGTGCGTTGTATTAATGCTGTGCGTTGTATCTATTATCAGCAGACAGTCAATCAGTCAGTCAGTTTACCATTATATACCAGATATCTTTACCGAAACATTGTTTACCTGGAATTATCTGCGCAAGACGAAACATTCGGGTCACTGTCTTTCTGAAAACTATTTAAATACTCGGTGGCATACTTGCTCGCATAAGACTCGGGTGACATTTCGGATTTCTTCTTCGGCTTTCTAGCAAGGGAATTACCAATACTTTAGAACTTATTAATTAAACATCATTTGGTTGGTTTTTGAGGTACAATACCAACTTATTACTGTCCTACTGCAGGCCTAAAACCACTTCAGAGTGATTGGCAAATATACATTTGCATTTATTATTTTTCGGACTTATATGAATTATTCGTTTAGATCTTCTAAAGATATTATGTTGTTCTTCACTAAAATGTTATCAGTGAAAAATCCCGGATATCGGTGATAATAAACTTAAAAAGTACTTAAGAGTTATTTAAAAGTCATATTGTATTTGCCCAGATTCGGACCCGAGAAGCCTGAGGGCTCTTTCAATTTTAGCGTTTCGTGTCGTACGTCTGCCGCAAGCAAAGAGCCCTTCACCACTTGTCATGTCGACATTTTCGAAATAGAATGTTGATTATCTTACTTTCCTTTAAAGTTCCACGACATTAATGTGTCGGTATGTTTTCTACGATGCGATGTTTCAGCGTCGCCGGAACTATGGAAATATGATTCTTTGCGTTTCTCCTCAGCTTTAATCCTATTCTTGAAGTAGTCTAAGGCTAGAAGGTAATTGGCAAATCTTTACAAAGAAATATTAAATTATTACTACTACATAGGGATATTTTGTGTTTAAAGCATTTTTGGCGCATGAAGGAGTGCACGATGTTACAAAGTCAATGTTAAAATTGCGAAACTGCGATATTGGTCGTAAGTATTCATTCAGGAGATATTAAATCAGGAACGGAATATCACAGATTCACAGTTCTGCTCTCGGCGGGGTCAAACATCAACCTTGGTAAATTCACCAACTTAAGGTGTTTTCGTTGTTAAAAGCCTATCTCAATTCTACGAACAATGTTGTAGGTTTCAGTCATTTTGTGGTGTAGGTACCATGCAAATTTAAGACTATCTTTTACCTAGTGTGGTTTCTTATTTTAAATGTTCGCAGAAGGTGACATGTATTTATTCTATCTATTATTTACCCAGCTTTTCGCCTACCTAGATTAACAATCAAACTCAAAAGATGTGAATACTAACAAACAGGTCACTCACTGAAATCACTTGAATGCGGAGTCAGGTCGGACAGGGAACTACTCCGGAATAGTTTCGGCTTAATAGTGATACAATATTGTTCAAATATACTTCTTGCTGGTCTGAAACTTCTTCTGTGGCGTGTAACAATGCTGCAGGACATAAGCATTGGTTTAATTGATAAAATAAATATATCTTGAGACAGCTCCGACACGGCCATCATATTCCCGATGGATATGAAGGCCGTGTCTACGGTCCGGAAAACTGTGTCTTGAGTGACACTTACACTATGCGGTAATTAAAAAAAAACCGGAAAGTGTGGCTTGGAGTCGCACACCGAGGGTTCCGTACAAATACAAAGTAGGTGATAAAATGTTGTTACAGTAATTCATTTTTTTATAGATTCATCTAAGAAATTCCGGTTTTCGGTTTTTTTGCCTCTACTGATGCTCTGAGACATTGCTTTATGTGCAAGTTATGAGTTTCGATTGCTTTGAGAGTAGCGAAATCCTACACGTTTTTTGCGGCAATAACTTTTTTCCTGAATTTAAAAGTTTCCATTTTTTCTCTTGAGATACGGAACTCTAAAAATCATGGAGATAGTACTTATAATTAACTATGATTGTAAACTGTAACGGCTTAGATAACATTTTTTAGTTCAGGATTTAAAGACGACTAATTTGAGAAAAGCAGGTAATGCTAAATCTTGATGCGAAAATACGAAACCGGCAAAGGTTCTTATACAAATTATGCGGAACTTTATTCTATTTTCACTTAGCAATTTTTTTAATCTTGTAGTTGCTTATAGTCTGAGAGACTTGAGCTGATTTCTTCATTACAAACTCGCTGTATTATTTTTATTTTTTTATTTTATTAAAAAATTACTTTACTCAAGTGGTCCTTTAACATAATACTTAAATGATTTCCTTTAATAATAGAGGTGTGTTAAGGGATAACTTGTAATGTATCCCAATAATAATAAAATCGAAGACTAAGTAGTAATAAAATACAATAAATAAAAGATTAATATTTAATAACTTTGTAGGACAATAGGTACTTACTCTGGTGAGTTATGTCTGAGAGCAGTATATCTTGCATTGGACACCACTTCTGTATCATTTACCTGCAGCGAAGCAAACGTGAAACACTCGACTCAAAATACAATAACCAAGACAACAACCAAGATGGTAGATCAAAAGTTCGTCTGTGTCGCATTCATTGTATTGATTGTTGTAAGTGTTTATCTCATATTTGTACTTACTTTTTCCAAACTAACACTTCTTAGCATGTCAACTACACTAAACGAATAATACAGGAACATGAACCATATTGTAGAAACTAAAGTTTTTAAGTTTAATATAAATTCCCAAGACTCCTTTAAAATTTTTGACAGTTGATGTTCATGTCGTTTTACAAGCCTTGTCAAGATTGAACATATTCCAAACATTGATTTCATTGACATGACAACGTGGAGTGTCACCAATGGACACAATGAGGTTTGGATTTAAGTTTTTATAATAAACGAATTGCACGGGTCTAAAAAAAAGTCGAGCATAATTTTAAACTAAAAACGTGTGATATCAAAACCTATACAACCAATATACTCTATGATTTATATGCTTCAGTCGCGATTAGATTTGAATTTGGAAGTTTACCGTGTGACCCTTTAGGGCTGGGTTGCGGAATGTTTGTAATAGTTACCGTGATCCCGGAACATAAAGGGCAACCGAAGGAACTTGAGTGGGTTTTAGACAGTAAAAGTCTGACACGCCCTCCCACCGCTCCCAGGACGGGAGCAGTCATTTGATAATTTCCCACTCCACAAAAAAACCCTTTACGGCTTTACATGCTTCTTAGTACACAAAATATTTTTTTTCTTACAGAGTTGTGTGAATTCACTTCCTCAACCAATTGATCGGCAAGCAGTGATGACCCCGCATGGCAGTGATACCCTAGCGCCACTTGTAGTGGTTGAGACTGATAAAGACGAATCGTCTGGGTCTTTCTCAATTAGATTACAATGCGGAAAAGGGAAAAAATTATCCGACGATCTAAAGTGCAAAGCAGCATAAAAAACCCATTGTAACGAAAGTACACGATTTAAACTAATGTTTTCAATGTGAAACTATTCATTAGTTTTAAATCTCTGCAGTTCTGAATATACGCGTATTGATAATAAAACATTTTCAGTAAATTATGTGATTTCTTTTAATTCATATTTGGCTAAGGATTAAGGTAAGGCAAATCGTTTATTTGGCCCAGTCAGACATTTTTTTAGATAAATAATAAAAAAATTGTTATCAGTTTATAAAACTGTTAAAAATAATTAATCTTGTGATAATTCAATGACAAAATATCAATTACACATTATTCCAAAATATTGCATTGAAATCATAACTCCACTTTATTGTTGATACTTAATTTTTAACAATCTTGACATGTCTTTGCATCCAAAATTTTTTTTATGATAACTATATAGGGTGACTGGTAATTAGTATACGAACATAAACACGTGATTGTGTTCATGATAAAAAATAATTGATAACAAACATCAGCTGTGCAGTACGTTAGACAAACATAAATGTACTGAACAGCTGTTTTTTGTTGCGATTTCAGGTTTGTTCCCATAATAAAATTGTTTGTTCTCATGAGCACAATCACGTGTTAAGTATCGTACACTAATTACCAGTCACCCCGTAGTTTTAATACTATATTTTATTAAATACGAATGTAGGTAATTAACTGATTGTATGTAATTATGTAGAACATCATGATAGCCTAGTGGTTAAGGCGACCGCCTATCATGCGAGAGGTTGCGGGTTCGAATATTAGCAAGTACCAATGTGACTTTTCAATTATGGAAGGGACCAACAGGGCCACGCCTGCCGGGGTTGCGGAATGTTTATAATAGTTACCGTGACCCTGGAACATAAAGGGCAATCGAAGGAACATGAGTGGGTTTTAGTCAGTAAAAGTCTGACACGCCCTCCCGCCGCACCCAGGACGGAAGCAGTCATTTGATGGCTTCCCACTCACCAAAAAACAAAGTGACTTTTCAATTCATATATTATTGTACTTTCTAAAGTTTAACTCAGACATCAAAGACATCGGTGAAGAAAAACATCGTGAGGAAACCTGGGACTTGTAGTAAAAATACAAGTCCGAAATCGCCAATCCGCCTTGAGCAAGCGTGGTTTATCAATGCTCGTGCCTTCTCTGTGTGCGAAGAGGCCTTTGCCCTGCAGTGGGACAGTAATATGCTGGTATTATTGGTTTGTTCCCGTTGTCCCCGTGTGCCATATCCCCGTCACGGGGACAGCGGGACGTGATTAAATTTATTTCCCGTTGTCCCCGTAACGTACATTCGGCTAATGTGTAAACTAAACTAAACTTCAAATTCACAGTAATTTTAAATTTTCACACTTGACTACTTAATTCAATCAAAAGTACTAGGCGCGCAGTAACGTGAAGTGGTAAATGGAAAACGTGCTCCACCACATATTTTAAAGGAGACAATTTTTTTTGTTCGGGGAATAGGCCCACTACAAATTGTGCCATTTATTAATGAAATGCACGTTCGTTTATTCCTTATAATCTCTAAATTACAGTGGTAATATTAGCAAAACTCTATCTAACCGGAATACTGTGAAATACGACAATAAAAATATGAATCTCATAATGACCAAAAATCTTACAAGAGCGATTGTTTAATGAGTGAATAGGTCTCCTAGGTTTTTAATGTTAGAATAGTGCACTGTTCAATAATAATATAGTATATAATAGGTTTTGATGTGATTTACACGATTAATTTATTTACTGTTGTCGTCAATGATATTTATAAGTAAAGTTGTAGCACATTTCGTTGAAGTCATGCTGCACACTTATTACAACAGCTTTGTAGGTCATGCACTGTATCTACAGACGCCATTTTCATAAATTCTATTGAAAAAAATTACGAAAAGAACACGAGAAGCACTCATCTTAGAAAACTATCGGAAACAATAAGGCTAAGCTTACATTACGCGCAACAACCGCGCGTACGCGCGGTGGGGCGTTCGCTTGACGGCATATGTAAGTACCTGCAGCCCGCCCGGGTGTGTCAACGTTGCGTGACAACAAACAAGGAGGAGGCAATTTGTTTATGGATTTTATACCAAAGGCTGAGTCGTCGCAGAAAAAGACAAAGACAATATTGGGTGCATCCTATTTCAAGTGAAAGACTTTCGTCAAGCATGTTTGTCAAATTAAAAATAATTCTTATTATTTTTATTTTATGTGAATTAAGATTCCTTATGGCATCTCTTTTTAAACTTCGTCCACATTTTTATTTATGCGTCTACCCGTCTCAACTCGCGGCAATCGAATGAACATATACCTACGTAAAACGAA
Source organism: Athetis lepigone (assembly GCA_033675125.1). Lineage (NCBI taxonomy): Eukaryota > Metazoa > Arthropoda > Insecta > Lepidoptera > Noctuidae > Athetis > Athetis lepigone. The sequence goes on from CM066239.1 coordinate 5,208,973, forward strand.
TGTAGAACGCGCGGTAATGCCAACAATAATCACTGCTTACTTTGGTCTTGTATTTAGTGTGTTTGTGTTCGCGCGGTACCACTAACCGCGCGGTTTCACGCGGTCGTATGAGCTTAGCCTAAAAATGTAGTCTGTTAGTGTCAAACTCATTGAAACTGTACCACAGAGCATCTACAACGGGATGTTAATTAGGTACGTTTCGTTTTACATAATATATTTATTTTCACGTTGAAATAAATGTAATAACGCTCCTAAACAAGCATTTTTCCGTAACAGTTTTTTACTATTATTTCATTATTCCCGTTAGATATCTATATCATATTTGTTGTTTTAATTATAATAAGGTGATCACTTGTTTCATGTGTAAAATGATTAATATACGTTACCGTTTAATAGTGGGCCGAAAAAAAATTGTCTCCTTTTCGCACATGACTACTTCACGTTACTGCTCGCCTAGTACTTTTGTTCTCTTAAGTTTTCAATCTTTAATTGAAAAATAACGTCCTGTAACTCTGTGGGACATTTCATTAAATAAAAAATCTTACTTGAAAACAAGGTCTAAATCCTTTATATTAATCTACCGGGACAGCGTACGGGGACAACGGGAACTATTTTCAAATATTTAATTGAAGTACCGCTGTCCCCGTAGGACGGGGACACGGCGTACGGGGACAACGGGAACAAACCGTATTATTTACTTATTGTATACTTTATTTTCTAATTAAATATTCTAAACTAGCTTTTGCCCGCGACTTCGTCCGCGTGGATTGATAGTTCACCCGGGAGATTTTCGGGATGAAAACTATCCTATGTCCTATCTCCCCATAGTCCCATTTTTGACGTCTACATAAAAAGAACTGAAATGGTTCAAAAGAATTTTTTACGTGCTATGCACTATAGATGCAACAAGCGCCTTACTAATAAACGCTGCATAAAGTTATGACAGGTTTATACGTCAAAAAATGTATGGTTAAACAGGCTTTATTCATTGCATAACTTTACACAGTGATTATTAGTAAGGGCATAAGTCTAGAATATCATACACTTAGTTATTAAAGTATTATAAACTCCAAAGCTTGGAGTCTAGACGTAACTTGCTAAATGGCCTTAATGCTTCATGGTCTCTGCAATAACAGGTTCGATTGCACTGATATTATATTGCGGAGCGGACTAAAAAATGGCTATTGAATCTCTAAAATAGTTACTTAGGTCACTATTTTAGAAATTCAATAGGGATTCAATATTATCCTACGAGTACTTGCTTACCAGCCTTGCTTTTTATAAAATCATAACTATGTTATACTATTATTTCGCGGACATTTGTGTGGGTTCCACGTTCACCTAGTTTTTATATGTATTCTGTAATAACATAATAGTAATGTGCAACTGTTTAATGTCCCAATATAGCAAAATAAAAAATAAATAAAATCTCGGGTCCCAGACTATATCTGTACCAAATTTTATTCAAATCGATTTATTGGTTTCGGCGTGAAGAAGAGACAGACATACAGACAGTGTTATATTCGTATTTATAATATTAGTATGGATAGTATACATTTATAAACTATATTACTAACCTGAAAAAAGGAAAAACACTAGAATGAAATTAAAATGGCATTAAAAAACTCCTCCGCATCGCTTGTATCGGTAGTAATTTTTTCAAGCGAGCTTTGAAGCTGCCTATCGTCGGAGCATCAGAAATTGCTGCTGGAAGCAGGTTATACATACACAGGCTTATAATTCAAGTATTATTAGCATTCTCGGTACAGTACATTTCCAGATTACTTTAAAAAATAGATAAAAAAATAAAGACACAAAGCACAAACATAGGGAAATTCATTCTTGCCCATGCAGTGAAATTTTCTTAGTTGAGCTTACAGAGAGTCACTACCGGCCACCGTAGAGGCGCGGTTCTGCGGATGGCGAGCGATGGGTAGCTCGCCGCCCGGCTAGGACCAGGACCGCGTCGACGGCGCGTTAGTGTTCCACGCGCGCCTCAAAGAGAAGGAGTCAGCACAGGAAGGGGGCCCAACAGGGCCAACGCCTGCCGGGGTTGCGGAATATTTATACCGTGACCCTGGAACATAAAGGGCAATCGAAGGAACATGAGTGGGTTTTAGTCAGTAAGAGTCTGACACGCCCTCCCGCCGCACCCAGGACGGGAGCATTAATGTCGGGGTATGATTCCTACGATGCGATGTTTCAGCGTCGCCGGAACTATGGAAACATGATTCAATGCGTTTCTTCTCAGCTTTGATCCTATTCTTGGAATAGTCTAAGGCTAGAAGGTTATTGACGAAACATTAGTATGAATTTACACTTATCATGAAAGTATTTATTTAAAAAATATTAACTCAGGAAGGGTATAATTACTGCACTCGGCAAGGGTCACAAACTTAATAAATTCACCACCTCAAAAAGCCTCCTTAAATTGTTTTAACAATGCTGCAGGTTTCCGTCAATTTGCGGCTTAAGTACAACCACAAAATAAGTAATAAGTAATAGTAAATCAAGAATGATTTAGATTCACAACGAAGTGCACTGAAAAATGATATTTCAATTATTTTTTGTGTGTGTACAAGAGTGCGTCTGTGGGGTATGCTAGTATTTATACATATATCATATCATCCTCATCCGCTTCCTCAACCGCTTCCTCTTCCTCAAAAAATATCCTCATCCTCATCCGCATCCTCAAGATTTGTGCTTGCAACTCCCTCTTCCTCCTCCTCTTCCTCATAATCACTTCCTCAACAACCCTAGTTTAAACAAAATATATCAAATTATACTAAGACACAACAAACAATCATTAGTTCTACGTGTAAATCGTCACTATCTACAAGACCAACAGACCAGTTAAATTACAATAATTACGAAATGTTATCAATTACCTTCTCTTAATTAAAGCACTGTTATAAAGTAACTTCTATGATCTCAAACTCAGACGTAAGCTCGCCGTTGTACATAAGTTATTTCTTATTTTGCTATTTGTTTATAATAGGTATAATTGTTATATTATTTTTCTGTGCAATAGAGAATAAAAACGAAATTCCTCGCTCTGATTGGGGAATTAACTCACTTTGCTGCATAGCGTTTTTCAAAAAAGGAATGAAATATTTAGAGGGTAACGATGCGCGTGGTACTCCTGGTGTTTTAAAGGCGATTATGGAAGCTGATGATACACAATCTAAAGGCGAATTAGCTGCAGCTTTCGACGTGAGCGTCAAAACAATATTCGTCCATTTCTGTCGAAATTATCAAGGTAGCAAAAGCTTGACAAATGAGTGTCCTACGAACTCATTCATCGCCAGCGTGAATTATGCGTCGAGACATGCCTTGCGCTGAAAGAAATGAAGGAATTTTGAGCCGAATTATAAAAAAATGATTTTTGTTTGATAACCGCAAGCACTCAGCAAGTTGGTTTGATCCTGGTTCAGGGGCATTGTGTTGTACCACAAGCCCTTATAGCAGTCTTACATTGATATTACTTTCAAAATTACCACGCGTTCCACGCGGACGAAGTCGCGGGCAAAAGCTAGTACCTAAAAAATAAATCGTATATTTTTTTCATACAAAACGGCAATTTCATAATTAAAGACATAATAAGAGACACTCATTTTGAGTTTCACCAACTCGACTTACGGGAGTCACCGGGAGTCCAGTCTTTCGTGTTCAATCTACACTAATATTATAAAGAGAAAAACTTTGTTTATATGTTTGATTGTAATGAAGAGGCTCAAAAACTACGGACCGATTATAAAAAAAATTTCACCATTCGAAAGCTACATTGTCAACGAGTAACATAGGCTATATATTTTTTTTATGGGGGACTGGGAAATCATCCAATGACTGCCCCCGTCCTGGGTGCGGCAGGAGGGCGTGTCAGACTTTTACTGACTAAAACCCACTCATGTTCATTCGGTTAGGGTTACCCTTTATGTTCTGGGGTCACGGTAACTATTATAAACATTCTGTAACCCCGGGCTATATAATATCACGCTAGGTCCCACGGGCACACCACGGGAGCAAAGCAGTAACCAAAAACCTAACGTAATGCGGGTAAAACCACAGATTAATAAATCGACTGCCGCAACGTACAGTATCGAAACTGCAAAACACGTACTTTACAGTAGAGAGGTTTAAAGTTATATTTGGACTTAGAATAATATTTTTTAATGATATAGTAAAAGTTATACCCCAATATTATAGGTAATTTTATGTGCTTCTTTTTAATATAAGCACAATAATAATTATTTTACTCATTTTTATAGATATTTCAGTTTCAATTGTTTACCCCGTAAGAATAAGCAGGAATTTTATCGAAAGTGGTAGATTCGATAGTGTTCAAGGTTGACAAAATTTTACTCAATATCGAATCTACCAATTTCGATACTATTATTGGATAAATTTATTTAAAAATAGAAAATAAAACAGTTTCGATACTGTTTTTAAATAGTTCGATAGATTGAATAGTTGTGTTTTGGAAAAGAAATAATATTTATTAAAACCAAACAACACTTTTGTAATCAATATAATTTTTTTTTTGTTTTAAAACTAAGTTCAGATAAAAGAAACCATCAACCATCATCAACCACCATTGTCATTATAATTTTTAGCTACTTATTTGCTATAAGATCAGATGAGTCTTGCTCTTACTAATTTTATTTCAAACTAGCTGTCCTCCGCGGTTTCACCCGCATCTTCGTTTACTTCTTCGCTCCCGTAGGTCGTACCGTGATGCTAAATAAACCTTCCTCTATAAATGGACTATCCAAGAAAAAATATTTTTTCAAATCGGACCAGTGGTTCCTGAGATTTGCGCGTTTAAACAAACAAACTCTTCCGCTTTATCATATTATTATATAATTATATTATTATATATAATTAGTATAGATGATACCAGTAATTAGAGCAACATGGCAATCTTTAATTAATTTTTAGTCTTATTAAAAAAAATTGTAGGTAAAGGTAAGTAATATTTTGTAATAAATTTTTGCCTAGATAGACTTTCATTCTCTTTTTTTTTCAATTTGTTTAGTAAACTTATTTATATACTCCCATTGTTTAGTGTGATTCGATAATTTTTAAAATTCTTCAAAAATAGTTATTCATATGTCTTTCGTGAAATAGTTGGTGCATTTCAGCTTACAGGTCTGAGGGCAAGGTGGTTTATGGTTTTAGCTGGTATGGTCTTCCCTTTTTTAGAAATATATTGTTTGCCAGAATTTGTTTACAATTTCCTACGAACATCAAACATTTATTAATGTTACGTTTTCGATTACGACCAGGATCAGCTTTTTTATGTAACTTTACGTTTACGTGTAGTGGATGAATTAGGAATATGAGGATTCTCAGTGTCAGATATCGAAATTAATGAACTTATTGTTGGGATGTTTTCAGTATCTTCAGTTACAGGGATCTGTGATTCTATGACACAATATCGTCTGTTAGAAGGCGAAATTGTAGTACTTTTTTCACTAACAGTCTCGACAGGGTTCAAGACCCTGTAATCAATGGAGATATTTCAATCGGACGGTCTTGTCCCAAGGGCAGTGATGGCATTTATTGTTCTTAAGTTACAGTAATTGTTAGTAAAGTCTTCAATTCGACGGACGGCGACAGGTTCATCAAAAAATCAAAAGAAAGTGTCTTTTGGAAAGCGTTGGTATTGGCTTACTTAATGTTATGTAGTGTGTTCAGCCCCCTTACCATGACCTTTAAAGTAAGATTGTTTTATTCCTGTTGTGCAAGTGACAGCGTTAGATACGTTGTCTAGCGCCGTCCCTTTCCCACTGAAAGTAATATCAAAGTAATACTGCTTTAAGGGCTTGTGGTAGGCCCCCAGAGTCTATAGTTAGTGAGGGTGTGAAAGCGAATTCTTGTCCTGAGAAGGGTGATGGCATTGGTGTGACTTTAACACTGCCAAGTATCACATTATTGGAGTCATCTGTCAGACTGGCACCGAAAATATCATCATGTTTTATTTAAAATTCTCTATTCCTCTTGGGTAAAGTAATTGTAGTGCACAAGGAATACTATAACAAAATAAAACATAATTATATTTTTCAGCCTTGAAAATGAAATCAAAATAAATGAGTAAATAAAAAACCAGCCATGTACAAAAATACAATAGCAAAAAAAACACGTCTGTTGTATGGGGGGGCCTTAAATATTCATTACTTTCTAAATACATCATCTGTGAACATGTCAATTGTCTAACTATCATGGTTCATGAAATACAGTCTGGTGACAAACGGCCAGTCAGACAGACAAACAAACCGACAGATCTACAGCAAAGTCTTAGTAATGGTGTTATAGTTTTACACCTGTCTATTATTGAATCTGACAATTGAACAAGTATACTGTGTTAAACTTGTAACGGTAGGATCCATTACATAATTATTTTGGAACTAAACTACCAAAAGAGCTATTCTCGCGATCTTTCGCTAACTGATAATGAACATAAATACTATCGAAACAGTTACTTACAATATTTGTAGGAAACACATATACCTAGAATACTATTGAATTAACCACTTTCGATAGTTATTAAACAAAATTTGTTAACAAATACTATCGAAACAGCCACTTAAAATATTTGTCGGAAACACATAAACCTATAATACTATCGAATATACCAGTTTCGATAGATTTACTAGTTAACCACGCGTCCTCCTTTCCTTAAATCGCGGAGAACACTGACGAATCTGGCAGTTTCGCACAGCGCGCGCTTGTCGCTGCGTGGAACAGTATAGTAACTACCACTTACGATTCTGTTCTTTGCTCAATAGCTGAAGTATCGATATTGTTCAATTCAAAAATAAGACAAATTGTAGGTTTTTCGAAAAAAAAGGAAATGTACTTAAAAGTATCCTATTTACTGTAACAATTTGTAGTAAAACATTTTTTTTTAGATTTTGCAGATTCGATACTGTTCGTTGCGGCAGTCGAAATAGTTACTACGGTTAAACCGTGAGGAACAGCTAGTTGGTGATATTTTTATGTGATTAATTTTTTTAAATCTTGTAGCAATGTTTGTAACCAGATATTCCTTATTACATATTCGGTGTATTGATGTCAATTATGTACTTTATACTCAAGTGGTACTTTATCATAATAAATGATCTCCTTTAATAAGGCGTGTTATGATGGGATAACTTGTAATATACCCCAATAAAAATAAAATCGAAGATTAATAGTAGACTAAAAATAAAACAAATAAAAGATTAATATTTACTTTAACCTAGTAGGACAATAGGCAGTTACTCTGGTGAGTTATGTCTGAGAGCAGTATATATCTTGCATTGGACACAACTTCTGTATCATTTACCTGCAGCGAAGCAAACGTGAAACACTCGACTCAAAATACAACAACCAAGACAACAACCAAGATGGTAGATCAAAAGTTCGTCTGTGTCGCATTCATTGTATTGATTGTTGTAAGTGTTTATCTCATATTTGTACTTACTTTTTCATAAATAACACTTCTTAGCATGTCAACTACACTAAACGAATAATACAGGAACATGAACCATATTGTAGAAACTAAAGTTTTTAAGTTTGGCCGAAAAAAGGTAGCTTTTTCAATTTTTCGGCTATAATAAGTACCAGTTTTTTGGACTGTGTAACTTTTTTCTCCGTGGGCCGATTTAATGGTGCCCATAGTAAAAAAATATCCTACATTCACGAAATATAAGATCCTACAATTTTTTGGGCAACATTCACACAGGTTCATAATAGTACATTATGATACAAGTGCGCTGTGTTGGTCATTACTTACGAGGCGATATTTGTGCGCGAGCCGCAGGCAAGCGCAACAAGAAAGCCGAGTATGTAATGACAATAGCGCGCGAGTATCATACGACGTTTTTCAACAAACTTGTGAGTAAAATAAAATCAATTAGAATTATCATCAATTAGATAAACAATAAAAATGTAGAATGCCGCGCAATTGGTCACTTTTTTTTTTCACGCTCTGCTAATTCCCGGGCATGACCACAGATAATATACTAAACTCTCAATTTGCTACAGACGAAAAACAAAATTTTAATGTTGTAGTTATGTATATTGTTTTATTTTAAATTATAATACTTTAATATTTAAGTATAGGCTGTTTGACAGCGTTATAGAGACATGTTAAAAAAAAGTCGTTACAAAATAATAAAAAAAAAATTCTTACAGAGTTGTGTGAATTCACTTCCTCAACCAATTGATCGGCAAGCAGCGATGACCCCGCATGGCAGTGATACCCCGGTGCCACTTGTAGTGTTTAGCAGTGACGAATCGTCTGGGACTATCGTAATTAGATTAGTATGCGGAGAAGGGCAAAGATTAAACGAAGATCTAAAGTGCAAAGCAGCATAAATAACCTGTTGTAACGAAAGTACACAATTTAAACTAATGTTTTAAATGTGAAACTATTCATTCGTTTATCTCTGCAGTTTGGAAAATACGCGAATTGATAATAAAGCTTTTTCACTTAATTATGAGTTTTTTTTTATCAATATTTTTATCTTTATGGGTCATAAAGATAAAAGTAATGATTTCTATGACCCAGCAAATTGAAAGTTTTATCTCACCTTTAGCTTTACGATTACTTATTCTTTGCTTTTGTAGCAGCTTTACAGGACACCTCGCAGATTGAGAAGCAGGACCGGGTAACGATCGTATCGAGAATCCTGTGGAGGATTACTTAGTGGCAAGGGTTTGTACCAGTGAGGTTGATTTGGAAACCCAAGATGGCGGTCGTGACCTTTCTCACAAAATGCATCATGGGTGTCGTTTTTATGGTTTTTTTGGCCAAGGCAAATCATTCAGTTTAATCAAAAAGTATGTTTGCTAAATATTACCAGAATTGTTTTTTTTTAAATAATTAATTAAATTTTATTATTAATATAAAGGCATAAAACCATCGTCAGTCGATTTCGGGTTCATGACTGCTGCCGAGATATCGTGGGTTGGCGGGAAACGTATTCAAGATAACTTGTTTTAACAAAGTATTGACGAAATCACAATCAGCAACTTCAAATTAGTTAACAATACAGAGACGCTCCACCGAACACATTTTGCTTTTACGCGATGTTTACAGATTATCTTCCATCAACGGTCGCGTGTAAAAGAGTTGCTACTTTGACAAACGTGAAAGGAACTTTAAACTTTTGTTATGGTGTGGTTACGCTGTCAAAGAATTACAGTCAGTGAAGACAGTGAAGTGCTGACCGTGTAAGTAATGACGAAAGTTCTCAACCGCATAAACGACCGCTAAGGTTTCTAGCTCGTACGAATGATATCGCGATTCCGCGTCGGACGTTTTTCGGCAGAAATAAGATACTACGTGAAGAATGTTCTATCCTCTGAATAAGTATAAACTTTGAAAGCTCTCGCTGACGCGGTTTTTTTGTTAACCTTTAATGAGTGAAAATTCATTAGAAAGAAAATAAACCTGGTTGAATTTTCACTTATTTAACAAAAAAAAACCGCGTCAGTGAGAGCTTTCAAAGTTTGGTCTGGACGTTCTTACCCCGCAGTGACGTCAATCAAATAGCACATGACGTTATTGACATAGGCCAGCGCTAACTTGTCTTTTAGAGGACCTAGGGCTGTATTAGGCACCGCTGATAAACGACATAGCACCGAGAGTGGGAGGCCTGGCACATTGATGGTGCTAATAACCTAGGAATAACATTCTACATTCCCCCTATCAATGCCCGACAAATAGACTAAATCACGCAACGCAGTACCAGGGAACTTCTCGGCGTATCTGTTAGTTAAAACCAAAGGAAACTGGCTCACCGGATGAAGTAGTCAGGATGATGTTCGATGCCTTGCGTTAACACACATGAACTTCTTTGACAGCCGCTGCTCCGCCACAGCTAGGTCTGGACATGCCGATGCCAAGTGTCCTGGTCATCCCAACGCGAAGCAAGGTATTGGTATTGGTTTATCGGCGGGTCTAGATGTTTGGGCGCGCATCTCCTCTAAAGTAGTAGGCTCTTCTTTGCGTTTTCTGCAGAATATCACTTTGTATTTCGACGTACCGCAGTGATGACATGTTCCAGTGAAGCGTGAATCGTTGAATCGGGTCGCTTTCACATCTCCATCATGGTTTTCACTACCCTTATGCCTTCGTTTCAGTGAAATGCCGTTGAGGACGCGAAGAAGTTTCGATCTATTAGTCAGGTTGTGGGAGGTGACCTCATGGCGGATCACGGCTTTCTTTTGGCATAAAACCGCAGATACAAATCCTGTCTTAATGTCTTCTGACATCTCCATCCAAGGTATGCATTCGATGACGTTTCAAAGGCGCATGGCTGATCACACGCAGTTTCTTTAACACCAATTTGAAAACGTAAAATTTCTTCGAACTAATCTTGTGACAGCATAGGTTTAGCAAATTTCACTGCAGCAACGGTCGCCTGGAGGACACGGTCGAGCACACGGTGGAGGTGTGCCGCGCATGGGCGGACCATAGACGTGTCCTCGTAGAGGCGATCGGCGGCGGTGACCTCTCGCGCCCAGCGCTGGTTCAGGCCATGCTGCGGGGCGAGACGGAATGGGATGCCGTCGCCTCCTTCTGCGAAGCAGTTATGCTAGTGAAGGAAGCGGCGGCGCGCGAGAGGCAACGGGACGAGCCTCTCGCCCCGGACAAAGACCCAGGCGAAGACGTCGAGAGTCGCAAGACGACTACCGGCCACCGTAGGCGCGGTTCTGCGGATGGCGAGCGATGGGTAGCTAGGACCAGAATAGAATAGACAGACTAGAATTTGTTTCAAGGATATGTTTTATGTAGTTATTCATTTTCATATACTTTGTGCATTAGTTAGCGATTATACTTACTTACTTCGTTGGCGCTACAACCCTTTCTGGGTTGGCCCTTCGTTAGATAACTGTTCATCTTCAGTTTGTGAATCTTTTTAATAATATTAAATAATAATAATCTCTTTATTTTAGAAACAAGTTCCATAACTATATAAAAATTGTTAGTATGTGACACCTTAAAACTATGTCAGCGAATAGACACAATACGAAGATGTAATATAAAAACTTACGAACTATGTTAGTAGACATTTCTAATATTTACAGGAGCATGCAGCTGACTTAAGGACCAGATTATAGGACAAATCCAGTTTGTTGGCAATGATAGTCAGGAGACTGTTGGTACTGGCACGCACCCTGTGCAACAGGGATGCTGATCGCTTGCGCCTGATTGCAGCAAAGCTGTCAGGCTGGGCGTCCGCGAACATCCCTGAGGTCTTTTAGAGCCTTGAGATCTTCTTCGATGCAGTCGCACGTCTCTTCCTCGGCTAAACCTTCCTCTTGGCCTTTTTGTAGCGGCTTGCATTCAGTAATTATTTTGGGTGCCCTCTGTCCTTGCTCATTCACTCCACGTGCCCGGCTCATCTGAGACGCTGCGACTTGATGAATCTGACGAATGTTTCTCGATCCATCAGCGCAGTCTGCCTTTTTCGGTTACTTTGTTACAGTAAGTTTATCACTAAAGATGTCTGATTCAAACTAGCTTCTTGAAAAACACACCCTTACGCTAGATGATGAGTAATTTTATTCTGAATTCTAAAGATTGACTGTACTGGTGAGGCTTGCACAGTCAACAAAACAGATAAGTAGCTATGCAATATTTTCTTAAACAATTGCGAATTTGTTCTAATAAAATTAAAATTACTTGATTAAACAATTATTAAACCTTCGAACACACGTGATTCGAGACACAATAGAAGGGCAATAGCAGTTCGACAGCCGGCTGTCGCTTGGTCGTTGAAAGGCTTCCCACTTTAATTAACAATTATGTTATAACACTGTAAATAAATAAATAAATATCTTAGGACACTCACACACGGTCATCTGATCCCAAGCTAAGCAGATTAGCAGATCGTGTGTTATGGTAACCAGACAACTGATATACATATTATACATACTTATATACTTTCTAAATACATACATAATACAGATAAATTACACCCAGACACGAAACAAGCAATCATGCTCATTACACAAAGTTTGTCCTGGGTGGGAATCGAACCCACGACCTCCGGGTCGGCTGAGTTCTGGGTGTTTCACGTACACCTATAAATACCCTGCTTCCCCGCGGTGGACAGTAGCGGGTCACCCTCGAAACCTACACCAGCATCTGGACCTGACGATCGACGCGCGGGCACTCGTCTCCTGCAGCGGCTAGTGACGTCAGGGGAGTGCTAGACCAGTGAGGAGGTTAATCGCTGTATAGGCTCCAACCCATCTTTTCTGCCGACCCTCATCTACTGAGCTAATTTCTTTAACTTTACAATAAATGTTCCAATTTTACTGCCTACCTACTTTTTTATTTAATATCCTCCTAGGAATACCTCTGCCTAGGTTAGATAGGATAAAGTAGCGTAGCTGAGCGTAGCGGTAACTTTAGTACCGGGACACTGGCACCCAGGGATTAGCAGTCAGGGTCACTAACCACTAGCTAGACCAACAGGCCCGTCAATTTATTGGTTTTCTTAGAAAAAATATTTTAAAGCATGTGTTGCAGTGTAGACTTATACCTTGTGGTGATTACGTATTTATTTGTTTGACTGCACATTGCAAACATCTTTATTGCGTCATTATTTAATTCAAGTGAACGCCGGATGTCACGAAGTTAGCACACATTCAAAACCGTCTGTAAAGAGCCACACGGCCACACCCTTCAGTTATTATTACGTCGCAAAATTCACAATTTATCACTAAACAAGTATAACCTGTAAACATCATAACTATTTCAAGGAAACCATTCATACCTTATCGAAATTCCTATATCTGTTCTGAGTTTTATTGGCGTTTTACCTCAAATGTATCGTCTGCTACAGTATTTACTTCGGGCACTTATCTTTATGTAATATTATTGTAATACATATTACAACATGTCTGTGTACTACATAATCAAAAGTTTAAGTTCAGGTTTACTTCTGTCAATTCATTAAACCAACATTACATGCCATCAAGAACAAACTTAACATTTGCGGTTTCACCCATGCATTTGGGTCAATATCAACAAAGTGCATTTTCTGTCAATTCTGTGAAAAATAAGTCTTTGGTATAAAAGTAGTAAGTCAAAGCTAAAAGGATCTTGAAGAAGTCTGATAATAACTCGATAAGTTTTCGAGATATCTCAGTTTGAAATTTTGTGTCGCCACCAAAATTCAAAACCGCCCACCAAAATTAGAAGTGCCTACCAAAATTTTTAAAATCAGTACACCAAAATTGAATTAATCTGAGCAAATGAACCTTAATGTAGTCACATTAAGGTTCATTTGCTCTTAAGTTTAAACAATATTGGAAAAATACCATATATTAAAAAAAAATATCAACATAATTATAATTAAAAAAATAAATGTGTTTTTTTTTTACAAAATTTAATCTCTGTAGTTTTGGAGAGGGAGTTACGTATAATTTGTTCTGTTTTCTTCGAACTTATTATTTTAAAGTTATGATAATGGACCCTCTTTAACCATTCAATTTGAATTTCTGAAGTATAGCTAACAACCATATAAAGTCACATACACAAGTTACCAGATACTGCCCGATAGATACTAATCGGGTAGCAGGTTTGATTACCGCACGGGATAAATTCAGTCACTCAGTGCGCTAACTGTGCTGTGAAACAATCGACAACCATGTTGTATGCATGAGCCTGTGTTAGCAACTAACTCAAATGTGACAGGTAACAAACATTAAGCCGGCAATGAACGGTCTTTACTGTAGGATGATATTTATAGCTATTTAGAATCAGAGCAGTACTACACAGTTTAATCATTTCGAGCGTCAAGCGTGCTCAAAGAAAATGAAACAACAATAAACCTGCTCAGGGCATTATCATTGTGGTTAGCAAAGCTTTCTACAGTAGCTTTCTATAGCAGACTTTCTAGATAAAACTTTTATAGAGTTAGGGCTTGTAACTTGTTGAACGAAATTGTGATCAATGAAATTGTATGGGATTGGCGATTATAAAACATGCATCGTATTAAGAATCATCGTTTGTTCATTATTTTGTGTAACTTTTGACTATTGTTAAAAACATTATCTTGACAAAATATGAAATAATTTACGAAAATCGAGGTTGTAGTGGGGTTGACTGCCAAAGTTCTGATAATCTAAATATTTCACTAGGTGAAATCTATTATTATATTTGCGTATGTAATAAGCTTAACATCATATAATCTATCTTCCAAGGCTGGTCGCAACTGGACAACTGGGCAACTGAAAGATCACGTTACCAAAGTTCCAATTAAACAAAGTATTTAAGTTATATTTTTGTTTTAGGATTAGCGGTCCCTCGCGGTGTCATCCGTACCTGGTTACTATTCCGCTCCAGTAGGCCGTAGCATGTTGTTAGGTAATCTATAGCCTTCTTCGAAAAATGGACTATCCAAGACAAAAATATTTTTTTAATTTTAACCTTACTTCTTAAGATTACTGCGTTCAACCCACAGAACAGATAAAGTAGTTAAGTAATATCTTTACCGTTCTGTGGTTCAACCAACCAAAAACTCTTCAGCTTTATACATATTTAGTATATAGATTCCTCACGGTTCGGTTGGTGTCTATTCTCTTTTATAAGCTCTTAGTTATTCTAAAAATCTCTGGGGTGCCGAACTGAATTGGACAACATAATATTGCATTGACTTTAGTAGACATTATTTTTGGAGCCGGTAGTATGAAAAGTCAACAACACAAACAGCCTTTGTTCTAAATTATCGGTAGTCTGTCTCTGATATTATCTATTGCAATTTTACTGCCATTTGTTGAATAAGTCACCAATATGCACACAATAATTTATTCAGGTGTGTTCGAAGTATAAGATACGGATTGATAAGATGTCGTCATCGACAGTTGTTGGAAAAATATACGATAGCAGATCATTTCGAGGGAGAAAACGTATTTTTCGAGGGGATTCTATAATCAGTGAATCATGGCGGACGTTGCGGGGCGTCATTGAGTTAGCATGTCTGATAGATAAAGCCCTGTGGAATAGTTTGTATAAAACTGCTTGCCGGCCGCCTGTCCGCATCAGTCCACTCTAGTGTCTAGACGCGAACGTGTGTGTGAACAGACTTCAGAATCTTCCTATCTAATCCAGTTAAACAATGTGAGTACATATCGTTATTTTTTTTCGAATTGGGATATTTAGGGATTAATTTTGTATTTTTATTACAATTTTGGCGACAATCTGTAGGTAGGTGTTGGTTCAAGGCTGATATTAAGCTTTTGGAAGATGATTTGTAACGTTCTGTTTGTGCACGTACACCTATTGTATTGACTGTTATAGCATAGGTAAACGTCAAATAAATCACGAGTGTATACTTACTACACATTTACCATGTATCGTCTCTTTAGCTGTTCTGTGTATTGTCTAATAAGAATTTTTGGTGTTTGCCTCACTTTGTTCTTCAGTGATTGTTTTTAATGGTAGTCGTTTGATAAAAACATTACAATAGTTTAATATAAGTTCAATTCGATCAGTTTTTTAGTAATCCTTGTTGTATTGTAGTAGTTTCGGTGTTCTTGATCTCCAAGGCCAGTTAAACCTGAGCATGCCCAGAGGTCGTGACAACCTGTTTTTTGCTTATTTGGGAGTGTACTTTATTATTCAATAATGTCTTATCTCCAGATTTTTTGTTAGTCAAATATAGGTGTACTACAGCCAGTTTGCCTTAACAACACACTTTTTCATTTAATCTAGTTTATTGGTAGTCAAAGCTACTTAATGTAGATAAAAATTCCCAGTGCATTATCTACGGCAAAGTAATCTACTTATTTCAGATTTCAATTGCATTAACGAATTTCTTCGATAGGTCCTTTTATCATAATTACTAATTGACTTAAAAGATAATTTCCTTAGTCATCGCCTACCTAGCCAATGCAAATAGGAGTGTTCTTGATTATATCAGCCTGTTTGCCAGGTGATTGATTCCATTTTTTACAACTTTTGGTTATAAATAAAATTTAATAATAGAACACGCATAAAACACGCATGTTATTAATTAATGTTATAATATAGTTTTAAGAATTTGTAATAATTTTTAGTTGCCGTGCCCTAACAGGGTCCACTATGTACTGTTATAGCTTAAAGCCTATTGTAACACCCTTTTCACATGTGGAATGCAAATAAATACTTGAATACTAAAACAGTTGTGTATTTGTACCCATCTAATAAAAACTTTTCATTGGGACACAGTTTCATAATATTTTGAAATATTTTTTTTTATTCATGCTAGATATCAAGGTAGATAAGGAAATATAACTAACTTGCTATTGGTGTATTATATATACCCACTTTACTCATGAGACAATTTGTTGAATTACAGAATGGCTGACTCCGACCGCATCGTATTCCCTGACGAGGTTGAGGAGGTGAAGGCGAAGACCGTGGCTGAAGCAGAGGCCGTTGACAAGACCTCAGGGGGCGACAGCAACACCGTGGAGGAGGCGCCCAACGACCCCAGCATCAAGATGAGGAACATGATCACCGTGCCCAATAACTGTCCCCCCGGGTACAAAATGGGCGCCGACGGCGTCTGCCGCGAAGTCTTCAAATAACCTATGAATCTAGTGCTAAGTGTTTTAGGTTTAAAGAAGAGAAAGAGGTTTAAAGAAAGTTTTTACTTCTCATAAGTAGCTCGTTTTACACACCCGTGCTAGTTTACGCAGCTAAAACCTGTATCGTGTGAACGGGCTTTTAGGTTTAAGAGTGTTATGTACACTTTTTAGTATAATATTTGTGTATTTTTTGTCGTAGCAGTATTAATGAGGTCGAATCGGATGTTGTGCCTATTTATATTTTTGAACCATTGAGTGTTGTTCGATGTTTTTATATGTCAATTAAATGATATATGAGTTAAAAATGAAGTTTTTGTTTTTGTTTTGATTTCTTACGTTGTTTGACCTAGAATTATGCTCGTTTTGTATGCTTAGTAATTAGTGCTGTAATGGCATAATAATGACTATAGCCTTGTGGAGGTCTTTAGCATGTACTTGAGAATGAATCAAATTAAATCAAAACTTACTTACCTACTAAATAATATCCGTATCTCCTAAATGATTTCCAAGTAAGTCTGAACGCATTTTACGCACTTGAGTGCATTTTATTTATGGCTGGCATTCGCCCGGGGTTTTGCCTGCGTTGACGTAGAATATCCATCCAGTAGTTTCACCTCTTCAAATTCTCAGAAATCCTTTCTTAATGGCTACCTACTCTTCACAAAGAACAACCTCTCCAAGTTCCATGTCCCTAGGACCAGCAGCCTCAAGGAACAGCCTAAACTGCTGTTCGTTGATATATCAACAATCAGTCAGTCAATTTACAATTTTATAATATATACAGATTATGTTCTGCGCGGACAATCTTCTTTCCCAATGCTCCGAAGATGGGTCGTGGAAACATTGCAATTATAAATAAATAATAATAAATATACTGGGACAACTCACACACGGTCATCTGATCCCAAGTTAAGCTCTGCTTAGAGCTTGTGTTATGGTAACCAGACAACTGATTTACCTTATATAATTTATAAATACATACATATTTATAAATTATTTTATCAATTATGAAACTATCCCCCAACCTAAAGCTGTGCTCATACTGGGGTGTATCTTTACGAGTATAATGTGCTCACATCCGCTATAACAACTTGTTACGGAATATACCCGGATTTCCCATTAGTGTTTCAGAGAAATTCAGATAAGTACATTTCAGTGTCACATCGAAAAATAATATGAGAGATAGAAAAAACCCTAAACGTATGTTTTACGTCAACATCATAAATCACTTATTATGTATGATGTAAGTAAAATTATTATCTGGCAAAAATATTGCAATACTTTGCACTTCTTTATGCTTACTAGTAAAATCCGTACTAATATTAAATGCGAAAGTAACTCTGTCTGTCTGTCTCTTCTTCACGCCTAAACCACTGAACCGATTTGAATGAAATTTGGTACAGATATAGTTCGGGACCGAGGAAAGGACATAGGATAGTTTTCATCCCGGAAATCCCCCGGGAACGGGAGCTATTAATCTACGCGGACGAAGTCGCGGGCAAAAGCTAGTATGAAATAAAATTGTTCTAGAACTCAATTTGTTCCATCATTTAAAAAAAATAATAGTACACATACTTATCCCGAGACGCGACTAGAGGTGGGCAAATGTCAAAAAAAATTCTACAAATTGGGAATATTTTAAAAACATAACGGGAAAGAAATATTGATAGGTGATTTTAAAGACATTCCCAATTACCCCATTTCTAATTGCGAGCTATGTCATGCGTCATGACTAAGACATTTAAATTTTACTAAAAAGTTCACTAAATTTTTAGGCTTTCCAGAATTATATCTGTTTTCTCTTCCAAGGGGTACTTTTTGGGGGAGAAAAATTGTATAAGCCACTCTGAACATTCAAGGTTGAAAAACAGTGGTCGGTTGTTGCATTTATTGGCGGTCCCTTCGTTTAGTTAGTAGTTAGATATCGGAGCTAGATAAGTGCTGACGTAGGTAACTGTTGAGGGTTTAGATAACAAACCACCTCAAAGGTGAGCCGAAAACAGTTCTGTGAAGCATCTAGATTATATTGACTTTTCATGTTAACTAACGATGCGTAAGAGCACTTAAATCTAAGAATAAAAAAACTGCGCTATTTCGAATTTTTTCCTACTCACTTGTTTCAAGCTCATTATGAGTGATGATGCCATACAGAGTTACTACTTATTTATGTTCGATTTTGATCAGAATACCTCGCACAAGCGTGCAAAGTAAACGTCACGTAAACTGATCTATTTATATACAGTGTGTCCGGGCATGAACTAGCGATATTCTAAACACTTAAATATAAGATATATTTAAGTACAATTACACTCTAAGCGAGGGACCAAATCACTTCCCTGCTACGGGGCAGCCATTTTGTTTTTTTTGTTGAACTATTCCATATGAAAATACAAATAAAATCATATCTCTCTAAGTTTTTGTGATACTGAGATAAAAATAGGCTTATTTGAAAGGCAATAATATTATCTACCGTTAACATTACAAAACAATGGGTTCCCAATTCCATAACTTTTGAAAAAAAATGTGAAAGTCGAAAAAATAAATAAAAAATTATGCAATTCAAACAATAATGGTTAATTACTACAAAAACAACCCCCGACAACTTTTATTGTTTTTTTGCTAGATCGAAAGATTTTGAGATGAGCGACAATACAAAACAAAATTTACAACTGTATGTCAATTACTTTAAGAGTTATTGTTGTTTGAACATAGCGTATGCGCAATTAGAAAAGGCCTTTGTTGAACGCTACAGTAACATTTATGGCGTTTATTGTTTTCCATCTGGGAACAGGCCAAAAATACTGTTCCTTACTACCGTTAGTGAGCGAGATGGAACATAATTAGTCAACTACCTGGAACAAAATCACAGTTTTAGGGACAAATTATTAGTTGGTTTAGTTGTCCCTCGCCGTGCGTTGTGAATTGTGATCGCTACTTTCACTTACCGTACTGTTTACCACCATAATATTCAACGCAACATATTGCTGACATACACATCGTGTATGGCTTTTGCAATGGAAGTGCAAATCTGGCTGTACAAGAACAGTACGGTAAGTGAAAGTAGCGATCACAACGCAGGGCGAGGGACAACTAACCCAACTAATAATTTGTCCCTAAAACTGTGATTTTGTTCCAGGTAGTTGACTAATTATGTTCCATCTCGCTCACTAACGGTAGTAAGGAACAGTATTTTTGGCCTGTTCCCAGATGGAAAACAATGAACGCCATAAATGTTACTGTAGCGTTCAACAAAGGCCTTTTCTAATTGCGCATACGCTATGTACAAACAACAATAACTCTTAAAGTAATTGACATACAGTTGTAAATTTTGTTTTGTATTGTCGCTCATCTCAAAATCTGTCGATCTAGCAAAAAAACAATAAAAGTTGTCGGGGGTGTTTTTGTAGTAATTAACCATTATTGTTTGAATTGCATAATTTTTTATTTATTTTTTCGACTTTCACATTTTTTTTCAAAAGTTATGGAATTGGGAACCCATTGTTTTGTAATGTTAACGGTAGATAATATTGTTGCCTTTCAAATAAGCCTATTTTTATCTCAGTATCACAAAAACTTAGAGAGATATGATTTTATTTGTATTTTCATATGGAATAGTTCAACAAAAAAAACAAAATGGCTGCCCTGTAGCAGGGAAGTGATTTGGACCCTCGCTTAGAGTGTAATGGTACTTTAATATAGCTTATATTTAAGTGTTTAGAATATCGCTAGTCCATGCCCGGACACATTGTATAAAATAGCCGTTTCGCATATTATGACTTATGTTTACTTGGGTTTTATTTTTATCAATGGGTGATACATTGATAATACTACTTGTGTAAAAATCGCTAAAGTTGTTAAGCGCTATCTTGAGAACGGCTGGACTAATAATAATAATTTAGCTTTTCTTTTTGAAATATTCTTTGTTGGGTTGTCCGCCCGGCAATAGCTTCACGTATAAAGCCGGTAATAGTAATATTCAACTGAAAACCGACCATAACACAGTTGGAAAAAGGCTGAGGAGGTGACGTTGAAGATCCTTTGAAGTGCGATGAAAATTAGAAAACTTCGTTACTTACTTTATTTTCCCCAAATAAATGTTTTGATTAAAAATGGCTATAGTCCGTTAGCTTTAAAAGAGCAACATTAGGTCATCTCGGTATATAAAATTATACCAGGACATAATGTGTTAAAGGTATGTTTAATTTCCAACTCAAATAGGTACTTCTTCGTCAGTGCATTCGTGCTAGACTTTATTTTTTACTCTAATTATTTACTCTTAAGCTCATTAGTTGGTTAGTGGAACGTGACTCTGAATTACCTAATAATGATTTGACGTTTATGACTAGATGTGTTATTGGATTTTTTATCAAAAACCTTTATCAGGGTTAAGTTTATCTCAACTAGGTAATAAAATTGTACCTACCTACCCATAGGTAGGTACAATTTTATTACCTAATTTGTGGTTGAGATAAACTAAATTTTGGCCTATCTTTGTGCATGATTAACAACGTTTTTTTGGGTTAGCCGAACAGAAACAAGTCATCATCAACAACTTTCCACTACGGGATCTACCCTCAAATCATAAAAAAATGATCTGTCCTATTCATTCATGTTCTGTTACCTCAATCAGAGTTCGATACATCCGGGATTGCGGAATAGTTACCGTTACTCATAAAGGGCAACCGAAGTTTTAGTCAGTAAAAGTCTGACACTCCCTCCCGCCCCGTCCAGGGCAGGAAAAGTCATTTAGTCATTTTCCATCCATAAAAAAGAGTTCGATACATTTTACTATGTGGACCGGCTCGTTTGTCAGGTTTCATGTCTGAATAAAGACTACAATTTGCTTCCTGTACAAATTCTGTGGTCTCTCTTTCTGTACATTGTCCATTTTATTTTTGCTTCAGCACGATTCCACTTTCCCCAGTCTTGACGGTATTTCAAGGTTAAATCAAATCTTTCCTGGTCGACACGTCATTTGTTTATGTTACTTTATCTGACGGATAGTTCAAGGTATTTCGGCTATTTCCTACCAGATGTTCTGTTATTTGCTTATGTGGTGCTCTTGCGAGCTTGTGGTGCTATTACCTAAATATATCGAGGGCTAAGATTATACGGCCAAACAAACGCTAAGTTTGTCTTAATCTAAATATCGATTCTGTGTCTGTATATCAGGAATAGATTGAAATATTGATAATTACTCGACTGCCCATAAAAGTGAGTATAGATTTTGAATTTTGTTTCTTTACTGCGTTTAATAGAAACAAAGATGAAAAAAAATCCGATTACAAACAGATGAAGTCACACGATGGTATTAATTTATTTAGCATTGGATGTTACTTGGTAACTATTAAACATACTAAGGTTATCTAAAAGACGATTTAATTTCCTACTATAATTTATTATTAACTTCTACCATGTTGTGCATCTAATCGAAGGCGGATGATATTGTCTGTGTTGCAGAAATGTCGTTGTCGATACATTAGTGTTTGCTGTCCATTAACTGCTGAGGAGACCCGCAGATGATGGCACGCTGAAGTCGAGCGCCAATGGAGTCTGCAGCGAAGTACTAAAGCGATTACCTACATACTAATTCCGACCGATTCAATCATTATTCCTATTCGAATCCTAAAATTTAACAAATAAGCACGTTTTAATAATTTCAAGTGCTCGACAAAAATTTTGTTCAAAAGTTGTGATGTCAAATAAAACCCATTTTGTTTTACTAATAATTAACGATCATTTACTTTAAAATATCCATATAATTACATAATAATGACCTAAGTCTGTCTGCGGTAATTAAAACATAAGGTCTAAGTTAAAAAATTAAATATTATTTCTTCCTATAACCCTGACATCATAAAATATTGTTGATATTCGCCTACAAAAATTATAAGTAACCGAGCGTTGCGTAAGTTTTAACAAATGGAGCATCACTTTCGCAGGAATTCCTGAAAAAGAAAAAGAATTACGTTAGCACTGTTAACTTACCTGGCGGATGACGGCTGGCATGGATTAAGAAAATTGCTTGGTAGCATAGTCCTAAAGCGGTGAACTAATTGCATGATACCTATAGAGAGATAAATAGACACAAAACACTAATACACTAACCACAACACTGACTTTAGCGTAGCCACGTTTCCGTCTCTATCATACACTAAACGTTTGGCAGTTGTGCAACAGTGATAGGTATAGTGCTAAGCCAAAGTCAGTGCTTTGTAACGTCTATTTATCTCGCCACTAATGTTTTCAAAGTACATCCATACTAATATTATAAATGGGAAAGTGTGTCTGTCTGTCTGTCTGTCTGTTTGTCTTTCTTTCACGGCAAAACGGAGCGATGAATTGACGTGATTTTTTGAGAGGAGATAGTTGAAGGGATGGAGAGTAACATAGGCTACTTTTTGTCTCTTTCTAACGCGAGCGAAGCCGCGGGCAAAAGCTAGTAATACTATAATAAAGCTTAAGGGCCGCTCTACAACTTTCACACGGGTTTAAACAATTCCTAATATAGGCTATACGTATAACATAACGCTACGAGCTCCGAGAGCAGGTACTAACTAAAGACGCGGGTGAAACCGCCAGCGACAGCTAGTGTATAATACATTAAACCACTTGAGGATAGCGTCTTGCAAGTTTGAATAGAACAATAAACACTTTCGCTTAGTGACTTTGACTTTTCTTCAACATAATAATATACACTTTTATTTGCGCTTCGTCAGCAGACGTAATTAGAGATCATCCAGAGCTAACCGTACTATTCACATCGGTGCTGGTTCTCTTGTTCACAAACTTAACTAAATTTAAGTTCAGTGCATCTTTCTCTTTCCATTTCATTAAGAAAAGGACAGAAGATAACATATTAGTTAAGTCCTGTCAAATTTAGACACTCCATAGATAATAAAAGCTATTAAAAAAATGGCGACTAAATATATGCCAATTTTCTTCAGGGGCTGTCTAATTTGGCAGGATTAAACTAAAATGTATCTTCTGTCCTTTTCTTTTAGAAATAAAAAGAGAAAGATGCATTTAACATAAATTTCGTTAAGTATGTGAACAAGAGAATCAGCACCATCGACAGTCTGCCAATAATCAAGTTAATTAAAGTGAACGCGATTATTATTTCTTTTATAAAGGCTTCGCCACATCGAAGCGTAAACGCGCAGGCCCGGATTACCACCTAGGCACACGAAACACTGGCCTTAGGGGCTCAGCAACCAGAGGCGTTTTATTTATTAGGTTTTTTTGAGGTTAATCTCACATAAAAAACCGAGAAGAACTTGAAAGGCAGCGAATTTTGGCAATATTTGAGAAAAGTAACTACGAAAGGAAAAAAGAGAATTTATAAAAAAAAATCTGATGGTAAAACTTATGGTATTCGAAAACGACGTAAAATAATATTCTACGAAAAAATATAAAAAATCCTGTGACATCTATCATATTTGCAACAAGTTTATCTGCCCTGAGCATATAATTTCGTAATGCGGCGGATATGCCAATTTACACGCTGATATTGATTAACTTAACGATTTTGTTTAAATTCAGCACTTACATTTTTAAAGATCTAATAAATTTATAAGACATTTCAAGAAGTATTTGTTTTTCGTTAAAAACTCAATTTTTATATGTTAATTGATCAGATTACAGATGTTATATATTTTGTTATAGATTTTATAGTCTTTTCGTAAATAAACAACAAATTCAAAACAAGACAGGATTTTTAACTATTTTTCATTTTCTATTTATATTATAATATAAACATCAGTGAATGAACTTCTAGGTATGAATGCTAGACGAATACAATTAAAATCAAAATCAGGGATTTTTGTTAATGTCACTAACGGTAAATTAAAAATTACACTACAGCAGTTTTACAAAAAGATATAATGTATCAGCGTGCCAATTAGTAAGAAAAATAATAAAAACTAAAATGATAGTGGATATAAAAAAATATTTAATTTTATTTTAATATCTACATACTTGTCACTATATACAAATAAAGTTCAAAGTAAATAAAACATAACAAACATAAAACGAATTAAAATATAGTTAGATAGGTATAGTAACATAACTCTAATAAAATTGTGCGTGATCTTGGAAATAATTTCACTACGTCTATGAACAAAAGTTCTTAAATTAGCAGAAATTGTCATGCAAAGATCCTACATCATGCTGAGGCATGTCCGGACGCGACACAATCGTGCGAGACACTACACCTTGTCTATCAGTTATCGAAGGCACACATGGCTTGCTTGGAACTCATCTAATGAACTAATACAACATCCATACTCAAACAAACTACTGCGCCTACGATGCACCTACTAAACTCCGAGTACTTACTCGTCCTCCCATGGACAAATGTCGTTCCGCTGCTTACGCTCAACGATGCCGCTTTTATTATCACGCTTAACAATATTTGTATCAGAGACCGACGTCAGTTCGTCTTTATGAGCAATATTTTTCGTCGCGTCCGCGTCGGACGCCGCCCTGGAATCTCCCGAGACCCTTTGCAGTGGCGCCGAAGGCACTTTGTCTACGCTGTCGTCGTCCACCCCGATGTCCTCGCACACGGCCAGCGGCGCCACTGGCGACCTCGTAGCTGCCGCCGAGCAGCCCACCTGCGCCGGCTCGTGCGTGCTTGTCTGCGCCGGCTCGTGCGTGCTCGTGTGCTCCGCCGGCTGAGCACAGCTCAACACAGCCTCGTCACACTCGGACGTATTTTCCGGAAGATCGCCGATTTTGCTACTCATATCTCTACTTGAGGCCGGACTGGTTTCTTTAATCGTTGACGATTCACGGGATAGCACGCGTTGTACCGACACGACGTCATCTTCGGACGATTTCGTACGGTCGGAATCCCTCGAGTCAGACACTGCACCGGAAGTAGACGAGTCGTCATAAGACTCCACTGAAGGTGCGCAAACCACAGAGTCCAGCACCGGTCGAATTGTCACTGTTTCTTGCGGCACCTCCTCTCGAGAGCTTTCACAACCTGGATCGGGCGGCTTCGGCTCGGGCCCTTCCGTGAAGGGCGGCGCTCGCTCCTCGCCGAGCTTGAACACGGGCCGCGGTTCCGTGGGCGTGGCGTCCGCCGACGCGAACACCGAGGAGGGCTCGTCCGAGTGCGCCAGCGAGCGCGTGGTGTCCTCCGGCGAGCCGGTGCCGGGCGGCGAGCACGACTCGTCGTCGGGCGCCGAGCTGACGCTGATGGTGGGCGTGGGGTGCGGTGGCGGCACGATGGCGCGCGGCGCGGGCGGCGGCGCGGGGCGCGGCGGGCGCGGCGAGTGCGGCGGCGAGGCGAGCGGCGCGAGGTGGCGCGGCTCCACGGCGGACAGGCGGCGCAGCGGCGGCGGCGCGCCGCGCAGCCCACCGTCCAGCGTGCTCTGCTGCGGCAGGCGGCGCGTGCGCTCGCTCACCACGGCGGCGCTCACGTCGGACGACGAGCTGCCCGAGTCCGCGGCCGAGTCCTGCCGCCGTCGACTCACGCCGCCGTACACCACCTCACGGGACGAACACTCCCACGGTAGTACGTCAGCAGTGTCGTCGTCGAGAGGATCCCTGTAATAAAAAATACATTATATTTTTATCAAGGGTTCTTATAGTTATTCATCTTCGGGCAAAAAACCACAAATAGAACGAAACCCACAAACTAAACTTATTTATCCTTATTATTTGTTAGAAGTCAAAGTCAATTTGTCACGTGGTAAGTTATCATCTAAATTTGGTTAGTCCTATTTCACTGCAGCCTGCTTTAGTTAGGGGAAGTCATACTGAATTGTAAAGTAGACTGCCAAACCCAATACTGATCTCTCACTCAGATTCAGTTCATTCCAACGTATGTTTGATGATGATTTTTCCAATTTTAAGGATCGCAGGACTAGTGTGTAGCGTGATACTGCTCGTATAATAGTGATAGTAAAGCACGTTTATTCTCATTACCGGAAGGTGTTAAGGTCGCAGAGGTTGGACTGCGAGTGGCTGTGGCTGGGCTGGTCGGGCGCGCGGGGCGGCTGCGCGGCGCACACGGCGAGCTCGTGCGCCGAGCCCGACAGCGAGCGGTCCGAGCCGCGCCGCCGCGACAGCGCCGCGCCACCCGACCCGCCCGGCTTCTTCTTCACTTGACCACCGAAGTTGAAGAACCTACGCATCAAAACATACAATAATAGAATTCCATTGCGCACAGTTGATCCAAAAACAAATGAAATGAAATGGTCATGGTACTAAATGTACAAAACATAAAGATTCTGTGAGAAAATAAAACTTAAAACATTAACACATGCATGCTGCGGACAGGTGGACGGCACATCTTTTAACTAAATATTAACTACAAGTACTGGTGCTCACTTTTGAACCTCGTCAGTAACAAGACCAACTAACTTAGCCTTCTTCTGGTGCACGTTCCTGCCCTCGGTCAGGAGCCGCTGAAAGTGGTCAGATCTCACGAATCTTGGGTAGCAGTCTTTCTTGAGCAGGAGCCCGTACACGTGTTCTGCGGCGTGGTCGAGCGCGTACCGCGAGCCGCTTTTGAGGCCCTCCGTGACGCGCTCGGCCGTGGCGCCGTCGATGTTGATCTCGCACGGCGCGCCCGGCTTTAGAAACTCTCTGGTAAATGTTACAAACATAAAGCCAATGAACTGCTATTCGCTCATCTGATACATTGCAGTTAACACGCTATATTCCTAACCTTTTGATCCAGTACTAGAGTTCTAAGCAACCAGTTCTTTGATTATAACTTCCACAAGCTCCTAGTGCTCTTTAGTCTTGTATCGTATCGTCTTTGGATAAAGGAAGCTTAGATTGTAATCTTTAAAGATTAGTCTTTCGCCGTATGGGTCAGAATAAATAAATAATCGGATAAATATGAGATCAGTGCAATAATACGCTTTTATAAGACTTCGCTGTGGTATACCGTATGTGGCAGGTGAATTATCACATACATAATTCCCAATTGTAGCTCAATGAAAGCGATCAGAGGAGTAGGTAAACCCGATAGAGTTTACTTTATAAGTTGGGTATAGATACTGTATCAAACGGTTTGGTCAAGTCAATTAATATGAAAAGAGCTCTACTTTCATTACCCTCTAATCATGTTTACATTCTTTCATACTGTTGTGTAAAAGGTTATGTATAAACTTATAATTATGATGAAAATAAACATACTCATAGATTTCCTCAAGCTTCTTAGGTATCTGCTTGACGCTGCTGCGTCGCAGATCCATGACTGCGAGCCAGAACCTGATGTTCTCGTGCGAGTACTCCTTGCGCAGGAAGCTGGTGAACTCCTGCAGCCCTGTGGGGTCCGACACGAGCTCGTCGATGGACACCGCCCAGCGCTGCACGCGCCGCTCACCTGGCACCTCCACACTGGCCGTACGAAACGAAATTATATGGTTGCACCATAACATCGCCGCATCGTCATCAATCTAAATGTGTTCAACTACAGCTTTGAAGGTACACTACTTTAAATAAGTTCTACACTCTCGAGGAAGATAGTTTCCGAATCCGTTTTTAGTTTACTGATTGTAAGGAAACCTTTTCACTTTTAGATAATAAAATACTGAAACGTAAAGAGATCAGGCATGTAGGTAGCGACTACTTTGTACAGGCGTAGTACTAAACTCACAGAGGCTGGTTAATTTGCCAGAAAAGGGTGTCCTCGGTGACCCAAGGGTTGGAGGGCTGCGGCGGGGTGAGCCAGGGATCGTAGGGAGTGAAGGTCTCCGAGTAGGCGATGAAGGCCTCAAGGGCAATTGAAGTCTTCACTCTCGTACGGTCCAGACTCGCTTTTAGATGCTCAATCTAGAAGTAGAATGTTAATAAGAAGATTTTTAGTCACGTCTAAATACGGTAGGAGTGGATGCTAATAGAAGAGGTGTAACACTACATTACAGAGGATTCTAACGAGTTAAAAGCATGTCATTTTGGCAAAGAAATCTATGTAGGTAGTCTAAACTTCTATGCAGTTGTATGCGTACCTCCCGCGTGACTTGGTAGACGGAGCGCTTCTTGGCGCGGTGGTGGCGCGCGCGCACGGGCACGGGGCAGGGCTCGAGCGCGCTCACCACGCCGGGCGGCGGCCGCGCCACGCGCCAGTACGCGCGTTCCTGACTGTCACTCACTATCTTGTCGCCTTTCTTCCTCTCCTTTGCTAGACGAACCTGGGGAGTATGGAAATAACTGATTTAGTTTAGGAGCTGTGCTGAAACATTTTTACAATTTTACAAGGGAAGAGAGTCTGGTAAGACTTGGGACACGCTTTTGATCAGCAGTGTGCCAGTGTAGGCTTTACAAAAATTGTTCCTGAGAATATGTGTATCCTTGATCCTAAGTTAATTACTGCTATGGTATCTTATTCCATTTTAGGTTTAACATTATTATTCTTATTTATTATCTAAATGGGTATCGATAACAGCAATGATGAGTTAGCGGTAATTGTTTAATCTGAGTCTGAACTTTTTGGTAGAACGTTTTTGTAATGAAGAAAGATATCTAGGGCCCGTATTAATAGACGTTACTCAATTCTGAGACGCTCTCAAGTTTATTGCTGTCCTTATTTTTTCCCTTTAGAATGACAATGACAGCAAGAGACTTGAGAGCGTCTCGGAGTTGAGTGACGTCTATTAATACGGGCCTAGAATTACCACAATGTTAGAATGCGTCATGTCTCAATAGCAAATATGTTATACTTTCTTATAAATGTATAATGGTATCATTCACTCATGTTTTGCAAAATAAATATACCTATCTTTATCTTTACTGTTGCCAAGAGATTACTTGGATTAAAGTTGCAAACATTGATCCTTGACAAAATGCTCACATGAGAAGTATTATTACTTTATTATTCTTTGGTATGTGTTTGTATTTTCGAAGAAGTTTACATTTATTAATCTCACTCTCAATCTGTCAAAAATAACCCTGTCCCTATAATTATTAACAAGGATATGAACTGATTTTGACTTAGATGAGATTGCGAGTATCTCTAATTGGATTAAAAATTATGCAGTATGTCTGCATTTAATTTTGTTTCTTTGTTAATCACCTGTTCCTCCGCCTGCATTGTGATGAAGTCCCACTTGGCGGCGAGGTTCTTCTTGAGGTTGGCGAGGGCCTCCTGCTCGTAGTCCTCGAGGCCATGCCTCTGCTTGTTGCGCAGGGTCCGCTTCACCAGGTAGATGGCGTACTCCACGTTGTCGGGGCCGAGAGTGGGCGCGCTCGAGCTGCCGGCCACTCGCGGCGCTTGCCATGGCCAGTAGTACGGACTCTGTCGGTTTAACATAAATATTTAAAACTGGGAGTACGTTTAAAAAGATATTTGCTGGAATTCACTGTAAGAGTCCGGAAATAGTTGGTTTATTTTATTCTTTTTAGTTGCTTCGTTGGTTTAACTAATGAACTGGCTTATCAGCAAATACTTTTGGGCTTCAAAATTTGCAAGTTTCAGTATAAAAATAAACAAGTTTCATGACTAACATGACATGATATCGTTTGTTAGTCAAAAAGTGGTTGTAAAATTATAATAGGTATAGAAGGCAAACTAAGCACAGTTTGCATTTTGTGGCTCAGTGTGCTACATTAAGTGACATTTTGCGTGGATTCTTTATTATAATTTTAGTTTTTGTTGGCATAAACAAGAAAATTCGCAGTTAAAATATGATTTTCGCATACTTACTTGAAATCTATATAGAGAAGAATCATCCTTTAAGACAAGGTTTTTCAAATCGTTGACAGGAAAGTAGTAACCATATTGGCAGAGTTGATTTGCTAAATTTATTGCTTCAACTGTAAAGTGGAGAACGTTTAGTTATTCAATATTATTTTATCTACAAAGTTGTGATGGGCGTTGTATATAACATCAAAGGCGCGATAGCTGCATGATTAAAGCATGATACAGAGAGGCGCTCCCTGTTCTGCCAGTTCAGTCGATACGAAAGCCTTACCAACTGCGAACATTCGAACGAGCCTAGCTTAAGGCTCGATGGTGATCATACACGTACAAGTCTACCGGAGACGTCTACCTGTGCAAGTAGACTCAAACGGGGTTAAAGAGCCCGGGGCCGTTTTAATCCGCTCTGGTTACCGGCACAGTATCGAAAATCATTTCAGTCAAACATGCTACCGACAAGCGGTCAATCCGCGCAGGTAAACTTGCATAGATAACATCTCCAGTAGACCGTGGCGTGTACGGCTCACATTACATTATTAAGGTAAAGGCTCATTCAAATGTAGTCACAAACTACATCTATAATCCTACATTACTTTGGTAAGTTTTCTTAACCGACACTGTACTCAACAGTGTACCAACAAACTGGAGAGGCCTTAAAGCAAGAAAACGCAATGTAAGTAAACAAATAACATCAGCAGTACATATAACATGCTTGTAATTTATTGTTTACATACATGACTCTAACATTGTGTGTTTTCGCACGTTATCGCTAGTTTCTACCATGGCGCGCCTGCGCACCCAGACTAGCATGGGCCCGGTACCGGCGATGATACAATCACACTCACCATTGGTGCCATCTTCGAAATCAAACCGATCCATTAACCATTCGACAACATCATAACCTGGAATATAAAATAAATATGTGTTTAGTTTACTGTTTTATAAATCGAAGGCAATGCTGTAAATTCTTCATTCTCCTAGCGTGTTCCCAATTACGTTGGGGTAGGTTTAATGGAAAACAACAATATTTTTTCTGTCTCTTTAGATTTTAAAATCTATATTCGAATTATAATATGAAAATGTAATTAATACAAAAATGTGTTGTAGCACTGAATTAATTCGAGGATTTGATGTAATTACCATTAGATATTTTTACGAAATATAAATATTATCAATGATCAACGTAAGTAATAATTATATCCTACAATCTGAAATACATATAAAAAACTTACCCATAAAGGCAGACGGAATAAAAGTGAGAAAAAGTTTTTGAGTTCTTACTGGTATCCCATTTTCTGAACCTTGCATTTCTTTTATCAAGTTTTCCATCTGTAATTTAAATATTTCGTATTAGTAAACTAAATTACGTGTAACAAAATAATGATAAACTTAACAAACCATCCTAGTTTTAGTTTTAAAACCGTGCATTATGATGAGTAAATGTTCTATCCTAAATGTTTAATGATGGCCTAACAGAGAAGACTGAGTAAGTATCGATAAATACTACTCATTAGCATTGACTACCGTATCAATGTTTACAACATTCCTACTACAAACGAACATAGCTACTCGCACATCGGGGAACTTAAGTAAATAAGCTCCACTTACAAAATGATTATGCAGCAAAAGCTAAATCTGTAGCAAGATTTAAAGCATCGTTGATGACGTCATTTGCGTCCTTTTAGGTCAACGTGTACTTGAGCAGGTCTATAGGGGCGTCGAGGGCTGTCCACGTCGCAAGTGGCTGACCCTGCCGTGAATGCCGCCCGAGAGGAGCCGAGAGGCCCTCGACTCTCTCAAGAGATCGCCTCCATCGGGGACAAAGCCGATGCAGCCACGTTCCTCTCAATTTATATGATCGAGAGCGCTTATTGCCTACCAAGATTGATTTAATTTTATGATGCGAGAGATATGGCAGGAACTGTTCTACATTAGTTTCCTATAACTATACTCATCTAGTCTTAAGTCTAGTACCAGACTTAGGACGCGGTAGGAAATTTCTATTTCTATGCTAGAGACATCGGCCTAGTTTATGACAAAAAGTATAGATAAATCACACGAATACTTCAGCTTTGATAATAAAATTACTCGTGAACGCTAACTGACACGCTAAATAAAAGGCCGAGTAAGCAAATTGTACATTTGACTATTCGAGACTGGGTATTTAGCATCGAGCTGCGAACGTGTCATCACGTTAATGTCACATCTATGTGCTTACGTGACGTCATACTAATTGTCTCTAGATAGCGACACCAAATCATAGATTTAAAAATTTACGAAAACTGATATTTTTTGTACAAGATCGGTGAGCATTTCTACTTTCTATTTTTAGTAATACATATGTGTTTGTTTGATAGGATCATCGCCGAAGGACAAGGCAATCAGTTGGCAAAATATTTGTTATGGAGCACTGTGTGACGGGGGCTGGACGTTGATTTGTCCGTTCGTCCTCAAAGATGGGAGCTGAAAGGCTAAGTGGGTGACGTCACGGGCACGATCGATTCCTCGGCGCCGAGGAGGAGCGGCAAGTGTGGTGGGCGAGAAGTGGGGGGGGGGGGGTCACATCTCGCTAGCTCGAGCGTCTTCGCCGCCACCTCGGCCAACTTCGCCACGATTTTACGTACGATTCATTACACCTACAGATTGTTGGGACGTACTTATAGGTACATACATAGAAAAGATTTACCTAGTAAGTAGGCCCTACTTCACTATTCGAGACTGGTTCAAAACAAACCTTTGTCGTAGATACAAGGTAAGTAAATATTATCTTTTAAATCAAATAGATAAATAATTATGTAAAAAAAGGAAGTGAAAGAAAAAGATTTGCAGTTTGCACGGATGCAAAACTATGACAGATATATTTATTAAACTTTACGTTGCATTATACTAGTAGTTCATTTAATAGTTAGTGCAGGCTTATAACTTATATTAGAAACGAAGCGAGTGACACAAAAATAGAGCTCAAATTTTAAGCTAACGCATTAAGGGTTAGGGCGGCGCGGCGCGCTCGACGCGTGGGCGGGCGGCATGCGGGATGAGGGCGGCCCGAACCTTTTGCATTTTCGCTGAGTCTTGTTCAATTAATAAAATATTTTCACCCACCAGAACAAAATCCCTAATAAAAACGAACGCTTACCAAAAGCGGAAAGTGGAAGGGACTAACAATTTAAATTAGGAAAATAAAATGTTTTTGCTCCCATGTGTTTTGTGTAGGAAACCATGACCCAACCAAGATACATTAAATTAAACCAGTGCGTAATCAATGGTCGAATTACGACCAAAACGACGGAAATTGATTTATTTTATTTTAGCTATGTGCTTTCCTTTTCTGTATAAACTTCTACTGCACCAGATCTCATCGTTAAAAGAGGTACAAAGATCTCTCTTCACGTATAAAATCTAGATTTTAGAATAAACATCACAAGAAATTACTTTCTAAATTATTTATATAAATATCACAGTTTAATAGCATTCCATTTAAAGCTTTTTCAGCCAGGTCACCCTACTTATCGAGTCAGGAGCCTGAAAAGAGTTTAAGCCTTTAACACTTCGTCGAAACCATACCAACGACGAATAATAAGCTTCTTGGAAACAAACCGTTGTTTATTATTTAACCCTGTATTGTTAGGGGCGTCCCGAGCGCCGTGACAAAGAGTAATGGCGCGAGTGGGGGTTCTATAACAATCGCCTATACACGTAGTTGGCTTGTAAATCAAAGTCATTAGCAACAATAATTACCTACTATTGTTGTAGCAAATAAGAATATTTTTGACGGTTTTACACATACTCAAGATAGTTTTGATTTACTTCATAAAATGAAATCATTTTGTTTGTCAATAGCGCATACTCGGTCGCGGCTAAAATTGATATCTATTTATAGCATGTTTCAGTTGAAGTTTTCCGTAAAATCTTATGTATACTCCGCTACGAGAGGATATAAACCGATCATCTCAATATTGCTGAAAGTGCTTAACGCTTCAGTGTTTGTAAATATTGCACGTTCGCACTTTGATGATTTTGTCTTGTTTATCTAATTGAAAGTATTTTAGTTAACAGAGTCCAAAATAGCTGAGGCCGGATAGCTCACTAGGCTAATATGGTCTAGTGCTAATATAATGTAATAACTCTGACCGTTATGACAATATGAATCTTTAATAACTATTTACACTCACAGCTTTTTCGTCAGAGCTACTGTCTGTTATCTTATACAATATCGCGCCAAGCTACGAGCTACTTCGTCGGAAGCAAACCCTATCGATTTTCAGACAGCAGCAGTATGCTCGGCGCCCGGCGCCTGTCGACGTAGTATTAAAATAAAACGGGGTAAAGCACTGCCTACCTCCTTTCTCTACTGCATAATGTAGCGAGTGTTGTAGCTCACCTCATTCTTATATGTACCTAACTACTGTTAATTTGGACTTGTCGTGTGACATGGACAGCTTAAGTGAGTGTGAATTTATATGGTGAAAGACTTATTAACTGGGGCGTTAAAATGATAATATTTGGAAATGTGTTTATATGTTTACATAAAATGTCATAGAAAGTGGTATACTAACCTTATCGAAACAGAGGGGTCGGTGTCTAGGCACGTCAGCGAGTTCCATGGCGTCGGCGGGGCGGAGCGGGGGGAGCGGGCGCGGGGGGTGCGCGCGCGCCGCTAGCCGACCTCCATGGGCGTCTGCCGTCGGGGCCGCATGCCGCTCGCGCCCGCGCTGCGCCCCCGACACCTGCGCAACACACGCCGGCACCACTACTCGTTAGACAAGCGCCATCACTCAGCCAGGACCAACTAAACACTCATAGCCAAATGAAACTAGCTTTCTCCAGCGGCCGAGAGCACGACACTGTCCGCCACAGCCCGAACGCTCGATAGATGAGATCAGCCCGGTAACATGTATAAATGCATCGATCACTTGCATTTAATTACGGTACGAGGAACGTGCGCTCGTTAGCCGAGGCACTAAGCGTGGCTACGGTTGTATAACCATGTAACTACAATACGGTCATGCTAATCATGATGATACTTATAAGCAATTAGTCGGAACCTTGGGTATTCTAGCACATTATACATATTTTCCTTAATCTGTACTTTGAATGCTAGTGTCAACTTGAATTGGAAATCAACGTAGAGTCAGTCTACAGGGTGTTCATAATTTTACATCGGAGTCAGTAAATACATAATTTAATTAAGTTTTTATTTGTGTCACTAACTACTGTGCATATTGTGATGGTGAGTGATCAACATAATTGCTAACATCTTAGAACGAAGAATATTATCAAACTATGTCTAAAGAGGATTAGGCATTGAGGATTTTTCCAACAAACTCTAGATCGCGGGTAAAGCAGCAGGCAACATTACTAAAAATAAAGGCTTTCGCCACACAGAAACGTTAGCGCGGCTTTATAATCGGCAGTGAGGATAAACAGTTGTTATTCGTATTTATCTACACCGCAGCGTTAACGCTTGTATGGTGAAGCTTCAACTGGACTGCCTTTCTTACGCTAAGTATAGTAAATTAGTATTTCAAGGGCATTAGAGTTACACTTGAACGCAATAACGTTGATGTTAATTTTAGTCACCAACTTATCCTTACATAATGTTCCATATTTTCCTCTCTTCTCATTTTTCTGCATACCATCAGCACTCATACCTCATTCCTATAATTAAACCAGTGTTTATTTAACAATGGGCACATACCAACACATGTCGGTATGTGACCAAATTAGATTTGTACCCAGTACATACACGCGGAAAAATTACATTTAAACCAGGGCCAAGTGCGTGTTTACGGTAGCGGTTAAACTTTGCTACAGGGACGGACTCTGAATTAGTGGGCCCCCGGATTACCATCCTACTTGGGCCTACTGAAATCGAAGTAATCGTCGTTATGTGAAAAACTGATTTCTGAAGTTTTTAACGATATTATGATCTAACTAGATTTCGCCCGCGGCTTCGCCTGCGTAGATGTCGAACTTCTGTCAACTATTTTAACCCTTTAGGGGTTGAATTAAAAAAAAATCCTTTCTTCGTGGCTATTAACAATTGACAAAGAATAAACCCTGCCAGTTTCATGTATCTAGCTAGTTATATAACAACAAATGCGTTGATATCAGTCAGTGAGTTTAATATTAAATACATATACTGCGATTTCACCCGTGTTATGCTTGTTTCATCGATGGGAAACCATCAAATGAATTCTCATGAGGGAGTGTCAGACTTTTACTGACTAAAACCTACCCGTATTCCTTCGATTGCCCTTTTTGTTCCGGGGTCGCGGTAATTATTAGAACTATTCCGCAACCCCGGCAGGCATTAGCCCTAGAAGGTCCCGTCACGTGCTGACTGCTCTTTGAGGCGCGCGTGGAACAAACGCGCCGTCGATACGGGCCGTGTCCTTATCGGGCGGCGAGCTACCCATCGCTCGCCATCCGCAGGCCCGCGCCTACGGTGGCCGGTAGTCGTCTTGCGACTTTCGACGCCTACGCCTGGGTCTTTGCCCGGGGTGTGAGGCGTGACGCTGCCTCACGCGCCCCGCCGCCTCTTCTTCAGCATGACTGCTTCGCAAAAGGAGGCGACGGCTTCCCATTCAGTCTCGCCATGGAGCATGACCTGGACCAGCGCCGGGCGCGAGAGGTCACCCCCGCCGATCGCCTCTGCAAGGACACGGCGGTGGTTCGCCCAAGCGGGGCATACCTCCACCGTATGCTCCACCGTGCCACACAGGCGTCGCTCACACAGGAACCTCCCGAAATGTCCGTGTGCGGTGAGGACCTGTGTCAGGCTATACGCGGCAATTTTGTACAAAATTATAATCTTGGATTGGATAACTTGGATATGATTATATTTATAAATGAAAATACCCTGGCAAATCATGAATTATTTTAGAACTAATTTCATTGCCATAAAAATGGTTATAGTAAGTGAACTCTAAATATTAGACATATGCTGTCGCGGAGTTTTTTTTAGATCTTTTTAAGCGCTCCTGCACACGATGCCGCCACCGCGCCGTCGCCGCGCCGACGCCGCACAACTACACTGTTCATACGAGTCGCGCGAAGACCGCCACCGCGCCGCCGCCGCGCCGCCACCGCGCGCGTTCCCAGTTATTTCATTATTCTGATTCATTCCATTGCCGGCCGCGTATGAACATGCGGCCGGTAATGGAATGAATCAAATAGATGCGCGGTGGCGAGACGAGGACCGCGCGCGGTGGCGGCGCGGCGGCGGCGCGGTGGCGGTCTTCGCGCGACTCGTATGAACAGTGTAGTTGTGCGGCGTCGGCGCGGCGACGGCGCGGTGGCGGCATCGTGTGCAGGAGCGCTAAGAGGAACAATTCTTTAGTACATAATTCTTGCGTAACTTCAACCATTTACGCAGTGCACGCAACGGAATCTCTCAAAAGGAATATTTTTTTCCCGTTTTTGTCACACTTTTCATTACTGCTCGGCTCCTACGTGGACTTAGCGTTATGTTATTATAGCCTATAACCTTCCCAGGAGTTTGGGTTACAATCGAATCAAGTTTGATTAAAAACCCTTCAGTAATTTTTTCTACAGATAACAAGAAAATCTTGTTATCTGTAGATATTTTTGAAAATCTTTGATCAAAATTATAAAAAATCCAAGATATATGTTCTCTAACAAGGGTTAGAACCCCACAAACTTGAACTTTGAACTCTGAAAATGCACGCCCAAAAAATTTTAACATGTCAATCAACTAGATACAGATCCGGCCCTGCTTAGCCGACGGACATGCAGACATGTTTGCGTGCTTCAAGTGTTCTAATTGTATCCAACCTCATTAGTAGCCAGATATGAAACTAATGAGTCAACGCTTGAAATATTATTCGACAACAGGTTGATGACTTAGTACAGGCATTTGAAGGAGTTTCCTTGTTTTTTGTGCAAACGCTACGCTTTTTTCCTTAATGTGGTTTTCAGGTAATGTTTACCTGTTAGTAGAGTTCATGGGAATTGCTGATAGGATGACATTTATGGTATATGCACCATACGTACAACACGTCCATAGTATTGCGAATGTAGTTCTGTTTGCCTGTCTGTT
Source organism: Athetis lepigone (assembly GCA_033675125.1). Lineage (NCBI taxonomy): Eukaryota > Metazoa > Arthropoda > Insecta > Lepidoptera > Noctuidae > Athetis > Athetis lepigone. Next base: position 5,247,270 of record CM066239.1, read on the forward strand.
ACCTTCCAAGGATACTGAATCGATATTCATGAAAATAAAGTAAATTTGATTTCAGCAAAGCAACAGATAAATGCTTGTGCCTTATTATTACCCAATTTTTAGTAACGCATTCGGGTAATTGGCCTATTTGAATCGATGCAGTAAAAAAATTGTACAGATTAAGACCCAGGAAAGACAGATACCACTTTTTAATCAGTTCTTTAGCATCCGCGATAAACGCCGTTCAATTTCCTCAAGACTTCTCAATTCAATCTATGCTTCAATCTAATTTTTTAACTCTATGACATTCCTTCTTACATCTTTACTAGTTTTCTTGTCAAGACGGAAATGAACTTCATGTAACTTCGCTTCAGGAAAGTCAAGGACGATGGCATGAAGTTGACGGTTTCCTCATTTGTTTTTTTTTTTGTGTGGTTGAACTGTCATTTAATATCTTACATGTATAATACTGCACCTACCTGACGCAATTACTTAGCTTTTGTGTAAAAATGATTAAATAAGTACCTTGACAAGCCATGCCGGTGAATTCACGAACTCGTCTAAACTCATTTGATTGTTTTTCTGAAAAGTTATATCGGTATGTTTTTATATTGTAGGTACACAGATGATTGTGCTACAATTCAAAAATTACAAAGGTATAGGAATATACAGAGCTTTGGACATAACTAGCAAACATGAGAGTCAGCTATATAGGTATACTTGAGCCCAACCCTATATGGCAAGCAGGCTTGATTTTAATATAAATAAAATGAAATCTTCGGGAATATAAAGTACCTCAGTATCCTCTACAAATGCAGGTTAGATTTAGACACTACTATAAACAAGTAGTTCTTAAATTATAGCAAGTAGTTACAAACAATTAAACACAAAATGTTACTCAACAGTCGTTTGGTTTGCACATTTGATAAACCAGCCCATTCATGTTCCATTGAGTTTTGCACAAAAAAAAATATCACTAACCTCATCCAACAATCGAGATCATAAATATGTGGCGAACCGTGCGTCACCGTGATAGAGCTCATTGATCGCGTCTAAGCACACGTGCCCACTGACTCGCACCTCCATGTTGTAAACATGCACTGGCTGTTTATACACGCTGGAGTTAAACGATTGACATAAATATAGATCTCTGACGGCCCAGTGCGCTTCCACTCGCGTTCGACAACTCGCTATTGTTTAGCAACCGACAGACGCCGACTGACTCACAATCTTCTGATAAAACAGATAACGCTGCGTCCGTTAAATCTCTCCTCAAGTCGTAAATTTTAGAGTCATAGGGGAATTTTGGGAGGCTTAAGCACCTTAGATAAGTGAGATAAAGTGGTCGACGTTGTACGCGAGAGGCTCCCCATATGAATAATAACTAGACTAGTTTTTCACGTAATTTTCGTGAATTTGTTCGTTATTTATTTCTAGCATCTAGGTAGTAAACCTATTCTGGTTTAGCATACCCACGTATCGGCATTTAAACTACCACTAATTATAACTGGTTCTGATGAGTACTGAGCAGTTATTATTAGTTTGAAATTAAACCAATTAATGATGCTATTGCAAGAATAGCTTTGATTATGAATAGCTAAGTAGGTGAGTCGTTAATCGAATACGACTGCCGCTGAAGTCTAGGAATTTCTGTTTCAGGCACAGCTCACATCGACCCAAATATCGACGGAACAGAATTGAACTTTATGTACACTGTCATAGAAGGAATTCTCAAGAGTTCCGAAGAATCGAATCCTTACAAAAACCTACGAATTCACACGCAATTAGGATCATTTCGTTCCGATCCGTAGCGGTGTGGTGTGTAATTCTCAATCTAAAAACTTTGCCCGGTTTGTTTTTAGCTTCTTTCCTATTGACTTTCTGGGTTTAGTAGTGTTCATGATTTCTATGAGTACCAAATGATATCATATCTAAGTGGGTATCTAATAGGAGAGTCACAATCACGTTCTTCATACGTATAAGGCTCGGGAACATTGATACTGCACATTCAATAAAAGCCCGTCTTATATGGAACTGAGTTACGTTAGTCTCTAGCCCTCGCTTTTAAGGAACTACATTTATTGTGTACGTGTCTATATAAGTATATACAATAGCAGTATAGGATAAGCAAGTACTATATATGAGCGGTAACTGGCAGTAATCCCTACGAAGGTGATAACGAGACTTTGATTACGACAACTCTCTGCTGCATTCCAAAGAACCTTTTGGAAATAGCAGCTAAGTTCAATTATTTTTGTTATTCCGTTTTCTTCTAGTGAAAAGTGAGCAAATGTTTCTCATCATGATTGTGAAAATTAAATAAACAGACTGTCCTTGATTTTGAATTAAGAAACCAATTTTTTCTTGAATGTCCCAAAATGTTTGGTCGTGGGAAACCGCTTGAAATAGGAGGCACGGGCGGCGCGACCATAAGATCAGTTGTTATGGTAAGTATGGTGGTTCAGATATGAGATAATAATGATGAGGTTCCCGCACAAGATGTTCCATTTTATGATGATAATAACGAAGAATTAAGGTCCTCTATTTTCGACATTTGACTTCTATCTTTTTAGAGTGTATCTTCTTGCTTAGGAAGAAAACATTGAAGAAAATCGGTATTATTTATTTATTCATTGAGAACTAACTACCTATGTGGAGTGGAAACAGAAAGTGAAAGAGGTATCCACGCCTCATTAGATATGGACTTACTTACTTATACAAAGTAAGTGTACATAAAACAAAAAGCAATACCAGAACAAATACCGCGAATTTGACACGATCTGAGAAATACTGAAAAATCTTTTAAATTATATAATTAGGAGGTCCTAAACATAATTCTGAAAATGTTTGAGGCTAAATCATCTTCTTCCTAGCATTTTCTCAACTATACTGGAAGACAGGATTGGACTGAAAGTCGACTCTCAGACGGCTTCCAGTACAATCTAAAGAAGTGTTTTACAAGGCGACTGCCTATCACACCTAGCTTTTGGATAACACGATGCCCCATGGTTAGACTGTCAAGCATTTTTAGCTTCAGAGTTTCAGACCACCCATAACAATTGTCTTAGATACCTATACAAATCACATCTGGGAAAACGGTTTTATGTGTTTTCCGAGGCACAGTCATCAGAGATGTCAGAAAGAAATTTAGAAAATAGGTACCTACTTACTTACATATATGAATTGATAAAGTGATTGTGACGATTTTGAAACGGTATAACCAAAGATCAGGAGCCAAGACAAGCTCAAAAAAATATTAAAATTGAAAAAGCTACATTAGTACTTGGTAAACGTTTAAAGCTAATGTTAATTTTTAATTCATGTGATCAATTTCTGCCAGAACATAAATAAAAAATTTAATACTTTTACGGTTCTGCTTAACAGTCATAGAGCTGGAAAAAATCCCATAAAACCAAAAGGCGTGAAGTAAAACTGTTTCTGGTCGGTGATCACCGGAAATCTTAAGTGAGAGTCGTAAAAAGAGCATGTTATTAACCAGAATATAAAAAGTTTGGTTATTTGCAAAATACATTGCGTTGCGAGTGGCCACTAGGCGGCGGTTACGGGGCCAACATTGAACTGATGTTTATTCACGCAATGTTTACGTACGGGTAAATCAGGCGCGTAGCTGGGAAACCGTAAATAATCCTAATAAACACTTTCTTTTAACTGCCAATGTATATTACACTCAATGTTTGAGAAATAAGTCTGAAAACAGATGGATGGATGCGCCACTTGAGTGAGATTCTTAAGATTTCTCTGTAAGATAAGTTTTGAATAGATTTCTTTCATTAATGGAATCATCATTCATTCTTATCATTCATTCAATATCAGCCAAACCACGTTAAAAACAATCGTGCTCACAGGTAATACGAAGAGTAATGCGTAACGAATTCTTGTACCTCCTTCGGTAATTAAAATTAATTGGAATTGAATAACTCTTAATCCAATAATGAACCAGTCATCCCGTCAGCAATAGGTACCTAAATTCAGTAAACTAACATTGAAAACATTCTTGACATTGCACAAAGCACATTAAATGCACACATAAACAAATGAGTTTAAAGCGTGGACGGGGCCACCTACCGTCCATTAATTGCTTCCACCTTCAAATACTAAAGCAATTTAAGTACACAAAGATCCACTTAGCGGCATATATCTTTACCTATGGACGTGGATATCGCATATATACACAATTAACATCCAGTGATTGACAATGAAAACTAAAACCTGGCATGTACCATGTACTCGTAACATCCATACATCAGACCACAGCGAACACTAAGCAGTATGAGTGTTATTGATGATACAGAGAAGAAAGGAACAATAGCACACACAGTAGATAGTAAGTGGTGTAGGTACCTCGCATCTGGGAGGCGTGCCAACGATCCCGCACAGCGACACGCGCCGCACGAGAGGGACGTCTCTTCCCATGGACACTTTCGCACATCTCTACACCCGGCCCCGGGCGACGAGTTACCACTCAATTAACACTGATTACCGCTAACTCGACCTCTGTGTGTCTCCATTGTGTGCATCTCTTCGACTGCCTTTGGAATAATAAGCAGCTGTATCTCTATTCTCTAAGACTAACAACTTAACATTCTAGGACTTAATCGATAATTACAACTACCTACTTGATCCTAAACCTCTATTGCCATCAAACTTTTCTTTGCGCGGACAAAGCTAGTTTCATTTATGTAAAAATATAGAAACCTAGTAGTATATTAACAACGAAGAGGTATATAAACAGTGGTAGCGAATCAGTGTGAAGAAAATCAGCGTTCCGTAACAGTTTCTTATGCCGTAACGTATAGTGGCTGTGGCGCGCTCGCTCGACGAGATCGACCGATATTCCATTATGTAACACCCATCTAAGGTCCGCTACTTAAGCACTAACTTAAAACTTAACTAGCTAGCAACTTGAAAAATATTTGTGCTTATGATATTTCAACTTCTAGCAATCCTCTACTTTAAAACTAAAATAAGAAAAAATAAAACGAACCGATAGAACATCGGAGCAGTCAGCTGCGCAACACACGACCGTCGGTTACGGGTGCACTTCGGGGTTGAACAGTACCACACGCAGAGTCCAGATAGTCGCAGGGATCGGAACTGCGTCCTGAGGTGGAGTAGAGTCCGCAAGAATTTTATGACAACTGTTTTCGTAGTCGGCAACGTTACCTACGTATCGTCATGAACCAGGCGGCGGGCGGGTGCGCGCGGGGCGCGAGGCGAGGCGCGCGCGGCGCCCGGGCCCGGCGCCGACTCCGCAGGACGAGCGCGGCCCAGCACTACGGGCGAGGCTCAGCGACGAGCGGCGACACTGTGCGGAGCGGCGGCGTGGCGCGGTGTGCTGTTCGGGCGCGGTCGGTCGCGGTCAGCGGTCGCGGCGCGGCGCGGCCATGGCGGCGGCGCGGCAGGCGGCGACGACTCGCGCACTGCCGCCGCCGGGCCGCGCCCGCCGCTCCCGGGCCCGCGCACGCGCCCCAGCGCCGCCCCCGCCCGCCCAGCGAGCCAAATTGATCAGCCGGATCCTCGATTGCAATGAAATTTATGACAGGTCGTGGATCTATTATCGACGTGATACCGCCCGAGCTGCGGATAATAATTGGAGCCAGTACGATAAACGCACAGATTTCGTGATCGGAAGCGGATAGCGTCCGGTCTCACGGAAACATTATCTTCGGCCAAATTGAGAAGGAGGTGCGCCTTCCGACAAGTAATTTATTTTCAGTTAAAGATTTATCTGAGTATATAAACAGCTGAAAGAAAAAAAGTACAGTCATCCGCACGATAGTGATTTTGTAAGAAGCAAGGGGTGATTTCGGATACTTAGTTTAAATGTAACTTTTGATTACAAGTTACCAAATCTTTACCTATTATTTCACGAGCAAGTGGAATGAGGAAAACCAGTTAACCACTTAGCTTATGTAGGAATGCACTTTCACTGTCGCGTTCGTCTTCTATAAGAAATAAAAGATATCAATCAAATTGCAAATACCTAAGTGCATTACGGGCATACATAAACTGGTAACGTTTGGTACAAAAAGTTAGAATTGCAAATTAATTTTAGCAGCAACAAATAGTGCGTAAAGCTAATAATTATGTCCGTTTCGTATGAAACTGAAAGGTTGATATTTTTTTATTTTCCAGGCAATATTTTTGTTTATATAACTTCCTTTTTTAAAAGGCATGTCTTTGTCACGTTTGTATACCATAGTCCATAAATAAGTATAAACCAATACTTATAAAGGCTTCGTCACACACAAGCGTTAGTGTCTTAGGTAAACTTAGAAAAACATAAGTAATGTAGATGTATTGGAAAGTCATTGGTGCTGACCCGGTTCCGAACCCACAAACGCATGCGTGAGAGGCGGGTGCCTTAACCACTGGTCCATCGCGACACCTATTCCCGGTGATATACTTATTAAGATTTTTTTTATTCAAGGATTGTTGCTGTTAATGCTCCGGGCTACCGGGGTCTGATCGACAACCCTATGTCCGCTATTGCGTTATTGATATGATCATGAGTAATCATGACATTCGTTGGTACCCAATTATAAATAACTATTAACAATGGAGTACTGACTACTCTTAAAAAAGAAAGCCTAAGCGATAAAGATTTCATACTTTAGCTAGCAAACAACTTTGTGCATAGGTTCCCTTACTTTGTGGAATACCAATACTTAACTTTCTCAACAATAAAGGTCTTATTTACTTGTTTCAGCTGAATACTGGCGCTAATTCTCTTGTACACAAACTTCACTAAATTTAAGTCAAATGCATCTATCTCTTTCCATTTTTTAAAGAAAAGGACAGAAGATACATTTTAGTTTAATTCTTTCAAATTAGACAGCGCCTGAAGTAAATCGACGTATTTTTAGTCGCCATGTTTTAAATCGCGTCTAAATTATCTATGGAGTGTCTTAATTTGACAGGACTTAACTAATATTTTATCTTCTGTCCTTTTCTTAATAAAATGGAAAGAGAAGATGCATTTATCTTAAATTTAGTCTAGTTTGTGAATAAGAGAATCGGCACCAATGGTTCTATAAGCAACTTCCTATCAGAAGTGATTGCATTATCAGATTGCCAGACTCTCAAGCTTCTTGGCGGAATACTCGAGGGATAAAGTAAGAACAGAAACAGATTTGAGAGCGATTTAAAATTAAGTGACGTTATTTCAGCCATCTGACTACGCGTAACGACAGCCAAAAATTCTATGAATAACCATTATGACCAACGGCTCTACGTGGATTACAAGACATGGGTTGTTATCACCAATAACTTTAAAAGTCAGGCCGCTGCTGAGAAACTCGTAAGGGATAAAGGGAATATATTTTTTATCCAACCGCAACTCGGGAATCGAACCCAAGTTTACCCAAGTCCACGCTCGCGCGATTTGCTAGCCTAAATACCAGCCATAAAGTACGATGTATACTGGCTCGAACGTTTGTCGGACATTTATACTCAAAGACTTACTTAAAAGACTTCCCTCAGATTAGTTCCACTGTATCAATCAACATTGACTCGATGCCAGAAAATGTTATTATTTATTTGCGCGTAAACTTAAAAAAACTTCTCAGATATCTGTGTATTCTGTGCCACCAAAAACAGCGTTAGCAATATTTGCTTGACATGTTGCAGATTGCCGTTATGATAACAATGCAGACAACTGCAGTCAGTATGTCCATGATAAAATTGTTTTATCCAAAAAAGTTATCAGGAAACCTTTAAACTCTCGTAACAATCGATAGTAATCGGAATGCAGATAGGCAAGACTTCAGACTTCTCTCGCGGATGTAGGTGAGGCAGTATCGTCACGCGATCCTGCCGTTTTGCAACTTCAGAGCCATTTGATCGATACGGTCAAGTCATTTGGCGCGTTAACCGCTCACCGCGATTCACTTCGCGATTTATATCTAGGTGTTCATCGCTGAGTAGACGGTAACACGCAAGCCTAATTTTGGGCTGGACATACCCAGCTCTATTATTAAAACGTCAATGGGCGATGGCTTTTACGTTAGCTTAGATTTTGATGCCACAACCACTATGACTAATACTGGCCTGTTAGTGTAGTGGTTAGTGTTCCTGGCTGCTAAGCCTAAGGACATGGGTTCGATTTTCACCTGGACAAAGCTTTGTGATTAGGTATGTGATTAAAAAATTAAAAATGATCAAAATGATTTTTATTTCTGTAAATAGGTAATAAATTACACTTTTACACGTCATTTTTTTTTTCTTATTTTAATCGAACGATGGGGCCGGTGTTTCCTAGCTGGACTACTCTGAGAAGAAACAACCGAAACAAACTCAGAGGTCAAAGTCTCTTTTAAAGTCCATACAATATTGTATTGGTCAAATTATGCGAGGACCATGAAGGTAATAACTGAAGTGATCTCTTCATGAGAGAAGCACACAGATTTGAGTGGACCTGTGTAAACAGTGCAAGCATTTGTCAAAAGTCGTTTGGCTCAACTAAAACGTAAGGAGCCTAACGTCTTGACGAACAATACCAAAGTAAGAACATTCGGGTAGGCCGCATTAAATACTCAAACCGTCAGCAAAATAGTCAAATATACTAGAAACCTAACAGCCCACATAGTCCTAACACTCAAATAAATAAAGTAAAAAAAAAAAAGATATACTTATAAAAGTACATATCCTATGTATCTTATAAAAGTATGTGATGAGCATTGTTCTGAGTCTGGATGTTATGGTATTCATTTATCATATGTATTTTATATATACCAAATTATATTAAGTATAAAGTATGTATGACTGATGATGGCCGTGGCCGACAGAGTGGTTGAGTTTCTAACTCCACTTTTCTCTTCCTGCTAAGTGCTACACTGAGTTGTAGACGAGTAGACGTCTAAAACTACCCTTCATTTTGTTTTGGTGGACAAAGTTTCCGCTCATTTTGATGCCCCAGCTGCTGCACTGTACAGGACAAGTATTCGTTTGCCCTACAGGTATTGTTCTGAAAATCTGAACCTAATTGTTCGTATATGTGGGAACACTGGTTAATAAAAGCCTGAATAAGTTACAATGTGCAGTTAGTCTTGAAATCCCCTGCTGTTTAGCTAGTCCGTCCATCCTGAAGTTGGTTACTTTGTTTGTTGTGATATTTTGCTCTTGATATTGTTGTCTATTATTTATCTTCCGATTCCTTCCTTACACGTAATGTAGAGACGATATTTAATTTCTGACCCCATAGTGTACAGTTACTCTACTTTCAACACGCACGCCGCAACCATAGGCATTCGTTGTGCGCCGTTCGTGGCGCATGCTTCTCAGTCTGTTTCTGCCTTTAGATCTATCAAAAATAATTTGGAAGAAATGATTGTGGTTGAGAACAGCGAAAATATGTAAAAGATTACACATTTTCTCAACCACATGATAAGAGGATCGTAATAAAAAAATATATATTATTCTTAACTAATGACTTCAAATACAAGGCTTCCTTTTTCCTACTTTTTCTGTGCCTTACAGGATTTATAATGGTTCTTATTTTAAAGTTATCATCTAAGAATTCAATGGAAAGCAATAAAGATAGTGAGTATTGCAAAGACTCTTCGACCTCTAAATTCTACACGGTTAGACGCGCTGAACAAAAATCGGTGGAGGCAGATCATCCGCTCCTGACAACCCATATGCTGACTACGATTCTGAGACAGAAAGCGCTGAACTCAAATCCTACAGTTGTCAATTCCTAAACAAAACAAGTAATATGATATTGGTAACATCTAGGTAGCACTAACATATTAATAGGCGAGACGACGAAAGTAATTAGTCCGTCAGTTAGATTATTACAAAATTTTGGACACGTATTTTTTCTTTTTTCTCGTAAACGAAAAATGACGACCATACAGTGCGTTGAAGTTGCGCGTGACGTCACGATTAGATACAATTTTTGCAGGGCGGTGACGTCAAAAGCCCCCACTCCGGAACTTTGTTGCTCTTTATCTTTGTATTTTTTTATTAATTTGATTAAGCAAAAAATACGTGTCCCGTATTTTTGGCCGATCTACAAGACGGACTAAACAGAATGCCATTTTTTTTATGCTGTCGTCATCCGTATTGTCTTTAGCGACGTAACAATAGCATGGCAAGACCTGTGGGCAAAACGGAATTAGCTACGGGAGACTGGACAGAACTGGGCCTCTAGAGCTATATGGCAGCTTCAGGGGCCCGAAACTATGTAATGAGTTGGCCAAATATTTGCGTACTGGATGCAACGCAATATGCACCTTATTCTATTGCATCTAGAATGTAGTTTGTATTACCCAAGTAACGCGAATATTTTACCTAATACGCCAAGTGAAGTGCCACCATATGGCACTAGTAACCAGGCTAACTACAATCAATTTTAGATGACCTTTTTAGAGGCTGTATGTATACAGAGAACCTCTAACAAAATGAGTAGAGTGAGCATAAGAGAAGAAGCAGTGTTAATTTACTGCTGCTACTCATTCTGCTTACTCCCGTGGTAAGGTCAGACGGCTACAAATGACTCGTGAAATATACTAATCCCTGCGAATATATTTAGATAGACCTAAAATATAAATAGATAACTGGGATCTTTAAATAGTTATATCAATTCTTGAAACTTCAAGGTCTGCGTTAAATCATAAGCAATATATGAAATTCAAATTTTATATTCTTATTACTTTGTTAGCATATTGATGTGTATTTAAACATAACAATAGGCAATAAACATGCACAATATACAATAATCATATCACTTTACAACAATGTTTAACACAACTCAAAATTATACTTAAAAGTGCCACTTTTAAAAACAACACGGAATGCTATACCTACTGCTCTGGAGAGCTATATTGAGACAAACTTATCACAACAATAAGTGGCACTTCACAAATTTACTGAAAAATGCACTTAAAAACTTACATCTAAGGTTTAAATTTCAATACAATAAATAATTTAGACAATGATACTAGACTAACAATGTATGAAGCCGATATAATTTGTACAATAACAATAGATATATTATTTATTATCAACAATTATTATGCAGAACTAAGGATGAGCGTGTCTTTGTATACTGCATACAAAGAATTACGGCCATTGGCTAAATCCTGTTCCGTGCATTTGAATGGTAGAATTTTGCCTCGTTATTTATAGAGCTTATGTCAAATATGTATCTTCAACCAATAGACGGATTATTGTAAATGGTAGTAAGTGAATTACTGAGAAGCGAATAGGGGAAAAGTTAGTTAGGTACTACAGAAGATAATATCAAAAAAAATATACGAGTACCCCTGCCCAACTAAGAAAAGAAGTCACAGCTTCACGCTCTTGACTTGTCCGACTTGATAAACTTGTCGAGGTCTGCATCGCTTGCTGGGTCGACCTGGGAAAGCTGTCGGAAGCTCTCGTCATCTACGAAACAGATCTCATGACCATCAGGGTCTGCGAGGATGATGACCCTGACGGTAGCCTTGCCTGGCGTGTCAAGAGAGATCAGGGGCGTCAGGATTGTGCCCTTAGCCGCTTGGACCTTCTGGTCGATGATCGGTTGCTCGTCGAAGGGACACGAAAACGCGATGCGGCCGTACGCTTTCGCGCGGTTTATTGGTTCACCTGGAATTAAAAAAATATATATAAAACTTTAAATAGTAAAATAAAACGCTTACCGCTTTCCTGACTGTATGACGCTTAGATCTTTTGAACCATTAAATTAATTTATGCAGTTTTTTTTTAACAGACAGTTTATTCCAGAGAAAGGTTTATGTTTTGGTTTTGTTTACCGATTGATATAATTATTATGTAATATTCTGTATTAAGTAGATAGGTATTTTACTTAATTGCAGTACAGCATACGATCTGAATATCCATTAATAGGACAACCAGTTTCGATTTAAGCAATCGATTCGGTTGAAAGTATTAAATATCAAGTTTTGACTCCTTTATACATTTTGCGGATAACGTTTAAATTAACAGTTATGTAAGTATATGGAAAGTCTGAATACAACAACAGACTGACTTATAAATATAAATAAATTGACATCGAAATATATAGAAAATATTTTGACTTTCTGTAGTCGAGCTGAAAAATATATAACTATATGCAAGTACATCAAAGTCGAGAATAGTCAACATAGATAAAAGATATTTCAAGGCAATCAACCCAATGGAATCATGACCCACCATAAGCTTATTTTCCTACAGACATTCAAATTCAATTAGGTCGACAATCGCGTATACATGTATTAAAAATGTCACACGTCTAGTCTTATTATTTTGACAGCTTCAAACGATTTATCGTCAAAATGGGACATGATTCAATTTTGTCGATAGTACATACTTATGTATCAATTACCTGCCACATGTAATATTTTATCTTTGTCTACATGTGCACGCGGCGGTACGCGTCAAGTATTAGTCACTACCAAATAATTGTCCATTTTTTTATTTTTGTGTGAGCAGTGGATATGTAAATCAAGTATCACATAAAGAGATCAAGCTATATATTTTCAATGTAAGTTAATCTCGTACTACATAAAAATAGGATTTGCCAGAGGCATTGCCCACGTGGATGTCGATAAATATCCGCCATCCGCATTTTTACCCCTTTAGGGGTTAAATTCCAAAAAATCTTCTTTTATTGGTTACTTATTCTTCACAAAGAACATACCATACAAGTTTTATGTCTCAAAGACTTGCAGTGCACTGATATATCGCCTAGTCAGACTGTCAGTTTATTATTTTATAGGTAAATATAAATTTCCATACAATGACACGTTAGCTTATATCGGAAATATATAATTTTTTTAGCTTGATTTGTAACGTAACTTAACTTGATATACGTGAGTTATGTACCACGCTGCACGATATTGCATCATCTGAAATATATATGTCGTCGTCTACCTTCTGTCTGATAATACATCTGATAATGTCAATCTAATAAAAGAACGCGTGGCACAGTTGTGAATATGACAGTCATCATTACCTTGTCAAGTTTATTATTAGGTTAATAGGTAAAATTCACCACACCACACGTGTACGTACAGATTGACTAAGCTTATCAAGCTAATAACTGTAAAAAATTACCAATAAACCTTGAACCTACAGCTGTAGCGGTAAAGTTGAAAATCTATTGTAGAAATTTGACAGATTGCAGCAGCTTAATGTGCTAGTGTCTTGTCAGTACAATGACTAATGTGGTGATTAAAATGCATGGTAACAGATGACGCAATATGCACGGAAAACTACCTTGTCAGATGTCAGAAAGAACAATTACTAATTACCAACCATTGAACAGAAGCGAAACGAACACTTAAGAATTGTAAATCATCGGGAATTAAAAGCGAATTGTATGTACCATAAGGCTTTTCAGGCACCTCGCCCGCATGAATGTTTTGTTTTGCGAGAAACTGTATTTTTGCATGCATGTCTGTATACCTATAGTATAAGTATGGATTTTATCAGTCACTTAAAATGCAAACTTAAGATGCATCACGCTTTACACAAATATGGTTCTCAAATGTTATCATCATTCATAATTAGTTCCACTGAATGTTATAAGAAAACACGTACATTGCATTCAAAGGCGATACTTACTAAACCAGAACATGATTATTACATGTAGGGCGACTTTGGCTACGCTATGTTCCATTTTTACCCTGCAATATAGTCACGACTGTTGCGCAACAGTGACAGAAATATTGATTTGATTAGCGCTTGCTAAGTAGCGTTTACTTATCTTGGCCTTAGGGCCCTTCATTGTCATGCGGTATGCGTCCGCATGCGGGCCAAGTACGCATGCGTGTTGCCGGCATCATATACGTTTTGATAGACATGCGGGCCACACGAACGGGTCGCGGCTGAAAATTATATACTATGCGTGCGTGACCCGTAACGTGCCCGCATGCGGGCGTAAACACGCATGACAATGAATAGGCCCTTAGATTGAAGTACTTACCAATTTCAACTAATTCCAATTTAGCTTGTTGGTCGCCGAAACCAAGGGTGACTGACTTGGCGGTTTTCTCGAAGATCTTCAAACTGAGCAGGCCATTCCAGTAGGCTATGGATTTGTCCAAGTTTGAACTGGCGAGGGACACTTTGACGACTGGATCTGTAAATTACCATTTATACATAAGCGATAGTGTGGTTACAAACACGAATATAAGTGAAATAGCTATCGGTTTCAGCAGCTTCTTTGGTTGCTATTCCAGTCACAGTATAGCCTATACCTAGCCTTTCTAGATAAACCAGTACTTCTTAGAATGAAATATCGAATCTATTTCCTAAAGTTATTATCGTGTTTATTTAGGTAAAAAACAAAACAAATTGTGATTAACAGTACTTGTGTCTATCTCTCTGTTTGTCTGTTACGCTTTCATGGCTAAACTAATGAACCGAAAACAATGTTTAGAGGTATGTACAGCTGTGAAATTCGATATAGCAGTAGAATGGACCTAGAATAAGGGCAATGGTGCCGATTCTGTTATTCACAAACTAACGTAAATTTAAGTTAAGTGCATCTTTCCCTTTCCATTTCCGTATGAAAAGGACAGAAGATAAAGTATTAGTTAAGTCCTGTCAAATTAAGACACTCCATAGATAATTTAGTCGCGATTAAAAACATGGCGACTAAAAATACGTCGATTTACTTCAGGAGCTGCCTAATTAGACAGGATTAAACTAAAATGTATCTTCTGCCCTTTTCTTTAAGAAATGGAAAGAGAAAGATGCAATTAACATTTCACAACAACTAAATGTTAGTTAAGTTTGTGTAGGTACAAGAGAATTAGCACTTATGTCTTATTAACCGCCATATCGTCTATAAAAAAAAAAAACAAAAATTAAAAATCTTTATTGCCATTTTACAAAGGTTCTTGTTAATTGAAATCCCTGACCCCTGAGCTAGTGTAGAACTGTATTACAGGGGCCAGTGCATTCCCATAAATAGTTGGTGACAATATCTACATGACAATCTCACGAGAAAAAAAAAAGATAAAAGGCAAAAAAAAAACTGAATTAAATTTAAGTAACTACCTATGTCTGTGTCCGCGATAACCAACAGACATTACGGGCAAGTCGGGGATCTAACTAGTAATAAAATATTTACCTTGCATGCCTGACACATAGTATCCACTCAATTCAATATATTATTACATTTGTGTGACTAATGGTGGCTGGCAGTCATTTCAAAGTATATAGTTCTTTTAGACACGCTACTTAGTCATGGTTATTATCCCGGCGGCCATAAATTGTTGCAAGTATTTTTACAAATGACAAACTTATAATAGGCTATTATTATTAAAGACTACAGAAATTGACAATATTTACTGAAAAATGCGAATATTTTTTAAAGGAGAGGTTCTGTTAAGCTAATCTTCGACTATTACTGTCTGCATGGTTTTTTAGGGTTCCGTAGTCAACTAGGAACCCTTATAGTTTCGCCATGTCTGTCTGTCCGTCCGTCTGTCTGTCTGTCCGTCCTCGCTTAATCTCTGTGACCGTTAGCACTAGAAAGCTGAAATTTGGAACCAATATGTATATCAATCACGCCGACAAAGTGAAATAAAAATTGGAAAAAAAAAAGTTTTATTAGGGTAGCCCCCCTATATGTAAAGTGGGAAGTGATTTTTTTTCTTAATTTCAACCCTAATGTGTGATATATCGTTGGATAGGTATTTAAAAATGAATAGGGGTTTACTAAAATCACTCCGGAAATAATCGCTCCAAAAGTAAAAAACAATGTTTGTCCCCTAACTTTAGAACCATAAGTTTAAAAAATATAAAAAAAAAACTGAAAAGTAGAACTTATTTTGAAAATTATTTTGAACTTAATGAAAAGAACAGTTTTTGTACAAAAAATACTAAAAGGTTGTACAAAATAATTTCTGCGTAGGTACTTAGTATGTCAGCGTAACAAACAGCCTTTTTTAAAACTCATAAGTGGGAACACCTATTGTGACGGACGGGAAACTACGGAACCCTACACTGAGCGTGGCCCGACACGCTCTTGGCCGGTTTTTATCATTCTAACAATAAACAAACATGCCACATGTCATTAAAAATAAAAGTCGTAACCAACAATTATTTTTTTGTCAATGTTACTTAGCTTAATTGGTCGGCAGAAGTCGTCGAGTCCATTTACACCATAAGTAAAGAAAATACTGGAATGAGTTATTATATAAATAACTCATTCAAGTATATAATACATATACTTTATTTACAAAAGGCTTTATGTCATAGGCTTTTTACAAGTCAACTAATTTATGTAGCGTAAAAATATTATGTTCATTGTACGTTGTCGTGTCATCTCCGTGCTTCGGTAAGCACATTGATGCGCCAAAGGCCAATTAAGTGTCGAGAGCACCCCAGGCAAGCACCCATTGGCGCCTCACTGGCATACTTAATATTGTTAGATTTCTGAAAAGGAATAATTCGCCTGTGCGAAGATTTTTGGCAGTTATTAAGGATAGAAAATCAGATAGTGACAATCAGTATTACCAAGGGCCAAGGGGTGTTGTGTTATCCTGTAACTGATAACCAAACTGTATCTGTATAGTCTGTAGCCTAGAAGTCGATTCTGACTCAAGTATATTGAAATTCACTAGACTAGAAGCATAATTACTATTTGTGCCTCTTAGGAAATCAGGCATTCATCACATGATTCGCACACGCAAAGTTACTTTCTTTACCTAGTTTATCCACGAAACAATCATATTTATTATCACAAGATAAAAACATCTCAAACACTGATGTTTACTTTATCTTATCGCAATAATTATCACTGATGACAATCACTATTCTACTGTGTGACTACAAGTACTGATTCTTCATTTTAAGAGGGGTCAGGTCTGGATAATGCTGGGCCTATGCCCAGCTGACCCCTCTTATTACCCCTTACTATGCTTGGTTTTTCTTTTATAACTATTGCTGATACACAACAAGACAACAACAAAATAATAGTTTTTATTTTATATCTCAATACAATTAATAGTAAATAGATTATAGTCACATGTAAAAAATAGATGAAAACCTACATCAATAAGATCCTAGAAGTACCATGTAACTGATTAATGGCACATAGTTCTATTTGATATAATAAATTGATAGAAGAAATGGGATACTGTTCACCCAGAAAAGAATATTTCCTTTTTTTTAATGAGACTATTACCAGGCGTCCGTCACTCGCTCAAGGCCACGCGTTTTATGCCTACCGCTTCGCGTATCGTCGACGATACAACGAACACCGGGTGGTCGCGCGCCCGGCTGAGTGCTCGCGCGTCACGGGTACAGCGCTGACTATCAAAATGCCGAAACCACGTAATTATTGCGTGATTATTGTGCAATTCCCCTGTTTCCCAATTCTCTTGTTTCCCTTTTGATTATTTATTAAAATTATTCACGCGGTTTTGGATATTTTCGACACAAAAATATATTAGTCGGGAATGCAAGGAACGAAAAATATGCATCAGTCATTTTATCAAACTAAAAAATATTTGATCAACAAATAAAATATTAATTGTTTTTCTAAAACATTCGTTTTATTACCATTGTCATCATACGTATAACCCTAGCAGATTTGCTGGACGACACGCACACACGTTAGTCGCGCGGCGGGCAAAAGAATCTCAACTCTCTTTGTGCTTACTTATGGTACATTTCTCCTTGCTGCAAACAACTGGTATTATTATTATGATTTTGTAGGCTATTATAGCGTAGGTATTTTGGTTTTTGTATTGGAGTGAAGTATCTGTTACGTAGTAACTATTTATTAATCTGTGCTATTACTGTCTATCTAATCATTGGTCTCATTTCTTTAGAGCTTACCTCTATCAACAGGCTGTGGTTTGTCCACAATGAAAAACTTGTAACCACCCGGAGCTTCAATATATTTCAGTCCATTTTGTTCCTTTATGGGCCAATTATTAGCTGCGGCTCTCTTGAGACTCTCGCTAGACTGGACTGTGAGGCCAATGAAGTCATTGCCTGTGTCATAGTGTGTTATACCGTAGTTGTATGTTAGTTCTACAACAAAGTGAGTATCTTCTGGCCCATATCCAACCATGGTCTTGCTCCATCTGTTTGCGTATGGCCTAGAAATGAAAAGAAAATAATATTGTATTTATCTTTTTGTTGTTTAATTGTAAAAACAGAACAAACAGAACTACATTTTTAATTCTCTATTAAAATTAAAATAAATATTATTGACACATTTTTAAAGGGGTTATGTATTTGACAACATCAACTAAGAATCCAAAAAAACTTCTTCTCAAAACAACATGTTTACCTCTAAACACCTCATAAATCAACTTATTGTAAAATTGTAGTTTTAGCAGTTGTGGGATCAATAATAAGTTATTAATTGAGTTGGCAACTATGATGATATTGCCATACAATATATTTGGGGAATTGCAATTAGATAGCTCATAATAAGTATGTATGCACTCACCCATTGCAAGCAGCCTCACATCCCTCGCTGAATTCTTCATGTCTTAGAACCTGTATAAGAATACATATAATTAAAAAATGTTTCTTAAAAATAGTAATACAATTTCACATATACAGAAGTAAACACCATTAAAGTTTGAAATTCAGTTACATCAAAATGACTAAAAAAGTAATTGCAGTTTTTTTTATGTTTATTTTTTACTTATGTAACTAATTTTGGTAAAGGAACACCTTGTGAGTAGACCTGGATTTTTAATTAATATGAATATTTGTAATATTCAATCTACCTTTGAAAGTAGCCCGCAATAGGATAGGAGAAAACTTTTAAAGAGATTTTCATAACAAGACTTTTTTAAAACTTTCTTTTTTAAAACTATATGCAAAATACATACTTTGAGATGTGGTGTTGTCTTTGTTAGCCCATCATGTAATACAATACAATAAAATTCCCCATTAAGATATAAACTGTAATTGTCAAAGTTCGCACAAAAGCGATTAAGAAAATACTTTTTTAAAAGGGTCACAGGACTATAAAGCTATCCATTAAATTATAATTTTGGTTAATACCATACTGTTCAAATAAACAAGTATCATGGTACTTAGTTATTTACAGGAAAACATAGTAATTAAATGTTTACAGCACAAAGCACATTTATATTTGTTGATATAAGACCGGAGTTTGTGTTAGATCAATAAAATTCAAATTAGGTTTATTGATTTTATTCCCAGGATATTTATTTGATTATTGATCGAAATATTAAATTTATTACAACACTTTTAAATGTGGTTCTTTAGTATCCTCATGATGACTTAAAGAAAAGGTTTAAAAAAAAGGAACATTATAAACCAAGTTGAATGTGAATATGCAAGTGGATCAAAAGATTTTCTTTCTTTTTTTTATGATTAATAAAATTTTGCAGGTGATGTTAATATTAAAAAGGAAAAATCATAAATGCCAAATAATTAGGCAGTTAGAATAGCAGCCTGGTTCTTATAAAGATTTCATAAGTCGAATCAGATTTATACAACACACAGAGTTTATACTGTATATAATGAGTCTTAACTTACTGTTGAGGGAGGTATCTATAACATACATAATTAGTGTAGAGTAATATTACACATCTGTTCGACAATAACAAGTAAATATTTTGAAATTACTTACTATTTAGAATGTTCTGGCAAATTTGCTAGTACTGAGTTTGCTAGTAATCTCAGAAATTTTGCTAAGGTGTAAGGGTAGTAGATGTTTCAATTTCTTACCTTCATGCCTAAGATTTCTCTGTAGAATTTTGCAGTCAAAGTTCTGTCGGCGACTTTGAATACGAAATGTAGAGCTCGGCCGTTAATCATCTTGAGTTTCTTACAAATTATTGAGATTAATAAAGACACAAATACGTTAGTTTAATGTATTAATACTACGAAAGTTAAGAGATTAAGACTACCCACTGACCGATAACTGAGGATATTCACAACTTTTTTACGAGAAAAGCTTACGAAAATGAAAGCAAAACACCTTCCAACTAGCTCATCTGGCCACGTACTGTGCTAGGTTACAATACTGACTGATCAATGAGTGTCATTGTCAATGACAGATGTCAACGTTTTCAAACGTCAACTTGACGCATCTGCAAAAAGAGTTGCCATCATCTATTTCAATGATATTTGCAATCCAATTGCCAATAATTTAAATAAATAAATATCCTGGGACATCTTACACACGGCCATCTGATCCCAAGCTAAGCAGAGCTTGTGTTATAGTAATCAGACAACTGATATACATACTTATATATTTTTAAATACATACATACTATAGATAAATAACACCCAGACACAGAATTAACAATCATGCTCATCGCACAAAGTTTGTCCTGGGTGGACATCGGATCCACAACCTTCGTTATAGTATTCAGGGTTACTCTGGACCACTAACCACTAGACAAACGGAACCGTCAAAACATATATCGTTTTCGATATTGCAAGAACAATATAATAGATTAACCCTAAGGCAAAAGAGGCACGTGCCTAGGGCGCCAGGATTCAGGGGGGCGCGCGCCCGAAAATATGAATGCCTTACATAAAGTGAACTATTTCAGAAGTATACCTACACAATTAAAATGATTTTTAATAAATTGGCATTCTAAAACTATTTTACGACTACTATTCTAACACTATTTATTTACTTATTTAAAAGAGGTGCTCAGGCCAAGTGGATGATGTTGAAATATGGCCCTAAGAGTAAGATCGGGTAGGATGGGTAGAAAATACGTATTAATGTACTATATTGTAAGTGTTATGTTTTTTAGGGCCAGTCAGTTTCTTTCGGGTAAAGATAGGTGATGAAATCGATTGCTGAATCAAAGCGCCATAAAAGCTACTGGTCCACAGTTCAGGTGATCTTCCGACATCCTTGAACCGCAAATTCATCGACATGCCCGTACTAAGCTATGATGCTCAGACCTGGTGAATTTTCCAAAGAGAATTAGAGAGATTTCAGAATAAAATTAACCATGGACGTCAGACCTTTTGTCATCAACTCCAAGTAGTAAGTGTCAGAAAAAATCAGTCTTTTCTTTCAATCAAATAGCACTCCTACCAATTTTAAAAATTTACCAAAAAGTATTTCGTAAAAAAGGATAGCGAACAAAAGGAGTACTTGTTGTCGAACACGAAAAAGGCGAAATAGTAGCGTAATGCTACAATCCATACTTCCATACTAATATTATAAATGGGAAAATGTGTCTGTCTGTCTGTATGTTTGTCTTTCTTTCACGGCAAAACGGAGCGACGAATTGACGTGATTTTTTAAGTGGAGATAGTTGAAGGGATGGGGAGTAACATAGGCTACTTTTTGTCTCTTTCTAACGCGAGCGAAGCCGCGGGCAAAAGCAAGTACATATACAGGGTTATTGGTAAAACACCGATATCCTCTCAGGACTATGTTACTAACATCATAATCAACAACTTTTGTTCTATGATTTTTTACAAAATGTTATACATTTTACCAAAAACAAATCTTTCGTTTTCGTCACCAAGATTTCGTTGTCCTATCTAACACATTAATAATTCTTAATAAATAATTAATAATTCTTAAATAGAATCCCGAACGTAGCGAGGGATTCAAAGTGCGTCGCCCAAGCCAAAAATATATTTTGCGCCCGAGTGATACACTCTACTTTTCATCACCCCCTATGAGAAAATAAAAGATGCTTCATACTTTATTGTAAAATTATTAATGCCAATAAAAATATATAGAATGTAAAATTATCAAGCTATGATAATAATAGCAGCTACATTGATAATTTGCTGCAAAACAATCTGCAAAAAAATTCCGTGAAAATTTTTACGAGTACTTAGAACTCGGGCTTTAGTTTGCGCGTTTTATTTAAGTTTTTTTTTTATTCAGCCGCGGCTGAGCAGACGTTCCAATTTTTAGGCGGACTTATAACAGGGCGTAAAACATGCAAAGGCGCTCCAAATTCAAAAAGTGCGATTAAAAGTTACTTTTAGGCGCACTTTTTGAATTTGTAGCGTAATTATTGCCCGCTGAAAGTTTCGTATAGAAAACACCAACTTTGGGCGTACTTAAAGGGGAACAAAGTCGTCTTTTTCGAATAGGTGGGATGAAAAAGTTTTTCTTGTACCTTTTTATTTTAGTACTTTGTTGGCGAAGTAATTACTTATATTCATGTAAAGTTTCACCTTTCTAGTACTCACCGTTTGGGCAGTAGGCCGAGGACGAACGGACAGGACGAAACTATAAGGGTTCCTTTTGCACCATTTTGATAAAGCTGTTTGTTAAAATGAGTACAAAAATATGTTTATGTATCGGTCACTAATAGGTTAAGTAGTTTTATGTAAAATTTTAATTGTAAGTATATTTTTAAAGTTTCAGACGGTGTCCAAACTGCCTGCCGTGATTCTTTAAAAAGCAGTCATCTGACAATTTACCGATTTTGAGTTTAAACATTGAGCGACATCAGGAAAAAAAGGCGCGTCGACCTATCTAACCCTTTTTTCTGAAACTTATTTAGCTTTTGAGATATTTTTTTTATAAAAAGCAGTGAAATGGTTTTGATACCAGTGCCAAATTTATAAAAAGACAGTCATATCACATTTATTCTTAAAAAGGCAGTTAAAGTCCCATAAATGCAAAATATTTGAGAATATTTTAAGCAAAAACTTACTTAAAAGGCAGTGTTGTACAAAACTGTCTTTTCCAAATTCTATTCTATAGAATTATCTTCACACTAATTCACATAAAGGCCGCTTTTGAGGAAAAATTTCTTAAAAGGCAGTCATGTGACTTTGGCTGCCTTTTTAATAATTATTTGATAGATATTATTTTATTCTATACTTCAAAAAAAGAAGTTTAAGTTGCCTTCAAAATTTTTATTTACTAATATTTTGAGTCTATCGGATACTAGAAAGCAGTTTACTGGCAATAATACATTAAAAGGCAGTCAAGTTTTGTCGCGCTAGTGAATTTTTGTGTAGAATCAGCGTCAGAACGGTGACGGATGGAGGAGGAGGCTGCTTATCAAAGAACCGGGAACCTATCGATGCATCCATGAACAGTCGATCTGATTTTTTGTCAATACAAACAACAATGAAAAAAGCAATTACGTACGAATTTGTCGAACCTATAAAATAAGCCACCAAGACATCGCCGGATCCTCAGGACTAGAGCCAAACTGGTCAAGAGAAGCAGAAATATATAAAAGGTGTTATTCATTAAATTTGTATTTGTATTTTATAATTATTACTATCCGTATCTATTGAAACTGTTGATCTCTTGTTGTTAGTTATCTTAAGAATGAACAATGTTCCTAATAAATAATATTGTTAATATAATAGTGGTACAATAGCGATCTAATAAAATTAACCAGTTTATGTGATCGCCCGTAATTGGAGTTACACAACGTAAAGTTCGACTGAAGTTATAATATTGTTTCTATTTAATAGACATATCTTCACTTATTAATTATGCACGTAAGTATATACAAACTATTCTCCGCAGAGGACGCTCCACGGTGGACGCCATCATGCGCGTACGAGCCCTCACGACAGGAGATGCGGTGGCACAGGGCAGGGTCGTCTTGGCGGTGTCTCTCGACATCGCCAACGCCTTTAATACCCTGCCTTTGAGTGGATAGGGGCGGCACTCCAGTATCACCGGATGCCTGCCCACCTCTGTCGTGTGGTCGAGGCCTATCTGACGGACAGGGGCGTCATCTACCCCGGTCACGGGGGAGTGTGGAGTCGACGAGGATTGTCGTGCGGTGTTCCACAGGGATCGGTCCTGGGACCGCTCCTGTGGGACATCGGGTACGACTGGGTGCTGCGCGCCGACCTTCCCGATGGTGTCAGCGTAGTGTGCTACTAGCGCAGGCAGGGTCGTTCCAGGCGGCGGCCGACTTGATGTCAAATGGAGTTGCGACAGTTGTGGACAGGATCCGGCAGCTGGGACTCGAGGTGGCCCTGCACAAGTCCGA
Source organism: Athetis lepigone (assembly GCA_033675125.1). NCBI lineage: Eukaryota > Metazoa > Arthropoda > Insecta > Lepidoptera > Noctuidae > Athetis > Athetis lepigone. The sequence goes on from CM066239.1 coordinate 5,271,182, forward strand.
GGCCATGTGTTTTCATGGCCCTCGGCACCGGCCACCTCCGGGGTCTCAGATAACGGTGGGAGGGGTTCACATCGGTGTCGAGTCGACGATAAAGTACCTGGGACTTGTCCTCGACAACCGATGGAACTTCACGGAGCACTTCCGACGTTTGGGCCCCAAACTGGCGAAGGCCGGAGCTGCCCTCAAGCGGCTCCTACCCAATCTCGGTGGCCCAAACGCCTCCTGCCGGAGGCTCTACACGGGGATCGTGCGGTCCATGGCCCTCTACGGGGCTCCGGTGTGGGCGCCCAATCTAGCCGCGGCTCCGGCCCGACTTCTGAGGGCGTCCCAGAGGGTCATGGCCATTCGCATGGTGCGGGGATACCGCACGGTCTCCTGTGAGGCGGCATGCCTCCTTGCCGGCGTCCCGCCGTGGGATCTGGAGGCAACAGTCCTTGCACACACGTACGAGTGGCGCGTGGAAGTGCAACGCCGGGGTGAAGTCCCGATGCCGCGGGTTATCGCGGCACGGCTCACGGAGCTCCGGCGAGATCTCATGGCGGAATGGAGACAACGACTGTCGCAACCTAGTGCTGGGCACGCCGTTATAGCGGCGGTAAGACCCCTCTTTGAGGAGTGGCTGGAGAGGCGTCATGGCGCTCTCACGTTTCGCTTGACACAGGTCCTCACCGGACATGGTCAGTTCGGGAGGTTCCTGTGTCGGATTCGGGCGGAAGCGACGCCTGGGTGTCACCACTGCAGTAACGGTCGCCTGGAGGACACGGTCGAGCACACAGTGGAGGTGTGCTGCGCATGGGCGGAGCATCGACGTGTCCTCGTAGAAGCGATCGGCGGCGGTGACCTCTCGCGCCCGGCGCTGGTTCAGGCCATGCTTCGGGGCGAGACGGAATGGGATGCCGTCGCCTCCTTCTGCGAAGCAGTTATGCTAGTGAAGGAAGCGGCGGTGCGCGAGAGGCAACGACGAGCCTCTTGCCCCGGACTAAGACCTAGGCGAAGACGTCGAGAGTCGCGAGACGACTACCGGCCACCGTAGGCGCGGTTCTGCGGATGGCGAGCGATGGGTAGCTCGCAGCCCGGCTAGGACCAGGACCGCGTCGACGGCGCGTTAGTGTACCACGCGCGCCCCAAAGAGAAGGAGTCAGCACAGGAAGGGGCCCAACAGGGCCAACGCCTGCCGGCGTTTCGGAATGTTTATAATAGTTACCGTGACCCTGGAACATAAAGGGCAATCGAAGGAACATGAGTGGGTTTTAGTCAGTAAGAGTCTGACACGCCCTCCCGCCGCACCCAGGACGGGAGCTGTCATTGGATGATTTCCCACTCACTCACCAAAAAAAAAAATGTATATACAAACTACTCTAAGTGAAAGATACAATTATTCTCTATATAGTGAATATTCGTGTAACGAGTGTGTAAGTGACGGCATATGTATGAGCCGTAACGATAGTTTTAAGTTTTGTACTTTATTTTGTACCCTGCCAATTAATAAAATTTTGATTTTACTATTCTTTTTTCCTTTAATTTGAAACTCAGTTACCCTTGACTGCTGCTTATCCAAGCTCAGTTAAAAGAATTTTATAAGTGGATAATTGTTTAAAAAACAGCAAACTGCAGTTGAGAATTTTTGGCTGCTTTTTAATGATTTCCTTAGATGCTATATTTATTCAAAAAGGTTTTTAAGAAAGTAGTTCGCTGCAAAACTATATTAAAAGGCAGTTATTGGACTCTCACGTCTTTGTTAGAAATTTTTCAAATATAATTTTTGTTGTAAATACTTTTTAAAAAGGCAGCTCAATGAATAAACGGTCTTTTAAAGAATTATGTACAGTGAATTTGGTGACTAAATGATTTTCAATAAAAATAAACTACTAATAATTCACTAAAAGGCAGCTTCGGGACTGAAGCTGTCTTTTACTGGATTATCATAGGATGTAAAATTATCCTAATAATGTTAACAAATATAATAATTCATAAAATGTATATATTTATATGTGTAAAAATTGATCCAGTAACACTAAATAAGATACAGCGGGCACCCTTTATAAAAAAACCCACCATATTATGTCATATTTCTTACGCAGATTAATTAAAGTAAAAAAAACAAAATGAAGACTGCTTTCGCGGTTTTTTCAAAAATCACTGTTGTCAGAAGGTTGCCTTTAAAAGAATCACGGCAGTGCTGCTTTGTAGCAGAACCGAATGCAATCAGGCTGCACAAGTTTGTTTTGGAGACGAGTCAGTCGATAAGAAGAAAGGAACTTATGAATGGGAAATTAGGATACTTCTATCTTATTCCCTAAAACAATTTAATCAAAATCCATTATTCAATCATTCACATAAAAACTACATATAATTTCATACAGAAATACGGTTAAATATATTTTCTCTTAAATCTAATACTACATCCATAATTTCGTGGGTAGGTTTTTTATTTTTTTTTTACATTTTCCACATAATATGCAATAAATATATCTTAATATAAATCTCGTACATAACACGTATAGTATGTATCTATGGTTTCTGCTACATTCTGGTAAATATTTTATTTTGATTTTTTAAATCTGATTATTCTTCTCAGGTATTCCGTTAGTTCAGGATATGATTGGGAAAGACATAGATTTCTTATCTTTGTTGTTATACGTACTAGGTATATAAGTTGCAAAATGTAGACCTATACATATAACAATGTACTTACAATAGGACTTAAAAACTTTTAGACAGGAATGACTAAACAGAAAGCAATTAAATACGATAAACATAACATTTTAACTATGGTCAGTGCCACTACTCTTACAATCTTTAATTAAATTATTTAAAATAACGCTACAGATTTAAATATTGTTGGCATCTGACCATTGTTAAAACTACTAATTAAGTACAAGTTAAATAAATGTTTATTAAATAGAAACCCACTATAATAACTGACTAGTTCAATTCACAGGGTACGCATTATATGCATAACAATACTAAAAAACACAATGTTTTAAATAAAACTAATATACGCAGTTCAATAAGCTATGATCGGTCCATATAACACTATTCATATGAGTCAGCTATTTCATTAGTTAAATAGTAGAAATAAATAAAGTTAATGCAACACAGATGAAACCCACTAGAATTGATACTCTAACAATTGACCATGTCTCCAACACTCCAATAAAAAGCTAACACAAAAGCTGTGACAACAGTAGGTAACTACAACAAAGAAACTTAATAATTTGTGTTTTTTATTAATTCTAAATATAAATAGGCGCATGTGATGTTCCTTACGAAAATATTAAAAACTTTAAAAAAATAAATGCTATATAGTTAGCTGCACACCTCCAGTAGACACAGTCAGTTTTAATTCTTGCCGTCAGTGAACTTTTATCAGAATTTCCATAGGTAAAAAAAACATAGGTAGTCAATTGATTCACTAAATAAGTTTTCTTTATGCAGTCCAGTTCTGGAGTCTTGTTGGGGTTTAATATAACTGCCGAATTATTAATGAAGCCGGTTAAAAAGAAAGTTACATAGGTAGGTACCAATAATGACATGAATGTTACTTAGTTCGAAATTTCGTTTTACGTAGCGAAATTCTCAACTTGGAGTTGATAGAAATACATCAATTCCACATTTCCACAATGATACAATACTTAATATGTTAAATAATGTAACGTAACGTGTTCGGGTGTTCGTGTCGGTGCGCGGTTTAGTTAGGCTTCTCCTTTTCTTTGTCACTACTATCTTTTTCTTTTTCCTTATCCTTGTCTTTCTTCTCTTGTAGTTGTTGTAGGTGAGCGGGCAAAGCTTTCAGTATTGCGTGGACCTGTGAGTAAAATAAACAGTTAGTGACAACATATCAGCAAAAAAAAATATTCACGTTAATGTATCATCAAACTCGCAACAAATACCGGAATCGAATCCGTGACACATAACGTAGCAGCAACGTGCTCAACCATTACGTCAACCGTACCATCAATAAGGATAGGGCCAAGTATTGGACCCTAAGGCACTCTTTTTAGGACCATACCAAATACACAACATCAGCCGCATCTTACTATAGCAGGCTATACATAGTACATGAGTAATCACCAATGCATTTTGACGCAATGAAAAACTTCTTAGAACTCTTTGAGTGGCAGTATAGAAATAACTTTGATGTGTTGAATGTTATCAAACGCCTACCTCTTCAGCGACGGCCATCAGAACAAACTCGAATTGCTGTTTGGTGGCAACAGTACGAGTGCGTTGATCCCGGATGTGTTCCAAAGTGGCAGCGATATCGATCTCCTTAGCGCCCTTAGCCATGCGGTTCAGAACCATGTCGATTAGGCAGTAGGTACCCGAGCGGCCAGCTCCGTCACTGTAATATGAACGAGTTTAAGATTTTATTTGGTTCAGAATTTAGTGGCTTATATAATTTAAGAAATTAGGATATAAAAAGTTTTTAAAGTTAGTTCTTTTCCAACCACCACTTTTCTACATGAAATTATTATAATAAGATTCACTTTTTTTTATAAATTACGACCTACTATATCTTATTTTATGATCAATTCGTTTTTTTTTCTAAGTTAAAAATCTTAACTGTAGTTTTAATAGCAATCATTGAGTAGTAAACAATATTTTACCTGCAGTGGACCACAATTGGACATGATCTTCCTCGGTACGACTTGTTCACTTTTCTGAAAACAATTAAAATGCCACAAATTATAACAATATTTGATGTATTTTTTTATAGGAATTTTAAAATATTTTGCTCAGAAACCAGCTGTCCAGGATTCGTAAAATTACTTAGAAGTTATAATTTAATAATAAAGATTTGAATCATTGGATTCAGATTTGCAATTAGAAAGAAAGTTTGTCAGCTCACCTCCTAAACTCCAATAGCGCCTTGGTCGATGATGGCACGCCGTTCTCAGGCCAGGAGAGGAAGTGGAACTGCGTGACAGTTCGGGTCTCACCGGTGCGTTGGTTCTTCAGGTAGAAGCTTCGTACCAGGTAGTCGTCGCACCAAATGTGCTCGCTCACCAGGTGTACCTGTTTCACGCAGGGAATTATTTATTCGCGACTTTCTTCGTAAGAATTTGCAAAAACGTGGACTGAGGTGTCGTTACCTACAGTAGGGTTTTCGATTGGCGTCAGTGATTCTTTATCAGTATCGTTTTTTTTTATCTAAGCTCTCCTGTTGTAAGAGGTAAGGTGTAGTAAAGGTTAAGGGGTGTAAGGAACTTAAGTTTGACGAAGTACCTAAACTTCTTTCGTAGCTCTACACAACTTCAGACCAAAGACAAACCTCATAGATATGGTAAAGTTCAGATCCCTCTTCAGGCCAGTAGCGGTGGCAGAGCTGTTGTCCGTTCTCGGTGAGGCGCGTGAGCATGACCATGACGACGCTGCCCTGCTCCCACACCATCTGCCAGAAGTCGGGTGCCGTGTGCGCCATGGGGCCAGCCGCTGCAATGTACGCGGGGTTGCGCGGGTCGTGGTCCGTCTTCGAACAAATTGGGAGTATTGATTAAACCTTTGAACACACATGATTCGAGACACAATATAGAAAAACAATAACAGCTGTCGCATCGTTAAAGGGTTAATAAGGATTAAGTCAAGTACGGACAAACATTGAAACATGAATAAAAAACCGGCCAAGAGCGTGTCGGGCCACGCTCAATGTAGGGTTCCGTAGTTTCCCGTCCGTCACAATAAGTGTACCTACTTATAAGTTTAAAAAAAGGCTATTTGTTACGTTGACATACTAAGTACGCAAAAATTATTTTGTACAACCTTTTTGTCTGTTTTGTACAAAAACTGTTCTTTCTATCAAGTTCAAAATAATTTTCCTAGAAAGTCCTTATAAAGTTCAACTTTCCAGATTTTTTTCATATTTTTTAAACCTACGGGTCAAAAGTTAGAGGGGGGGTGTAACGAGTTATTTTTATCTCGTTACATTGGAAGTGATTTTTAATGGATGTTTCCGAACAACACGTCTATGGGTAAGGCCGCCAAAAAATGACAATTTTGATGGATAACTTAGCGTCCGGCAATTTTTTTAGGATAAATACAATAATATTATTGAACTTTATTGTTTTCCTTGCAAAAGGTATCATTTTACTAGTATTATTATATGCGACTCACTGTAAACTACTTCTTTTTATTTTAAAATTTTGAAGTCTGTACTGCGAGACTACAAATTGCTAGAACAAATAAAAATGTCCCAAATGATACCCCATGCCCTATTTGGAATTAAATAATAGGTTTCAGTTTATTTCATCAGCAATCAAAATATTTTCTTTATAGAATACTTATTTTAGGCAATGTTTAATTACTTTACGACAATGTAGCTATTAAAATAATAAATATTTTCGCATATTAACGGCACGTCCACGTATTTAATGCTTTTAAGTTACTGATTTTATGTTATCATAATTTTTACAATCATAGAGTAATTGAGCATTAGAATCCGTTTTTAGTCACTGGCAACTCCAGTATCTAACTTTTTTTTTTTTTTTTTTTTTTCTTCTTTTTGGCTAAGTATCTAACTTGCCTATGGTATGTCAATTGCGTGTCGGCCATTGTTAAGTTCGTATGATGTCAGTTAGTTTGGCCAGCATCGTGTTTTCGTTCGGCACAAAAAGTTTTTAAATGATTATAAGATAAGTTTTTATCATATTGATTTAATTGACAGCTTATTTAGTAAATATGATGTTTAAATAAGAGCTTTAATCGATGGACACTGTTAATTATTTATCATAGTGCCGTAGATTCGAGGATCTTTTGAAAAGAGATTAGGTTTTATGTTACTTTTATGTTGCTTTTATGTTACTTTAATGTTACTTTTAAGTTACTTATGTTACCACTGTAGTTTGTTTTAAGTTACGTAACATAAAAATTGATGTAAAACCTAATGCACATCGGAAAGTGTAGAACTAAATAACTATAACTATTATTACAGAATTAAATAAAGCTTTGATAATGAAACTGGTTTTATTGAAGCTATAAATAAAAAAAAAAATTGAAATTAAACCGACTTCAAAACTAGTGCCTGGTTTTGTTAAGTTACTTCGTATTTGCCAGCAATTTCCGACATTTGGTAGTTTAAAAGATAAAAATTTTATTTCTCCTGTATATGTTATTGATTAAATAAATAAAATACATGTACGGGTCGAATTGATAACCTCGTTTTTTTAAAGTCGGTTAGATACCAATGTGTTTTTCGCTATTGTAGACATACCTTTAGAATCTTTTATGTTACTTTTTAAGTTACTGGTAATTGATACTTTTAAGTTGCTTTTATGTTATATGAGGCCAATTTAACGGCCTTACCCCTATATTATCTGTGGTAAGAGTTTTGGTGGATGTGTCGTTTTTGACAGATGTCACCACAGAACATATATACCCTAACGGGAAGAACGACAACTCCATACAAATTTATTGCCTACACGAGCACACACTAGCGCTCCAGTTTATGCCATGAGAAACTCGCTAGTCGCGGGAATTTTGAACAGATAGGTACCTACCATAGATTTTTATATAGTTTTGTATGTATCCCTCGTAATGCATAATCTATAAATAAACTGCAAAATCTTATTTTGCAGTTTATTTAACGATTATGCATTACCTAGTTATGATACATACATTCGTCTGATAAAAACTTCAAAAATAAAAACTACCTGTAGTAGGAATAAGAAATAAAACAAAGTTTCTATACTTGTTTCAATATATTTATTAACTTTCTCATAGCTTTTTGGAGACTTCTTCAACAAATTGCTACAAAATATAGCACTAGAGCGTCAATATCGCACAAATAAAGTGAGTTTTTATTTCGTAAACACTGAAAGCGTCCATAATGTCCATATCACACAAATCAAATTAGTCTATCTCGTGCACACAGAAACCACCAATTTCGCACTGTAGAGTCAAGATCACGTAATGATTAACGCAAATATTCACAGATTACAATGTAGAACTGGCACAAAATATGTTACTAAAGAAAACAACTACAACAAAACATGTAAAAGAATATCAACAATCCGCCATACTGGAAAAAATGTGTTGCCATTTTATAAAAAAATAAACTACAAAATAAATAATTATAAGTTCTTACTTTTATTTTTTACTCAGCATTTTAATACGATTGAAACACTAAATATTGATGTTAAGTGGCTAAATCCATTATTTTATTAAATAATAATGAACCTTGAAATGAACACAACTAATTATACCTAATAGGCAACTACCGAAATAATGGTTATCTATTCATTCAGGAATATGGCATCACTGACATATTGTCTTCTCTTTTTTTTATAGAGCGCTATCTCGTTCTCGCAAATCGTGCCATTGTAGGCATTGGTCTCTAAGAGAGCTGACCCCCCCTGGATGTCACTCTGCGATTCCGTTTCAAAAGAATGGCTGCTTGTTCCTAGCCTGAATTTTTAAATATTATAATCTGACCCCATCGTGGGCAGAAATGTTTTATTAACTATAATAAAACTATATTATGGTTTATAAATTACCATGAATTTTGGTGAGTATTGGCGTTTTCTCGTTTCTTCAATGTTCTTCGTCTTGTTTTCCAGATAAATGATAACATAAATATATTTCCATTGGCTTGTGCCATGGGTATGCACTCTGCTTAGAGATTTGTTTGTTCTTTTCGAGAAAAACGGTAAGTTTTAATTTTTTTTAATCCAAAATACAAGATCATTCATATTTGAATGGTAAATTGTCAGTTTTCCAAATTTTAACCGGCTAACCCGTTTGTTTCAGCCTATATTCGGCGTTTTTTTCTTTATTCTATACCTTTTTACTGGAATTCTTTTTGCCGATTTCTGGACAATGAAGCTGTCGTCCTACACGCGTGGCTCTGTTTCAGGCTAAGTAAATCGGTAGACCCAGCCAATATCTGGTAGGAGTGTCTTAAATATTTATTTTACGCACGAACATGATGCAATAATAACCTGTATTTTAAATAATAATAACCCGTATGTACTTTAAACCAGAATAACCTTTAAAACCTTAAATTCTTAGATTAAATTTCTTATTAGTAAATTTAACTATCTAGCAAATAAGCTATTCATATTTTTAGTGTTTGGTTTTAACATATTTACATGAAGCTACGGGCCAAAATAATAAAGGAAAGACAAAAGAGTATGTTAGTTTGATTTCCCTTATTTAGCCTCCCGCCGGCAGATTAAAAGTTCAACTCTTCTGACACATTTCGCTATTCGGCATCATTGTATTTTATTTAGTGGAGCTCCCTGGCGCCCGACTTTTTAACTTATAATATTATCATTACTTTTAAATTGGGACTTCACATTAACAATGTAACATAACACGTTACAGGGGGGACGCTTTGATTTTTCCTTTTGGAGCGATTATTTCCCAAATTATTGACATTATCAAAAAAATATTTTAGTAAACCCCTATTCATTTTTAAATACCTATCCAACAATATATCACACGTCAGGGTTGTAATTAAAAAAAAAACCACTTCTCTATTTACATATAGGGGGGCTACCCTAATAAAACGTTTTGTTCCAATTTTTATTTTCGCACTTTGTCGGCGTGATTGATATACATATTGGTACCAAATTTCAGCTTTCTAGTGCTAACGGTTACAGAGATTAAGCGAGGACGGACGGACAGACATGGCGAAACTATAAGGGTTCCTAGTTGACTACGGAACCCTAAAAAGGCCATACACACGTTGTGGTATTTTTGGCAGTAGTGTTTTTAGGCAGTTTTAAACAATAGGTACGTAAAATTAGCTACAACAAAATAGAAATACAAGTAGTCGCTTTTACGGCGTCCATTTTGGTGTGCGCATAATTTTATAGCTTGTAGGAATATTCCAGAAGAAAAATCATTTATGGGTTAAGTTCGCTTTTGTACATAATTTTTATTTGCTACTTTTATGTATAGTTTCTTGTTTATGTGCAACAAAGAAGACGAGAATAATATGAGGAACAATTGAGAAGAGAGAGAAATTTCAAATAATAATTATAACTACAGCAAACTTACGATAGTCGAAGCATTGATGTAGTCGGATCCGAGGTGGTTAGACAGCGTATTGAGCGTGACCCTGGAGTGGTCGTAGGGCAGCACGTCAGCGTAGCGGTTCTTGCCGGTGTTGTCCTGCTTCAGGGCTGCGGTGGTGGCGCAGGGCTCCGCCTCGTACGCGCACAGCGCCCGCCATTCCTGCTCCAAACGATCCTTGTTGCGAAGGTGGTCTTCCATGTAAGCCTGTTGAAGAAGTTAAGCAATTGTTTTAAATACCTACCAAACAATTTTACAACGGAGAACAAAACAAAGTTTGACCTGTTCTTTTATAGTTACAGTTTATAATCATGATAATCACAAACTACTTATATTTTAATATGTAGTTTTCCGTCAATCACACCCGGTACCGGAGCACTAAAATAAAATACAGGGTTACAACATTGTCTGATTTACTTCTGTATTGTTTACAAATAATTAAGTGACATAACTTGTGATCACAGTTAATAAAACATGATTTCTGCTTACCAAAACAATGTGTCCAGTAGATATGTCCATATTAGTCAATGCCGGTTCCTCACTCCTGAAATGAAGTAAGAAAATAATTAAGTACATATCACAAGCAGACTCTGAGAGGTCTGCTTGTGACCATGGCAGGTGTAACCTTGCCGAAACGTCAAGCATAAAACAAATAAAAAAGGTACGTGCGCGTTAAATCCCGTAGAACAGTAAAGTATTAATATGCAACGCGAAAGTTTATAGTATAACATATCTTCAACAGTTTTCTTTTATAGTCAAGCTAAGAGCTTCACAATGTTCTTACCAAGATGAAGTGCTAGATCGAGTAGAGGGAGAGTTGCCCTCAGTTGGTTCCTTCGACAGCGAGGTGATGCGCTGTGGAGGCTCGGTGGGGTGCGGGGCAGTGGCGGCGGCCGGCTGCTGACCGGTCCATTTGCCAGACATGCGCGCACGGCAAAGCTCCTGGAATATTCAAAACAAACATAAAATCAGGGTCCTATACCAAAAATGTTCAAAGAAAAAAAAACAGTAAACGATAAGTACACCAAGAAGTTAATCAGCTTACCTGATAGTCTCTAGTAGCTTCAGCATCGATTTCTGCAGCTGAAGATAAGCCATTCATCTTCCTCTTGTTAGTCATATCTCGTCTCAATAGCACAGCGAAGACCACGGCTCCTAAAACCAGGACCATCAGACTCCCAATGAGAGCCGATAATACTGGTATATCTACGCCAAGGATTTTAGGATCTGGTGCGTCCAAATGGTGACTTGACACTGGACGCTTACTCTGAAATCATAGTTTGAACATGTAGTTTGAAAACAGACATGTGAATCCTTACAAATACTGTTTTAATTCTTACTCTGTCACCAATGCCGGTGGAAAGAATCTGCGCTCCTGTCTCACGGCGCAAGTCATCTTTAATTTCATCTGGAAGGAAGATTTATATTATAAGTATATTTTTTGTAAATTGTGCAGGTAAAAGTTGGAAATAACTGAAGTGCCATTTTTACTGCCTTACCGACGTGACGCGCTACTTGCATAGCATCATAACCTTTATTATTCTTCTCAACTTTGAATGTAACTTCACTTGGATCGACCCTAAAACAAAAATTGTCATTTTTCTAATATAATTTAATATTCATAGCAACGAGTAAAACTTAATAAATAAATAAACAGATAAAAAACTTTAAACTATAGATTTCAAGAAGACTTTGTTAAAGTTACCGGGGGTTTGTAAAAGTGTTTTTCTCTAAACCAAGCATTTCTTCTAGTCTTGCAATAAATGAGATGCCTTTCTCCCAGTCAGTTAGGAACCTGAGGCAAACCGATCATAAAATCAATGGGAAAGTAACTTAACAATTTTTTTTTATAATTTAGAGGAAATGTTTTTACCTGTTTTTGAACAAGACGTACGCGTATGAGGGGTCATAATCATAATCATTATGATCGTGATCTTCGGGTTTCTCTTCTTTTTCTACGGGCTGCACCCCATGGGCTGAAAGATAAAATCAGACAAACCTTCTAAATACAACAATAAGGAATCATCAAACGGTTTAGACAACACCGATATAGAACTCAAAGCATGCATAGGTTTTCATTTAGTGAAGGACAGTAATTTTGAGTTGATATTAATCAATTGCCAAAGGAATTCAAGAAACACAAGATTTACAAACATTGAATTATGATCATTTAAGCAGGTATTGGAGAAATATTTCTTTCTTTTAGGTGTAATGAAGCGCATAACTTAATACCATGGAAGTAATGTAATGCATAGATATGAAATAAAATATATGAAGCTGACATAGTGACGACATAAATGACACACAGTAGGGCTAGTAAAGATATAACCCAAAATTAACACATCGAAGAGTACAAAGGAAAAAACATATAATAAAACATTTAGACGGTATCACACATAGGTAACACGTTTCATACAGAGGACTATTACAGTCCCATGCTCCGTGTCTCACAACAAATTAAAATGTGCTGAGGGAAACACTTAGTGCGGTGTTCTATACAAGACGTGAAGGTGCGATTAGTAAAAAAATATACTTTAATTGAGATGCAGCTCTAGCCTGTAGCCTGACTCTAATCGAGGGAACATCGATAGGTATCTAAAACAGTTATCTCAGGCCGCTGTGACACTAACCTGTCACTGATTTATTGTGGTATAAAATCTTTAATGTTTTTGCGTCCAGGCGTGGCCCGGGCTTTTTAACATCGTCTCTTTCCCTACGCTTAAAGCCCCATTCGTTATTAAGCAAATCTTGAATATCCTCGGGATAAAATTTGGGACTTTCACCTGAAACATCGTCGGTTTATGTAACACCCTCGATCTGGTTTGAATCTCTTTTACGGGTCGAAGTTCTTGAACTCATGGGGTCTAAGTGAAAAAAAATAGCCAAGAACTAAAACAACACATTGTTAAACTGAGAAGTACAAATAAGGTAAATTAATTAAAATGTTAGTACGTCAATACTTCAACAGAATGAGTGAGATAATGTTGCTGTTGTACCTACAATGCAAACGAAGCAAGAAGCAACACAAATTGCCGTCTTTACACGGAGGTAACGCTATGTTCTCAAGGCATGCGATGCATTAGACTCACCTTGCAACTCGTCTGCTCTGAGCGGCCCTCCTTCTGCGTACATAGCGCCTTGCGGCTTTTGTTTAGAATCAATGACATCACGCCAGTAGTTCATGAAGTATTCCTCCATTTGTTTTGATTGTTTAGCGTGTAGTGGGGGCGAATTATCTGTAGTGTTACATAACAGCATTAACAAAAATTAAAAACAAATAAGAAAATATTTTATAAATATGTCTGTGTTACCTTTGATGTGAAAAGGGTCTAGCTCCCCACTGCCGCCATCAAACTCATCCATTCCATCTTCATCTATATATACTCTTGGTTCAGGTAATTCACCTGGATTCTCGTATTCAAAAGGAAAGTGTTTCTCAGCAAAACTCTGTTTATAATTTTTCCAAGCATTCGAACGAATTTCTTCGTCTAGCGGAGAAAATCTGTTGCTCGTTATATACTCCGCAGTGAATGGTGGAGCCTTAGTCTTGTACTTGCGAAAATGAGCTCCCACGCGTTCTTCGTCGGAGTACGCCATGTTAGGTTCATTTTCACCAAGAATGTCAGGTAAAGATTTTTTCTCTTTATCAATAATAACCCTAGGAATTGGATTAATATTGTTGATTGACTTTTCATCCTTTTGAGCTAGGATTCGTTCTCTAAATCCTGAAAATGGTAGAATAATGGGGGATTCTTCGTTTCCACCCATTAGCATCAGATCGCGTATTTTGTCACTCGGCGTTTCGCTATCCGTTGGTTCTTCATCTTCTTTGGACAACAAAAAAATATCTAATTATTTGGTCACTCAAAGAACATGTCTATTTAAAGTCTATATTTTTTACCTTTAGGTATGTACGGTGTCGGGTCGTCATCAGGTATCAATGGCGGATTATACACTTCATTTGCGAAGTTTGAGTCTGAGATTGGTGAATTAGGCGTAAAGCGTACATACGCTGTCTCATCTGGTTCAATCTGTATTTTCATAGGATTATTTAACAACGGCGTTACTAATCAAGACATCTTATTTCATAACAGTTATTACAGAAACACTTACTTCCTCGGAATTCTCTTCCGGATTTTCGTCGGTATCGGAACTTAACTTGGGGTCAGCAAAATGGTCACATATTTTTGTATTGACAGTGGCTGGATCGCTGGAATAAAATAAAATGAAGTTTTTGTCACATTCCTTTCAGTAAAAACCCGTTGTAATTTATGGTGATTACTGGAAAAAAAATATTGATTGGTAATGACAATGTCGGAAGTCTGTGGCTTTGTTTACTGTTTCATGTAATTGCCATCAACTTTCGAAATTGCTATTGGGTTTTTTGATGATTTAATTATATATTACTTTTAATTTCTGCTTATTTTTCAAAATAATATACCCTATTATGTCACCCACAACTGTGACGAATTCAGTGATACCTTAACCTCATATGTTGATCATTATAATCAATGGATTTAGGCTGTAGAGCTTGCTATAGAATGAGACACGACATGCGCTCAAAAACATAACCCGACTGCCGAAAACATGAAAAGGGAGGAGGAGTTTCTTAATGGGATGAGGCAGGGTGGAGGCCATGCCTACATTTTGGAGAGTCCCTTTGTGCTTTGATAATATAGGTGATACATACAGGTCCTGCCGCAGCGTGTACAGCATGGCCTGTAGCACACATTGCGTGTACGCATGCTCCCAGCGGTAGCCACGCGACGCCAGGCGCTGGAGCTCGCCTTCGAACCACTGCAGCTGTTCCGAACTCATATCATACCTGTTTAAAAACAATTATTGTTTTATTTTCTTTATTGTCGGAAGGCCTTTTTTATGGCACAATCCCGCCACACTATTCCCAAGTAGTATTGCAACTCCTGACCAGAATCAACAGTCGGAAGGCTTACCCACTAATATCATAATAATAACTATAAGTTAAGTATATCTGACTACAAAGATATTGAGTATTATCGAAATTGGTTACAAAAAAGCAAGTATTTTTTTAGTTTTTTTATCCTTAATTATTTGCGATATAATTGTAAACGGATGGCGATAGGTTTAGCAAAAGAGAAAAAATGACACGTAATCAAACGAAACTCACTGATAAAGTGATCCCTCCTCTACTTCCTTTTCGTATACCGGTATACATTTACCGAAGGCGAAATCTGTGGAAGAAAATTGTTATCTCTTACTACAATAACGGTAAAAAAGACAATAATTATTACATCTTTTATTGTGTTGAAGACAGGTCAAGAAAATTATTAAGTTAAACATTAAAAAGTTTATATTATTAGGACTACTTACCGTCGTAGCACCATTCCACCCCCTCCACGCATAAAGATGAGCTGAATAAGCAACCTGAACAAATAAGTGATTTAATAGGACTACAGAAATATCGTGAGGTAATCTGACGAATAATTAAAAGAATGTTGTTTAAGCCTGAAGGTTCTTAAAGCGCAAAACTAAGGTTTTCATGAAGAGGAAAATACGAAAACTACACTAAAAGGTTTTGAATTCTAAAATAACTGGAAGTCCTTTTATATGCCTTCTATCAATATATTTCATTTTGTAAGTAATTTAAATCATAACGATCTATGGAGAATTCCATCGTTGTGGGACCGTCTGTGTGACCTTCACTTATGTCGCTGGTTTATTAACTTTATTATCGACGAGTTCCGCTTATTTGTAAATACATAAATGTGGCCTAGTTTGCCCTGCAACGCCTAGACAGACTAAATATACGAAATATAAGAGAAGTGGGCTTCTGACTGTGGTGACGACCAAATGGAGAGCGTTAAAAAAATATGTTTCTAATGTAATTTCCCGCTAATTTCTTGCTAACTTTTTGCTAAAAAAAATAAGAATTTCGTTTTTTTCTCCTTTGGAAACGAAACGCTTAACGCCCCTCGACTACTGACGGCTTAACCACTACCAGTGCCCTGGACGAGAATGATTCAGCGCCGTTCCTCTACCCTTTCTTAGTTTGCATATGAAAGTATAGACCCTTTATCTCTAGCGCCCGGCTTCCCGGGTAGTCATCCTACCGTGACTAACCCTAACATCGCTACTACCAAAAGGTAAGTAAAGGGTGCATGGATCTTACCTATGTTTCCATCGGCGTGCGAGGGCGCCAGCGTGCAGAGCAGCGCCAGCGCCCAAAAAGCCTGTCGTATGGACAGGCGGCACATCACATCTGCAAACAAAATAATTATACTACTTTAGAAATTACAGTACATAATATTGCTAAAGAAATCCTCAAATCTCTTTAATTAGATGATTTGTAATAGATGGGATAACAAGGCACTCTTCTTCGAAAAATATCGGTCTATAGAGGTCTACTACTCAATAGGCTCTATAAATCAATAAATTTCATGATGATCATCGACTTGCAAAACGTTTGTCGGATTACCGGTTGTCTACACTGTAGCTCAAATATATTATAGCAGCAAAGTCCTAAAGGTTAGACCTATACAGAAGTCAATACCTAGAGTCGTAGTAGATGTAGCCGGTGCCGCGATTACTATAATGTAGTTCCTGTCGCAGAAATAATCAAAGATCGCTAGTAATATTTGATGATCGGTGTAGCCATTTAGTGAGAATCCATGTATTTGTTTCAATCGATCGTGCGTCGCAGTTCGCGTCGCAGCCTAGTGTAGCCTCAGCCATAGAGCTTCCCCAAATTCAAGCAATCACGTGGCGTTATTAATGGTTATTTGAGTAGGTTAGAATTACAGACAGTTATAAAGCACTGTTTATATTACTGCAGGCTGAGCTGTTCATCAAGCTGTATCAGTGGCGTGCCTTATATAGCTCAAAAGAAGATCGAAATCGAAAATAAAATATACGAGTATATAACAATGTGCAATAGGGATGACGACAGCATAGAAAAAATGGCATTCTGTTAGTCCGTCTTGTAGATCGGCCAAAAATACGGGACAGGTATTTTTTGCTTGATTAAAATAATAAAAAGATAAAGAGCAACAAAGTTCCGGAACGGGAGCTATTGACGTCACCGTGCTGCAAAAATTGTATCTGATCGTGACGTCAAGCGCAACTTCAACTTTACGTTACGTTTACGTTAGTTTACGAGAAAAAAGAAAAAATACGTGTCCAAAATTTTTTAATAATCTCACTGGCGGACTAATTACCTAGGTACTTTTTTTTCGTCGTCTCGCCTATTAGTACCCTATTAGTATCGAAGAAGTGTCTAAGTCGTTTGGTAGGGTTTTTCTAAATCATCGAAATTTATTGGGCTGCTCCTTGTTCCCTAAGGACGCCAATGGCTGTTATGTAGCCTCAGATCTCGTTTTAGAGTGTGTTTTTATCTACAATACGCCCACCGCCGCCGTCTGGGAAAACCTTAAAAAGAGGGTAGGGTTAGGTTGGGGTTTAAAGTTCTTAATTACGCGGGGGTTTCCAAATACAATTAACTTAGAAAAGGTATTAAATATGTAGGTAAGTGGATAGTTAATGATGTGGTAATATTTGGTTTCTTTTCTTTCTAGAACACTAATTGACCAGAAGTGTTCTTTCATACTTGTACGTCATAAAGTAACGACTGAAGTTAAACCTGAACCATGCCTGAACTTTACTGTTCCCTTGATAAGCAATTTAAAGAATAAAATGTAAAACCATAATTTGGATTGTAGTTGGAAAATGTATTGTAGCTAGTAACTTATTAATAACATTCCTTATCAGTATTAAGTTATTTATACTGTAGTTTCAGCGCAAAAATACACAACTTAGAGTAAGTCCGAAAACAAAAAGCCACAACTAACAAGCAACAATCTATTTGACAAGACTTTATATGTTAGTCGAAATTACGTTAATGTGTAGAAGTTCCAGTCGCATTCAAAAATTCCTGCTTACTTTTGAATTATTTGACGGCCAGATTTTGAAAAATAACAATACGCTACAACTTTCGTAGGTATAAAGCGTGGATCCTGACAATCTGTAATTACTAACAAAGATCGCTGATAATTTCATATCTAAGTGACTGTCAACCCCCCCGAAATCAAGGCTATATCCCGCCCTGACTAAGTAACCAAAGTACCTAGATAAAATAATAAAAAACAACAAGAAAATAGTTGAAGCGGAGAACCAACTGTAAGTTTACCAGTGCAATACACCGTATGTATGTATCGGCTTGCGAGTAGCATAACTTCGATCGGTGGCAGCTCAGAGGTATATTATGTGATAGATTTGTACTATACGACGTTCAGTTGGCGACAAGTACCGCCCTAGTAGTACGCCAATATCGGGCTTCTGGACTTCAATATTGCAATAAAGTAGTAGCAAGTTGTGAGGCTCATTGCATCTATCGCTTCTTACAGCCTCAAAATGTAGAAAGATTATACGCCTGCGATTTTCTTCACGACAAAGATTTTTTTCAATCAATTACATCTAAAGCAAAATTAATTATAGCAATTCATTTACTGTTCGGACAGATCAGAGAGATTTATACGTGTTGAATTTCAGTAAATTGCGCTTAGTTGTTTATGTGTAAGAGAAATTAATGAACATCCGTCACTCTATCCTAATTTCTAATAACATCTACAAAGCATCTAGGTTTTATCTATAAACATTTATACAATGTTAAACTGACTAACTGATTGGCTGACTGTTGATATCAATCCACAGCTCAAACCGTTAGTCCTAGAGACATGAAACTTGCAAGCTTTTTTTTTGTAAAAAGTAGGCAACCACTAATAAAGAACTTTAGAAATTCCAATCCTAAACAGTATAAAATAAGGAATGGAAGTATTGATATTCACACGGGCGATGCTGCAAGCGAATAGAATAGAATAGAATATTATCATTTATTTGCCATAAACATGTGTATACATACATACACACGAAGGTGCATGCATGTAGGATGATATAATAATTATAAAGCGCTTAAAAACATGTTTGCCACTTGACATGGCATGCAAATATTTATAAAACAATAATAATAGTATAATATCCATTCACCTTCACCATTATTACTAAAAGTCCTGCTTTCAAAGATTGTTTACAAAAATGTAAGCAGCTATTTCTTAGACAAATTAATTTGCTTTTTAATAATACGCCTTCAACTAAAGCACAACTCGACTAAGGCAAAAAAAAAAACAAAAGGAAGGGTTATGATTTTAGCGGTTTATGATAGCGGCCCACCTGATAATAAATAGTCACCGCCCTCGTCACCTTTCTGCCATATTAATAGATGCTACTAGAATGATTTGCCAACCCACATATGTAAAGAAGATATATCTCATATATGCCTGTAATTATATCGGCACCTATACCACAGAATAAGTAATAGTACTTATACGCCCATACAGTTGTATGTCATCTATTAAAACAGAAAATTGTGGAATGAAAAGTGTTAAATTATACAATACTAGCTGTTCCTCGCGGTTTCACCCGCGTTACGTTAGGTTTTTGGTTACTGCCTCGCTCCCGTGTGACATAGCGTGATATTATATAGCCTATAGCACTCAGGAGTAATGTAGCTTTCTGCCAGGGACAAAATTTTTAGAATTGGATCATGAGTTCCAGAGATTACCCCCTACCCTACATACAAACTTACAAATTTTTACCTCTTTATAATATTAGTATAGATTATTATACAATATAAATTATTGTACTTAGCCTCGGAACAACAATGTAACTACAATATAGCAACCTACCCCAGCTTCGCACGGTGCTAGATGTTATTAGAATTCATTACTGTAAAAAAATACATACGTACTTATTGCACGTATGATGACGAACCTGTTGGTCTAGTGGTTAGTGACCCTGACTGCTGAGTCGAAGGTCGTGGGTTCGATTCTTACCCAGGGAAGACTTTGTGTGATGAGCATGATTGTTTGTTCTGTGTCTGGGTGTAGTTTATCTATAATATGTAGATATTTATAAATTATATAAGTATGTTTATCAGTTGTCATAGTACAAGCTCGATTAGTTTGGGATCAGATGGTTGTTGTGTGTGAGTTGTCCCAGGATATTTATATTTTTTTATATAAATCTTTCTCAATGTATAATGGTTAACAAGGATGAACAGAAGGAAAATCAATACATGCTGAAAATATACATTTTAATACACTCTGATGTACACCTCACAACCTACATAAAACACACACACAAAATATGCGGTCGGATCTACAATCAGTGCGGGCAATCTCCAAGTCTCCGAGCAATCTATCTTTGTTTGAAGCTACACGAGCACGACCCACCATCCCTCACCTCACGCCGACAAATTAATTCTGAAAGGAAGATAGGGCCGGAGGCAACTTTATTTACTTTCTTAACGGTGGCCAGTTTGAGGCTCTGTTTATAGAATTAGAATAAAGTTTTAAAGATCACGTTATGCAAGCCATACACGTTAGGTTATGGATGAACAGTTAGTTGCCACAATTATCAGACCCTTCCTACATGTTCATCATCATGCATCCTAATTGTTCTTCTAGGGTGGGTCAGGTCTGTGGCCTCTGTGGGCTGTTCGAAAGAGATAGACCAAAAGATATAATAATATTAAGTTATTGATCAATTTTGTCATCTAAATTGAAATAACATTACAAATTATATGAAATGGATACAATTATGAACACAGTAATAAACTGTCAAAAATTACATTTATAAATTTTTTGATACTTCTGAGGCTGTATAGACTGTAGAAAGAACTTCAAGAGATTCAATCAACAACCCGAGAGGTTGCAGAGAAGTCGTACTAAAATAAACGAATAAAATTAATGTAATTACAGAAGTTGAGTTAAAAAGTTGTTTTAATCAAGTACCGGTTCAAAGTACAGCAGGGACGCCTACGTAGTTTCAGAATAACTTCTTAAAGGTCCATATTTGTAGAAAAAAAACTTAAGAATTTAAAGAAAACACTGTTGTTTTTCTAATCAAATACAACAACAAAAAACTGTAAATAAACAATAGAAAAACAATCATACGATCTCGATAAAATAACAGAAAATGAAAGTAAGAAATTCGTAGCAAAGTGCTACGAAGTTTTCATTTTGGCGTAGCACCGAAATTACATCGAAGGCTGGATAAGCTTGCGGCGAATTTGTTCATATATATAAAACAGGATACACAAACAACCCTTTACTATAAAATTCGGTGGTATCTGACTTTAATGGATTCGGTAAAACCCTAGTAAACTGTACTATAAATATCAAAAATGTATCTATGTCGTAGCAGCGATATTAATAACTATTAAAATTAATTATTATTAGATCAATGTCCCAAACAATATCTCCAAGTTATGTACTTCTTTTTTCACTTTCTAAAACCAATCATTCAATCACACGAGCCACAGAAAAGTGTAAACTACGAAAAGACTAACAGATATAAAAGTAAAAGAAATGTGTTAATAGAATAGAATAGAATAATTTATTTTGTCAGAAACATGGTTACAGGATGTTATTATTAATATTGCAGAAGTTCAGCATGTCTCACCGAATTATCGGTACCTATACAAAATTTTTTATAAATTAACATAGTACTGTCAGGAAAGTCACTATTACATTATTATTAATTAAATTGGTTGCCATGTCAAAAAATTGAAAATTACAATAAAAAAAAGAATAAGAATAATAAAGTATTAATTTTTACATGTCATAAATTCAGCATTGCTATAAAAACATTTTTCAATAAGCCATTTCTTAAGAATATATTTAAAACGGGTAAGAGGCAATTCCCTTATTGATTTTGGCATAATATTAAATATTTGTATTGTTATGTACCCACAGTTTTTCTTATATAATGCGGTGGACGTTATTCATTATTTATCAAATGTTCGTGGGTTACTTTATCATTTTAACTCGTTGTTTTGAGGGGTGGGGGTCATGACCCCTACGACCTTGGATTGTACATAGATAATATGGAAAATTTTACTAGAAAGGATGTTAATTACCTATTACGAAATATCAACTCCAGAAGCAATTTAGGTTTATGTAACTGTCTTTTTTTTGTAACCGTAAGCCGAAAACTCTTACTCTCACAGTTACATTCCTATTTTATGAAAAAGACTACAGAATAAGGCACTCTTCATTTTCCGTAAAATAAGAATGTTTTTCAAGACAAAGCATTTTGCATATTTGCTACTTGGATGTGTCCGTATTCCAGTATTGAGTTATGACGTCGGCAGCGACCAGCGCGTGGGCGTATGCTCGGGCGTGGGCAGGTGAATGTAAGGGTACCTATGAGCTAGGGCTACCAACTTTTTAACCTTTCGTCGACCAAGCGATAACCGGCTGTCGAGCTGCTATTGTTTTTCTATTGTGTCTCGAATCACTTGGGTTTAAAGGATTAAAGCAATAGAGTATAACTTATTTCAGAGGAAATAAATGAAAAGTTACCTTTAAATAGAATACAAAACTTAATAAAAAAAAACCTTTATAAGGTTATTGGGACTGATAACAATTTGTGGCATTTTATTAATAAACATTACTGGTGTTAGTAATTAATTTAGAAATAAATTATTTCAGTGTACCTTGAGGATTAAAGATGAGTACGCTTACATTAAATAGAGTAAACAATACTATATTTTAGAGTCCGGTAACATCAATATGACCTTTTTTAAATTCTTAAATACTTTCGACATATGAAATAAAACATGTGCGAATTTTATTAGGGCGTATATTACAGGTTCCTATTTATTTAAAGCTCAATTTTGTGTAAGGTAAAATAGCTCATACCTCAAAATAACACATAACCTTACAATGCCCTAGTCAAAATACGGCGGACCATGCTTATTAAAAATACTTCATCATAACATAAACTTGGTTCATGTCTCAGTACAATACAACTAGCTTGAATAAAACAATTAAGTGAAAAGGGCATTGTTTAGGGGTTAATAACGTTAAATTAAAGTTATAATAGTTGTGGGCGCTGGCATTCATTGAACGCTGCAATGTGAAGGTGGGCGTCGCTGTGGCGTACCTGTGCAAGTGACAACCGTACCTTATACCTACAGGTAACTAATTAAATAGGTATAGGTGGGGGAGGTATTTAATTGAAACTTGTACCTGTTTCATTGTATAAAAGTTAGCCACCTGATAAGTTCTACTGTTCCTATTATTCTGTTTTGTTTACCACCCGTAAGTTTGCATAATGGAATCGCAGTAAATGATTTGATTTAGCTAAGTACAATGTACATATCTCTAGCTTTCAATCAAAGCAAGGCAAGGACCCACCAATCACTGTCGCCTAAAAGTGAGTCCCATGTGTGCTGTTTTGCGGCTAAAAGAGCACCTCAAAGAGCTCTATTTTTACTTATATTTCGTTTGATTTGGATACCTAAATCTAGACTGTATTTTAAGAGCTTTGATCTTTTTTAAATTCTGTTTGTTACGTTTTGGCATCTCATTCGCTGAACAAATTTTGATAAATCCATACTAATCCATACTTCCATACTAATATTATAAATGCGAAAGTAACTCTGTCTGTCTGTCTTTCTGTCTGTCTGTCTGTCTCTTCTTCACGCCTAAAGCACTGAACCGATTTGAATGAAATTTGGTACAGATATAGTCTGGGACCCGAGATGGGACATAGGATAGTTTTCATCCCGGAAATCCCCCGGGAACGGGAACTATTATTCCACGCAGACGAAATCGCGGGCAAAAGCTAGTTTTAAAATAAGAGGTAGACTAAAACCTGAAGAAGGACCTAGACTACTTCTTAAGCGACTTCGTCGTCTATATATAGCCCACATTCCCGGGAACGAGGTCACAGGGAAAAGCTCTATTAATATCTTAGGTAAGAAGCCTTCGAAGAATTGCTTTCCTGACACATTTCCAATTAGAATAGTGTTTTTTTTTCATATTATTGTTAAAATTAAAAAAAAATGTCAATACACTATTGCATTAGGTTTCCCTGTAATAATAGTTGTATTTTGTGGTTAATAAATAAATAAATAAGTTTGGCCGCGACTACCTAAAGCAGTGTATTCATAAATTTCACAAATAAGAAAGGAAAAAGAAAATAAATTTACCTTTCTACCTGTAGGGACATTAGGTAGGTAACTTCATTTGAATTAGATTCCAAGCAAGATTGTTACGTGTAACTCGAAACTTGAACTAAATAGAGAATACTTCGATTAGCAGAACCACCATACATTGGCTCGTACGTGAACTATCAGAATACTCCAGATGCAATATATACTGAGTGCTAGCATCAACCCTCACTTGTATTTATTTATATAGACACATGTTTTCACTTCTCCTAAAAGGGATATTGCGTTATGACTTGATCATAACGATAGTGGGCCGAGTTATTGAGTTAGTTATTGGTAAAATGTCTGAATGCTAGGTACCTAGACCTACCGTCCCTGCTCTGTTTGATATTTCCTAGAAAAGCGGAATGTTGTTTAATGATAGTGATCTAATATTTTTCTGTTATATGGTGACTAGTAATTTGTGAAATATTTTTTAATATTAAATAATATAATTGAAATAAAATAAAAAAATATTTATGTTATTTTTTATGTTATTGTATTATGTTAAACTTTTACTTTTACTTTACTTTTTTGTGTTATTTTTTATGTTATTGTATTATGTTAAACTGTGTAGAAATAATATTTCTTTCTAAACCCGTTATATTTTTCACAAAAAAAAACCTGATGTGTCCATAAAACTAAGTACGATTTGGCAGGTACAGTAAAGTATATAAATAATAGTTTCTTTGGAAAAGCTGTTCTTTTTATTTTACTTATCGGTAATATTAACAATCACCTATATTTACAGCAGATTTCAGGTTGTTATTAAATCTCCAATACGTATTTAGAAGCTGGGATTTTAACGAGCTAAAACATACATTGGTTGGTGGTTGGTTTCTAAATGGTTTATCGCTACTAAAGGTAGAAAATAAGAAAATTACCCACCACGTATACATTCGAAAGCAAACAATGAAATTAAAAACTGCAATACGTCCTGTTGGATCTAATTGAAAATATCAACAATATATAGCTAGGTACTGGTTACAGAGGTACGAAGAAAACGAGGTAGATTGAATAGAAAGGTTGAATTCAATTCTAATGGAAAAGGTCACGCGTGGGTGATTGGCTTGTATTATACGGACTCCTGAAAATTTTACTAATCCAATGATATATTCAAATAATAAAATTACGAGGTTATTTTACTGTGTTTGGTTGGACAAAACAATTTTGTTATCTCGAACTTTTGTCTAAAAAGTTCATATTTCAAAACTTTGCGAAAATGTTTACTAAATATGCCAGTTAGATCGATATTTTGTTGAAGAGAGCCGTCTCCCATGTTTCTCTCGGTTTCGTTCGCGTCGTTGGAAGTTAAAATAGTTGAGTTAAGTTTTTTAAGACTCTTAATTACCACCATTAGAAAAAAAACAAAAGTTGATTGAAACCGCTTAAGTCGTTCTGATGTTACAGCGTTACCAGTGAAAATCGAGAAACATTGCTATTTCATATGTTTTAACCGTATCAGGAAGACAATAAATACCTTAACGTAACCTGTCTGAGATCTTGAAAAAAAAAACCGGCCAAGAGCTTGTCGGGCCACGCTCAATGTAGGGTTCCGTAGTTTCCCGTCCGTCACAATAAGTGTTCCCACTTATAAGTTTAAAAAAAAGACTATTTGTTACGTTGACATACTAAGTACGCAGAAATTATTTTGTACGACCTTTTTGTCTTTTTAGTACAAAAACTGTTCTTTCTATCAAGTTTAAAATAATTTTCCTAGACAGTCCTTATAAAGTTCTACTTTCCAGATTTTTTTCATATTTTTTAAACCTACGGGTCAAAAGTTAGAGGGGGGGGGGACGCTTTGATTTTTCCTTTTGGAGCGATTATTTCCGAAATTGTTGACATTATCAAAAAATGATTTTAGTAAACCCCTATTCATTTTTAAATACCTATCCAACAATATATCACACGTTGGGGTTGAAATTAAAAAAAAACACTTCCCACTTTACATATAGGGGGCTACCCTAATAAAACATTTTTCCAATTTTCATTTTACCACTTTGTCGGCGGGATTGATATACATATTGGTACCAAATTTCAGCTTTCTAGTGCTAACGGTCACAGAGATTAAGCGAGGACGGACGGACAGACAGACAGACATGGCGAAACTATAAGGGTTCCTAGTTGACTACGGAACCCTAAAAAATGGGTAGGTCGCCTAGCCTAACCAAAACCCATAGAGAATAGGATGAAACATCTTGCCAATAATACCTACAACGTTAATATTACCAACACATAATCTTATGAACAATTTCCCAAGATATATAATTAAAAAAATACGTACATAAATAGAACACTAACTAGCAAAAAGAATACAAATCTCCCGCTATCTTATTATCATCATCTCCCTAGTCATTTCCTAACTAAGTTTGTGTCGGCTTACAACCTAACCGGTATCAGCTGGACATCAGTGTTTTACGTGAAGCGGTTGCCTATCAGACCTCCACAACCCAGTAACTGGGCGACCCGATACCCCTTGGTTAGAAACGTCAGACTTTCTGGCTTACTCGTAACGACTGTCAAAGTTCTACGAATGACAACCGACACTAACGGCTTTACGTGCTTTCCGAAGCACGGGATGTCAGTGATGTCCAAGATTATAAACTTTAGAAAGTAAATATCATAAAGTCACATTGGTAATTGACCGGATTCGAATCCTCAATACGAGAGTGGCCCAGTGAATAGCCTTATTCACTGAGACATAACGGCATGTCCCGCTATCTCAAAGTCAAATACCTAATGAAAAGGTACTTTAAAACGTCATTAATCAGTTAGTATACAACAAAGCCGGGTATACCGCCGTTTACCCGAATTTTATTTGCCCTAATTTCATTTGCCATAATAGTCAACAGCCATAATATCATACGACATAATACTCATTTGCCCTACTCTCATTTGCCATATTAGTCACGTGCCAGAATCATTGTTTCCCATAAAGTCACTTACCATAACATCATTTGCCATAATTATTGTAAGCCATAATTATCACATGTCCTAATTATCACATGCCATAATTATGATATGCCATAACATAATTTGCCATCGACATCGGGTGTATAACGGTTGTTTATATCAAGAGAAATTGGATGCAATTGGGACTTTAGGGCACCCCGACTCGGACAGGTTAGGTTAGAAGGGGATGGCGCACGGTGGGCTGAAAATCGGCTTTCATAGACTTAGGGATTTCAATTTGCAAGTGCTTGTTTTTATGCCGGATATCGCTTCTATTAGTCATTACTATGTACAAAAATGACACCCGAGTTAATTCTACCCAAAAACGAAGGAAATATAATTTTTTTACGAAAAATTTGTATGAAGCTAGTATGAAAAATCGAATTATCTCCTAAACGGCATGTTTAACCGTAATATCCTTGGAGATGGTCATAGTGCTAATTATTAATGATTTTTTGGTTGGCAATTGGACGAAAAATTTAATGCCGTTTTTTTTTTAAAAATCGTCAAAATATTTTTATTTGTTTTTACGTATGAAACGATTCCTTTTGGTGTTTATGTTGAAGAACACGGACTTTTAACTACACATAACATAAAATAGCATCACTCCTATATTTCCGAAGGAGTTGGCAGAGGTTTATAGTACACCCACACGTAGCCAACTATGTTTGAGCTAGATATTTATCAGCACAAAATGAGTTTTAAAACTTTTCATACAACCAAATTACCAATTGTCTTCTAATGAGTCCGAAAAGAAGTGATTAAGTAACTACACTGATTAGGTCTTCTAATGAGTCTTAATAGGTGATTTAATGATTTTCAATATCTCACGACAATGGATTATATTTAACATTTCCTGATAAGTAAGCTAATTTATAATTAGCAGTGCTATGAGTTCTAAGAATAGTTAGTGACAATTATAGATTTTCATTAGCTAATGAGGAGATAACTAATGAGGGTAGTTACCTAATTATTGTCGTTTTGCAATAAAAGGGCTAAAGTTTTGTTTTATAATTTAATTTGTTCACAACTGTGTAACTGCTAACACTAAATCTGCGACTATAAAATCTTAAAATGGAAAGTTTAATCACCAATTTAGACTTGTTTGTTCTTCTACGAAGTGAGAGTACTTCATTTGATCATGAAGTATTGTTTAGTGCAGTTGTATCCCGCATAGGCGATTGCCTGTCTGACGAAGATTATGTTGTTCTCAAAGAATTTTGTCGGAGATTTACGCGAGCCGCTTTACAAAGGTGGGGGAAATCCAACCGATTCCTTGATAATTTCAGGAGAAAGTACGAGAATTGGTTGGGAGCAAATATTGATTGGCCGAGTTTTGTGCAAACTTTAGTTAATCAAGAACCAAGTGTTGATGAGATACCAAGAGCGCCCTCAGTCTCTCCAGAACCGTCGACATCAACGTCCATTGGAACAATGACGAAAAGATCCCGTAAACCATTCGAAGACCTGGGAAGTAAACAAAAAAAGAGAAGATCTGATGAACACACAGGCGAAGGTTCCAGTGAATTGGCATATGCAGCTGCAGCACGTTTAAAAGAAGAAGGGCATGGAGATATCGCCTCTGTCATCGAATACATGATGAAAAATCCTGAAGCAGCCGCTAAATTAAATGAAACGCTTAAGAAACCAGCGAAAACAATCATATTTACGCCAGAAAAGGCGCTTGGATTGCTTCTTTCGCTAAAACTCTCAAAGTGGCAATATATTACGTTGCGTGAGGCTGCCATTCGAGAAGGTGCTAAAGATATTTATCCATCTTACTATAAAGTGCAACAAACTAAGCTTGATTGCTACCCTCCGAAGCAATCAGTGACAGTTACTGATTCATCGGCTAGGATTACACTTCAAGCTTTACTTGATATCACGGTTACAAGAATCCTTCAAAGCCTTTCTAACGAAGAGCATAACAAGCAGTTGAAGCTGATATCCAAGTGGGGATTTGACGGTGCTTCTAACCAAAGCCGATACAAGCAGAAAATTGAGGGTGAGGAAGATGATTCAAGCATTTTCATGACCTCCTTGGTGCCACTAAAACTGACAGATGGAGACAACATTTTATGGACGAACCCAAAACCATGCTCAGTTTTGTATTGTCGTCCAGTTCAGTTTACTTTTGTAAAGGAGAGTGAAGCAGTTGTCCTTGGGCTGAAAAAACAAATGGATGAAGAAATTGAGGCCCTTATCCCCACAGAGTGCAATAATAATAATAGGGTGACTCATCAACTAATGATGACGATGATCGACGCTAAAGTCTGTACTTACCTTTCTGAAGCTAGATCAAATGCATCGTGCTACCTGTGCTTAGCAAAGCCTACAGAAATGAACCGCTTAGATGCTGTAACATCAAAAATTGTGTGTTCGGACCTGTATGAGTTTGGCTTGTCATCCCTACACGCCCGTATAAATTGTATGGAATGTCTGTTACACATTGCATACAAACTGGACTTCAAACGGTGGGCAGCGAGAAGTGATGAGCACAAAGAAATGCTACAGACAAGAAAGAAAATAATTCAAAATAAATTCAAAGATGAGCTCAATCTGTTGATTGATATAGTAAAACAAGGCTCGGGAACCACCAATGACGGGAATACTGCAAGAAAATTCTTTGAGTTTTCTAATAAAACCGCAGCTATAACCGGTTTGGATGAAGACCTCATCAAAAGATTTGCTGTAATTTTACAAGCAATTACATCTGGAGAGCAGATCGATATAATAAAATTTAGAGATTATGCTCGCAAAACAGCAGAAAAGTACGTATTACTATACGACTGGTTCTACATGTCGTCAACCGTTCATAAGTTACTAATCCATGGGGCTGACATAATCGAGAAAAATAATATTGTGCCGATTGGGACTCTCTCGGAAGAAGCCTCAGAGTCTCGAAACAAAGATTTTAGGAGGTTTCGAGAACATCATTCGCGGAAAAGAAGCAGGCAGGATTCCAATCAAGACATTTTAAATATGCTTGTTGTTTCTTCGGACCCTTTGCTAAGTGCACAAAGGCCTAAGTTAGATGCCAAGAAAAAGCAGAGCTTTTTTGCTGAAACTCTCGACTTAATTCAATTTCAGGAAACTGAGTTCGAATTTTTGGATATATCCAATCTGGATGCTGACTCAGAATTGGAGTCTGACAACGAGAGTGATAAGGAAAATTTGTAAAAAAGATATATATGTACATATTTGTAAATTTGTATTTGAGTGTGTTTGGGTTTTTTTGTAATATTTAATGATATGTTTTATTTTTTTTATTTATTTTACTTTATTTTACGAATGCTTAGTATTAATTCCTTAAATTAACTTATTTTGTATAAAATATAACTTCATAATGTTACTTCAATATAAATCTTTTTTTATTTAAATTAATATAAATGTGTCAAAAACAGCAATTTTTTTATTTTATTTTTCTTGTTTCGTGTGTTCTTAATATTTGGGTTAATAACATATCGAACTTTTTAACTTAGACACTAAAAGGGATCGTTTTACATGTAAAAATAAATAAAAATATTTTGACGATTTTTAAAAAAAAAACGGCATTAAATTTTTCGTCCTATCGCCAACCAAAAAATCATAAATAATTAGCACTATGACCATCTCCAAGGATATTACGGTTAAACATGCCGTTTAGGAGATAATTCGATTTTTCATACTAGCTTCATACAAATTTTTCGTAAAAAAATTATATTTCCTTCGTTTTTGGGTAGAATTAACTCGGGTGTCATTTTTGTACATAGTAATGACTAATAGAAGCGATATCCGGCATAAAAACAAGCACTTGCAAATTGAAATCCCTAAGTCTATGAAAGCCGATTTTCAGCCCACCGTGTGGCGGGGTCGTGTGAGCGAGCGAAGCGAGCGAATAGACCTCGCCATCCCCTTCGTGGTTATTTTTTTATAAACCACACAGAAGTAGGAGCCCCGCGAAGCGGGGCTCCGTCGACCTAGCCCACCATCAACCATGCACAGAAAAAAAAAACCATTACGGGGCTTAAATATTTGTCTAATACTTGTTATGCCATTTAAATATTATGCCATTTAAATATTATGTCTAATAATTATTATGGCACATAAAAATATGGGAAACAATACTTATGGCATATGTATCTTATGGTATCTAAAATTCGGGCAATTAAAAGTATGTCATATGTCTTTTAGGGCAAATGAAACATTCGGGCAAATGAAATTCGGGTAAATGAAATTCGGGAAAATGATGATTATGGCATATAATCTTCGGGCAAACAATAGACAACCACAAAGCCGCTATCCGATTCCTGTCTGTTCTTATGTATGTAAAATCTTTAAACCTACTCAATTATACGCTTATACGCAACGGATTTAGATACGATTTTTTAATAGATAGAGTGATTTAAAATAACGTTTTATATAATACATGCATAATGATTCTTGAGAAAAGCTGGAATTTTTAAGAATTTGTAACACCCGTGCAATAAAATGATTCTAGTTGCCCATTCCAAAAAGTAGTTTGCAATAAACTCTATACTCTTCACAATTTACCGACATGTTTCTAATCAAATAAGGCATATTTGTATTTTTAATTATATTTGAACCACTGTATTCTACTTAAACCTGATGTTAACGAACCGAAGCCAACAAAAGAAAATATATGGAAAATAACTATTAAATAAACAAAACATATGGTATTTTCACAGAACAGCTTCAATTATTCCATGTGAGTTAAAATACCATAAGAATACCAACACCAATTAAGTAGCATATTCACTAAAATTCTACAAATAAAATTGTTCTTTACATTTATTTTTTTGTCAACGCGACGATTTAACGCTGAAAGTCGCTGAAAACACATATGGGCATAAATTATTGAGAAGTTTTAAATCGATATCAAGAGTTGCAGACGTCGACTAGAATATTAATATGATTGCAGGGTTATTCTGAAAGCCGATATGTACCTACATACACACACACACATGACGATGGTAGAAAAAATGTACGAAGTAGTGGAAATAGAGAAAATAATTTAAACCAGATAGGTATTTACCTAGATACGTGTTCGTATATGATATCATCATAACATTGCGTGACTTTAATGTGTGTTTACATACACTTGATTGATGATATTATCATCAATTAGGTACTTAGAAATTGTAAATATGATTTTATGGATAGGTAATTGTAGGCAAATGTATTATTGAACTACCCGCATATTATATAGGTACCTTTTTTACATTGTTTAGGGTATGTTGAACCCAAAATAATAACGGTGGTTTATAATCAAGAGCAATTATTTAATGGTTACCATACATTATACCACAGATTAATAAATAGTTACTACGTAACAGATACTTCACTCCAATACAAATACGAAAAAACCTACGCTATAATAGCCTACAAAATCATAATAATAATACCAACTGTTTGCAGCGAGGAGAAATGTACCATAAGTACGCACAAAGAGAGTTGAGATTCTTTTGCCCGCCGCGCGACTTACGTGTGTGCGTGTCGTCCAACAAATCTGCTAGGGTTATACGTATGATGATAATGGTAATAAAACGAATGTTTTAGAAAAATAATATTTTTTTCATTTGTTGATCAAATATTTTTTCTTTTAATAAAATGACTGATGCATATTTTTCGTTCCTTGAATTCCCGATTATTATATTTTAGTGTCGAAAATATCGAAAACCGCGTGAATAATTATAATAAATATTCAAAAGGGAAACAGGAGAATTGGGAAACAGGGGAATTGCACAATAATCACGCAATAATTACGTGGTTTCGGCATTTTGATAGTCAGCGCTATACCCGTGACGCGCGAGCACTCAGGCGGGCGCGCGACAGCCCGGTGTTCGTTGTATCGTCGACGATACGCGAAGCGGTAGGCATAAAACGCGTGGCCTTGAGCGAGTGACGGACGCCTGATTATACTTACAGACACACACTTACAGACATTCCTGTTTTGATCAAATATAAAAAAAAAACAGATTAAATTAAAATCGTACCCACCTATTAACAATCTTTGTGTAAAGTTATGCGTGGTTTGAACACAATGGTTAAATATTAGTATGTAAGAAAAATTGTAACCACCAAAACAGTGTACAATATGTACATAAGATGGTTATTTAGAATAAATTCCGCTAATACTATTTTGAGCACGAATGTATGCACTTTTACGCTTTCAAAAGACTTTCGAATTAATTGTAACTAGCTAATGCCCGCGACTTCGCTCGCGTGGTTCCCGTTCCCGGAGGATTTTCAGAATGAAAACTATTCTAGGTCCTTTTCCGGGTCTCAGACTATATCTGTACCAAATTTCATTCAAATCCGTGCAGTGGTTTAGGCGTGAAGAAGAGACAGACAGACAGAGTTACTTTGGCATTTATAAAATTAGTACGGAATAGTACGGATGCGGATTTTGCACACATAATATAATAATTCTATGTAATTATTATATTGATCAATACGTTTTTGGATTTGCGTTGTTCATAAATTACTTTGACGTGGATAAAGCCGTGGGCAGTAGCTAGCAACTAAGTTAACAATAAAGTTTAAGCGCCCCCAACCTTTCTGATTACTGGAAAGGTTTCTAAAAATAAACGAGCTTTTGTGGAAAATAAAAATAGGCCTTAGTAACAAAATATGGGTTGGTATTGTCATTTCGATTTAAAATATGACAATAGGCTTTGATTTGGATTATCTAGTTAGATAAGCATTTGGTACCTGACTCCCTATTGATGAAAATAATTCTCAATGCTAATGACTCCTACGGTCTATTAGACTAATATTTTCTGTTTACCACGAACAAGTTTGGGTTTTGATAAATAATTCCACAAACAATTTATTGAAAATCATCCCAAATGCATAGGAATAAAAGCTAAATTTGAGCAGATCGTAGATACAACGTTCTATAGTTTGTTATGTTGGATCCACTGACGTAGGCACTCATGCCCTTTACCTCCCACGCGAATTGTATCTTGATACCATTTTTATTGCTGAATTTATTGAACATCAACTGTAATTATCGTTATTAGATCGATATAAACGAATATCTTCGGAAAACGAACGGTTTTAATTAATTAGGGAAGAAGGCCTGACAGCGTAGCGAGGGGCTGCTTCGGTACGAATGACACTTTATCGATTGCGGTAGGTAGCTAAAATTAAACATGGAGAAGAACAACAGTAATTTAAGAACACATTAGTTAGATTCATCACTCAAGGCTTTAGTTTATAAACAAACACTCACAGTCTTAATGAATTGTTATGTGAACTCGTGTAACAGGTTTCCCGTTAATATGCAGATATGGCGACGACGGCTGAAAACATTTAGCCGTATAGAGTGGGATGTGAGAGCTAGGTGTAATGATTGTTCTACGCACCGTTTAGAGCCGCCGATAACACTGGAACATGTTCGAGATACAGCTGATACACTTAGCCCCCTCACCGTGGACACTGAGGCACGGGCCGAGCGAGCGGTGGCGGTGCGAAGCCGCCAGCTGTGTACCGCGAGCGAGCCTGCGCACTCCGCTCTATCGATCCTGCGCCCGTCCATTCACGTGCGGGCACTTTGCCGCCTACATAACGACGCACCGACTCGATGTTACACACCAATCATCATTAGATAACGCGATATTAGCACTGGACTCTCCGACACTCACACTTGAGCCACTTCACTCCAACTACAATTAAGACTTTATCGATAAAGCTCTCATGAAAAAGCTAGTTTCGACGCTTTCGGGAATTACGTAACGACAGTTATAACTATACGTCTCGATCCAGCTTAGGTAGCTAGCTGTGCACTTAGAGCTACGTACATTTTAACCGAAGTATCACGTTTGAGTAAATACTGACATGTCGGTTGGAGGAGGCATTCGCCCACGCCAAGTTATCGGCACCACCCTGCATGCAAATGACGTAGTTACGATAACACGGCTTCAGGCCACGCCAAACTCGCTCTAACTTCAACCACTACAGTAGACATCATTAATTTATGTGCCATTAATTTGTTCCTACTCGTACGTATTCTGTTACCTGTTATGCAATCAATTAATTAGTGTATGTATAACTATAACTAAATTGTAGACTTCATAATATGCTGTAAGTCGAATGAGTTCAACATGATTTGCAACAGCCTTTCCAGCGTCTTTTAGAATGTAGTATACGTAATTATTGTTCTCAATTTCTTGCGAATTTCAGGAATTCTAACAATTAATTGTAGGTAGATTCAATGTTTAGTTTAATATAGATACATGTATGTAGCTCTAGTCTTAAGTAATAGACGGCCTATATTCCTAGGACTAAACGCCGATTTTGAAAATAAAAATGTCCGCTTCAACCAATTTATTTTACAGTGTAAAGGTTTTAGTCGTATGGTAATACTATAATAATGACATTAAGCTATTATAGTGGTATAAATTAAACCTTTTTAGGGTTTCGTAGCCTAACCAAAATAAACGGGCCTTCATTATATTAACTACTGAACCCGAGATAATAAACCTTACTTAGCAAGGACTTTGTCTAAACCAAATGACTATCGCTGTCGCACAAATGTTAAACTACAATGGTAGTACAAAGTAGAGACGGTTTCATGGCTAAGCTACGTGCTGAGAAACGTGCTTAAACTTATCCACGCTCTAGACCTAAGGGCGATTGCTTTTATACTACCCGTTTAGGAGTGGAATTCCTAAAAAATTATTGCTTAGTAGATAGGTAGATATGAACTCTTTACAAAGAACAAACCCTCCAGGTTTCATGTCTCTAGGACCAGCGGCTTAGATTGTGAGTTGATTGATATGTCACCTAGTCAGTCCGTTAACACTATACATTACATAGATAGTATATATTGTAGATAGGTTTCGCCCCCGGCTTCGCCGCCGCCGGCCGGCGTGAATGTCGAAGCTTTCATCCTCGTATTTTAACCCTTTAGGACCCTTTAGGGTTGGAATTTAAAAGTTGTCGTGATGGCCCAGTGGATAAGGCTAAGTGGAGGGGCGGGCGCCTCTCGTGTAAGAGGGTGCGGGTTAGAATCCGGGCAAGTACCAATGTGACTTTTTAAATTCATATGTACTTTCTAAAGTTTATCTTGGACATCACTAACATCTCGTGCCTCGCAAAGCACGTAAAGCTGTTGGTCCCGATTGTCATCCATACAACTTTGACAGTCGTTTCAGGTAGTCAGAAGCCGGAAAGTCTGACCAGTCTAACCAAAGGGTATCGTGTCGCCCAGTTACAGGGTTGTGGAGGTCTGATAGGCAGTCGCTCCACGTAAAACATTGGTATCCAGCTGAATCCGGTTAGTTTGGAAAGAGCTAGGGAGATGATGAGGGTTAGAATTAAAAAAAAGCCTGTTTTAGAGGTTACCTACCCTTCACATAGAACACAACCTCCAACTTTCAAGTCTTTAGGACCAGCGGTTTGGTCTGTGCGTTTGTTGGTACAAAAGTCAGTTTGTTTATCTTTATATAA
Source organism: Athetis lepigone (assembly GCA_033675125.1). NCBI lineage: Eukaryota > Metazoa > Arthropoda > Insecta > Lepidoptera > Noctuidae > Athetis > Athetis lepigone. The sequence continues at coordinate 5,307,636 of CM066239.1, forward strand.
TACTAGTTGTCCCCCGCGGTTTCACACGCGTTATATCAGATTTTTGTTTACCAAAAAAAAGAAGATAAAAAGTATTCTATGTCCGTCCCCTGGTCCTAAGCTACCTCGCCACCAATTTTCAGCCAAATCGGTTCTGCCGTTCTTGAGTTATAAAATGTGTAACTAACACGACTTTCTTTTATATTATAGATCGATATTTTTATTATTAATTATGTAAATAATTATAATTGACTCTCTTAAATAGGTACTTTAGGTTAGCGCATCCATTTTAAGCCTACCGATCTGTTCTGGTTCTGTCGGTAGTTTTTAAAGACCGAGGCAGGCGAACTTGGTCTTCATTACCATAAGTACTTAGAACAGATAATAGGTACAGATAATTATACGAAATAGCTTCAACGCCGTGACATGAATACGTAATTTAACGACACAGTTCCACATGGTCATGGTTCAGACGCAGACCGCACAGTTAATAGCGGCTTAAAGACATTACAACTTGGGTCACACATAAGTTAATGAAATATCTCTCAGTGGAGCATTATTACTTTAATGTGGAAAGTAGTCTACGTACATTATCTCGCTTAAAGCGTTAGCAAGGCAAAAATACGAAGGCCCCTCGGCGATTACGCAATAAACAAAATGGCGGCGGAAATTCCACAACTACCCTAAAAAGAAAAACCTACGAGCATAGATAATAAAATTTAATTTTTTCAAGTAGTAGGAAATTTATCTGAGAACGTAAATAACCAAACTTGTTCATACAAAAGTAGTCTGTTAGTAATAAAAATAAGGACTTTAATGATATGGGATACCCCGACAGACGGCTGTCGGTGGGTGCCAAGAGGTTTGATGGATGATCGTTTTACCTTTAAAATGAACTTTTAGTGCAAAAATCGGTTTAGGTTAGACCATATTTCATGAAATTTCATCCAACTTTCCGCATAATGTTTAATGAAGAGATTTTTTGTGTCTTAGACAATTTTATAACTAATTGATGTACTTATAACCATTTTTAGGGTTCCGTAGTCAACTAGGAACCCTTATAGTTTCGCCATGTCTGTCTGTCTGTCCGTCCGTCCTCGCTTAATCTCTGTGACCGTTAGCACTAGGAAGCTGAAATTTGGTACCAATATGTATATCAATCACGCCAACAAAGTGGTAAAATAAAAATTGGAAAAAGATGTTTTATTAGGGTAGCCCCCCTATATGTAAAGAGGGAAGTGATTTTTTTTTTAATTTCAACCCTGACGTGTGATATATTTTTAGATAGTTATTTAAAAATGAATAGGGGTTTACTAAAATATTTTTTTGATAATGTCAATAATTTCGGAAATAATCGCTCCAAAAGGAAAAATCAAAGCGTCCCCCCCCTCTAACTTTTGACCCGTAAGTTTAAAAAATATGAAAAAAATCTGGAAAGTAGAACTTTATAAGGACTTTCTAGGAAAATTATTTTGAACTTGATAGAAAGAACAGTTTTTGTACAAAAAAGACAAAAAGATTGTACAAAATAATTTCTGCGTACTTAGTATGTCAACGTAACAAAAGCCTTTTTTTAAACTTATAAGTGGGAACACTTATTGTGACGGACGGGAAACTACGGAACCCTTCATTGAGCGTGGCCCGACACGCTCTTGGCCGGTTTTTTTATTATATTACTTAAGCATGTAAATTGCCCCATTGATGGTGGAAAACTAGTTCGTTATTATTACATGAACTATCACTACATCACATGAACCTGAGGGCTGATTTAAAAGAAATCAATGTTTTAAAAAATATCATCAATCGGAATTTAAGTTACTTTAATCTTAAAATAATCGTTCCAAATTAAAGCTTTAAACAGCAGCAAAAGAAGATTAGAAAAGGAAGATAATATTACCTGAGCATCGTATACATTCCGTGAAGCACCGTGATATTGCGTTTCACGCACAAATAGACGTCTCAGCTTCAGTACTTCAGATAAAGCTGTAGAGATACGTAGGGGAACTCAACGCTGCCTGCTGTGAGAAAATGCAATAACTTTCGTGCATCATGGTATGTACTTATGTATGTCAGCAGATTCCTGCATGTATTTAGAAGCTTATGTAAGTAATATAGATGAGGTACCTACTCATGTGCCGGGGTTGCGGAATGTTTATAATAGTTACCGTGACCCCGGAATATAAAGGGCAACCGAAGGAACATAAGTAGTAAAAGTCCACGCCCTCCCGCCACATGGCGGGAGAAGTCATTTGATGATTTCCAACTCCCCAAAAAAAAAAGGTATAGGTTGGTTAAGTGAATAATCTATACTAATATTATAAAGCTAAAGGTTTATTTGCCTTCTCTGTATGAAAAGAGGCCTTTGCCCGGCAGTGGGACAGTTATAGGCTGGTATCATTATATTTAAAATATATAATTTTATAGGTAAAGTCACGCCCGGGGTCAAGACCCAATTTTCGGAATATTACTTAAAGAAAAAAAAAAGGAAACTGTCAATAATTTTTATTACTGTATACTTAAATACATACTTAGAGCGTCTTTTTTTTGGTGAGTGGGAAATCTTCAAGACTTCTGTCGTCCTGGGAAGGCCGGGAGGGCGTGTCAGACTTTTACTGACTAAAACCCACTCATGTTCCTTTGGTTGCCAAAGGGCAACCAAAGGAACATGAGTGGGTTTTAGTTAGAACATAAAGATGTTCCGGGGTCACGGTAACTAATATACCTACTATTCTGCACCCTACTTAGTGTATCTTCAGAGGATTTTTTTTAATAACTTTAAAACCATATAACTTAATAACTTTAATACCTATACTCACAACTCTACTCATTATAAAAAAGTGTCGAAAGCTCTTATAAGTTAAATGTTATAAAATATAACGACCACAATTTCATTACAGCCCGTTATAATGACTTTACGAGCGGTTCCAATTACGGAGCTTTAAATAGGTGGGGGTGGGGGGCGGCCATGTTGGAACTGTTGGGAGCATAAATGCGAATTCAACAAGTAAGGATTCCGCTTTTTATTACCGTAAAGATAATTTTGGTGAGCTTCAAAATGTGTCGTTAAATTCAGTGTAGAGGCTTGTTCGTTAGTCAAATGTGTCTTGTAGGTGTGTCGGTAGGCGAAGCAGAGAAGAGAAATAAGTAGGTAGGTATATAAATAACGGTATCATTTTAAGAATGGGGTTTTAAAGAAAATTTTAAATTACTGGGGCTGGTAGTCTAGATAAAATTATCCTAACATAGGAAGGTTTGATGAAAGTTGAGTGTAAGTCGTGTTGGCTGCCGCCTCTCATGAAACCAACCAATTATAAAAGTACTTTCTAAAGTTTATCTTGAACATCACTGACATCCCATGCCTCGGCAAGCACGTAAAGCCATTGGTCCCGGGTGTCATTAGAAGAACTTTGACAGTCGATACGGTAGTAAGAAGGCAGAAAGTCTAACCAAGGGGTATCGTGTCGCCCAGTGGCTTGATTGTGATGGTCTGATAGGCAGACGCTTCACCTAAAAAGGTATTCAGCTGAATCCGATTAGGCTTGGAAACCGACTCCAACCAATTTGGGAAAAAAAGATGATGATGAGAAAAGTATGATGAATACTACAACAATTCATATTCAGGGAATAGCAATTCGCCAGACTCTCGAAGTCTCGACAACGCGCGTGATTCGCGCGTAATGCGCGCGAGTCGAGATACTAGGGCCGCCTTGTTGCGTCTAGATTTCGCGCGAATTTCAGAGCGAGTGCACGTGTAATGGAGAAAGAGAGGGAAATAGAGCGTCAAAATTTTGATACGGAATTCGCGCGTAGGTACGCTCTTTCTGGGCGAGCAGTTCGCGCGTGATACGCGCGAGATTCGCGGCGAATTCGCCCTTCCTGGACAAGGCCATAGGCGACGATGCCATAAATGGCTGATACATTGATTGTTAATCCATACTTCCATACTAATTTTATAAATGCGAAAGTAACTCTCGTCTGTCTGTCTGTCTTTTCTTCACGCCTAAACTACCGATTTGAATGATATTTGGTACCTACAGATATAGACGATACTAGCTTCTGCCCGCGGCTTCGCTCGCGTTAGAAAGAGACAAAAAGTAGCCTATGTCCATCCCTTCAACTACCTCCACTTAAAAAAACACGTCAATCCGTCGCTCCGTTTTGCCGTGAAAGAAAGACAAACAGACAGACAGACACACTTTCCCATTTATAATATTAGTATGGATAGTCTGGGACCCGAGAAAGGACACAGGATAGTTTTGATCCTGGAAATCCCCCGGGAACGGTAACTATTAGCGCTCCTGCACACGATGCCGCCACCGCGCCGTCGCCGCGCCGCCGCCGCACAACTATACTGTACACACGAGTCGCGCGAAGACCGCCACCGCGCCGCCGCCGCGCCGCCACCGCGCGCGTTCCCAGTTATTTCATTATCCTGATTCATTCCATTGCCGGCCGCGTATGAACATGCGGCCGGTAATGGAATGAATCAAATAGATGCGCGGTGGCGAGACGAGGACCGCGCGCGGTGGCGGCGCGGCGGCGGCGCGGTGGCGGTCTTCGCGCGACTCGTGTGTACAGTGTAGTTGTGCGGCGGCGGCGCGGCGACGGCTCGGTGGCGGCATCGTGTGCAGGAGCGCTTATTCCACGTGGACGAAGTCGCGGGCAAAAGCTAGTAAAAAATAATTTCGGTTGTTAATTAAGGCCCGTATTAATAGACGTCACTCAACTCCGAGACGCTCTCAAGTCTCTTGCTATCCTTGTCATTCTAAAGGGAAAAAATAAGGACAGCAATAAACTTGAGAGCGTCTCAGAGTTGAGTGACGTCTATTAATACGGGCCTAAGACTCAATGTAAAATGAACGTCAAAAAACTTCATCTACGTCTCTAAAGACTCGGAAACCATGTTGATATTCATGAAATAAAACCAATAATAATTTAGGATGCCAACAAAATCTTTTATTAGTGTCACCCAAGTAAACTTAGATGATGCTGAAGCTTATTTACAATACAAATACTGTACATTTATACAATACAGGTTCCACATTCAGGGTTTATATCTAAGATATAATTCGCAACTGGCGTCGGCCTGGCATACGTATATATACCGCACAGATACTGCGCAGCGTATTTTAAATATATTTATAGTAAATTTTAGGGACTACGCACATTCATACAGCTCCATTCAGCTTATGCCCATAGAAAACAACGATTTTGTACGAAAGCTGAACCGAAGGCTGATTATGGACATAAGCTGAATAAGTGTGAGTAGTCCACACCAGAGCTAAATCTCTTCGAGGATGCAACTAAGCTTAGTAGCAACATCTTTTTATTCTGAGCGACTCTTTTAGCGAGTACGCACTCTGACACCAGTGCTTGGCGACCAAGTCCTAATAGCCAAAATATAACGGCACTAAGTGCGTAGGATAAAAAAGTTTAACACACTTGCAAAACAAGGATTTTTCTGGTCGCTGCCACCCGGGCGCCAAGAGCGTTATTCGATACAAACATTACCTACCGAAGTTTTATAAACTCATGGTCACAATCAAGTCATACAGGTACGTATTAAACGTCAATTGCGTACAAAGTCGGTAGTACATAAAATAGTTTAGGTATGCTTAAATCTACATTTTTATCAACATTGAATAATTAGTTCCGCTGGATCTGAATAACAATGAACTTGAATATCAGTAGACACGTGTTAGTAGTGTTACCACGGCGGTACTGAACATTAATTCCGTATTCAAAATAAAAAGGTGGTGAGTACCTCAAGCATAGATATTCAAACTATGCTTACAACATACAAAAGTAACTAGGTTTATATTTTTTATCATATTTGATATGAGATTATTATCATTAATTGTTAAAATAGCGTCAATTTCTGACATCAAGAAGTAAACACGTGGTTGTTAACAAAAATTACATTACTTTTCGTCGTCATGTTCGTAACATAAAAGCAGTATCATAGCGCTAATAGGCGTTATTATGCTTAAAAAGAAAATAACCTAAAAAATAACATTCCTCGAACGGCAATACGAGGCAAGCACTAAATCACTACACTTAAGTCGAAATAAATAATTACAAAAATGACTTGAACGCATGCCAATGTCTCCATAACTTGTCCAACTAACTAAACTAGCAGGTACTTATTGGTGAGGCACCGTGTGATGTTCTGACTATCGCCTAACTAAATAAATAGCACACTTATACCTGGTTTATAAAAGCTTTTATTGATAGAGTCCCGGTTTTTGAAGGTACTTTTGACTTATGCTGGATGCAATGCATTGTAGGGAAGATTTTTCGAGACGACTTAGACCGTTTATCCGCCGCCTCCGTCACCGTCACGTCAATGATAACGAGATGATGGCGAGCCGGGGTTTGTATGAGGTGACGTGACGTGCTGTGGACACGTAACTACAATAAGTGTATAAATAAATATCGTGGGACATCTTGCACACGGCCATCTGATCCCAAGTTAAGCAGAGCTTGTGTTATGGTAATCAGACAACTAGTATACATAATTATATAATTTTAAAATACATACATATTATAGATAAATAACACCCAGACACAGAACAAACAATTATGCTCATCACACAAAATTTGTCCTGGGTGGGAATCGAACCCACGACCTCTGGCTTAGCAATCAGGGTCACTGAACACTAGACCAACAGGCCCGTCAATGGTCGTATGTGCCGCCACTTCGGCGCCCTCATCTTGGCTGACTCGTCTCGAAAAAAATAACAATTAGCTACCAGCGAGCTGCCATTGAGCTGTCACCGTTAAATGCAGTAATTGTGCTATAGTGCGTTTCACGAAAGAATTCCCTTCGTCGTTGTGTTGGCTACCCTGTTTTTTTTTTTGGGTGGGTGGGAAATCATCTAATGATTGCTACCGTCCTGGGTGCGGCGGGAGGGCGTGTCAGACTTTTACTGACTAAAACCCACTCATGTTCCTTCGATTGCCCTTTATGTTTCAGGGTCACGGTAACTATTTCCGCAACCCCTGGCTCCCCTGTTTGTCTGTCAGTTTCAGTCAGGTTAGTAAGATAGGGTTGCAAGTATAAAGTTCCGAAAATAACAACGTTAATAATAATGCATCGAGACTAACTGCTGCCAGTACGCTAGACAATCGGTGATTTCGAGTAGGATTCTTTCTTGTATCACAATAAAGCTATGAATTGTTTTCTTTTTCTCATTCCTAATAAACAAAATTATAAGTTAAATTGCTAAAATAACGAAATGTCCATAAATCTCCCTAGTATTAGGTAATGTCATGCAAAAAAAATTGCAATACTGATTTTCCGTGCTACCAACATTACGGCGAAGGGAAATCTTTCGTGAAACGCACTATAGTAAAAAATGCTTTAGCCACCTAAAAGGTTATTCGAGAATCAAACTGGCCACTACCAAAAAAAGATAAAAATATTGATTCCAATGTTTTAGACAAAACAATAACATAACCGGGATTTTTCTATTTGATATTCGAAACTAGCATGTAAGTTAGAATGCTATAACAATAAGCCAATCATACTGGATATGAGATTTACAAACAGTTAAAACTTTGCATTTTTAATTGCATAAACGAGGTAATTATTAAAACTAATAAAATGAGTATGTAGTTGTAAAAATAATACATTGTAAACTTGAAAACGATTCGTTTCTAAACACTAGAACCATTTTAATTTCGAGTGGGCAATGTTGCATGCCGCCAACGCTATCTTGCATGACATAAAACTATTATAATAGACTGCTCAAAAAAAATACTACCTACATCTACTTTTTGTTAACAAATCCTGCTGGTTTCTTTCGACTGTAAAATAATCAGCTTAGCTTGTATATGTCTGTATAAAAAAATTCCGCGTTATACAATATTCACACTTAACTGTGTTATGAAAATAGAACCTTACTCATAATAATAACATTCCGTTACATAAATAGCTTTGTGATTACGTACAAATAAATATGTACATAAGTTACATGAAGAGTATAGTAGTAACAACAATATCATTTATTATATCTCGACGCTGCACACTGTATACCTTAAAATAAAATTTGGTCACCTAAAACAAATGTGAGTGAAATAAATAGTTATCACTGATAAATGAAATATGGTTCCCCGACTAACAAACATCGTTCCTATTAAAATGACAATATATTCGAGACTGATCGTCTCACGATATCCCTGGGGTCGATTTCAAAAAGCTGTCAGTCTTATATAAATTGACATTCCAAAAACCATAAAGAATAAAATACATTTTCGTTGTGTCCGTGCATGCATTAACATTTAAACCACGTCTAAAAAAGGGATATGTTTTACAAATAACTTTTTTTATGAATAAAACTTAATGCCTTATGAAATGTCAACTTGTAAATCAGTCAAATTTCTGTTCTATGATTTAAAAGGCACAAAGATAATATCATTGGATGGTAACTTAACATAGGGCTACTTTGAAATATTTTTCTAAACTGATTTGTGGAGCATTCTATATTATTTAGGTTTAGGGCAGGGCGGCGCGGGCCGGTGTGGTCGCGGGACAGACTCCTCGCAAACTTCGTCATATAAGTTGGCGTTGGAGTAGACCGGCTGCGCCGCATACACACTGCGAGTCGACGGCTCGCCTATCTCACTGTAGAAGTTACTCGCGGTGTCGTTGACCTCGTCATACAACGCGTCGCCGCGAGACGTCGACGCGATACTACCGCCATAAATTCCATAATTCGAATAATTACCATAGTCTACATTCTGATACTTAAACGCGGAGTAATTCTTAGAATTCTCTACACATTCGCTAAAGTTGCGCAATTTCTCGCCTTCCTCCTCGTGTTTGGGGATATAAATGTTCTTCTCGTAGTCATTGCTGGTGTTAGCTTTGGAAGGCGTCGATAGCTTTGTGTAATAGTCTTTTGTTTCTAATATGAACTGTTGTTGAACGGGAGTAATGTCGTAGGTCTTATATACAGGAATGTCATTATATTTATTATCTCCTGTTCCGTTATTCGCAGGTGCAGTTGACGTCGACGGTGCATTAAACGTGTCACCATACGGGTAATCACTGTTATTACTTTTAGATCTAAGGTTTAGAGATTCTGAGATTCTGTCGTCCAGCGACATGTTTGCTAGCGATGCGGATACACTCGGCACCACGTTTCTTTCTACTGAGAGAGCATTATTCATTGCGTATGATGACGGTAGGTTTCCATATATATTGTTAACGTTTGCAGCATAACTAGTTGACGGCGAGTTATTATAGGGGATAGAAACGTCCGCACTAGTCGACGCTGAGTGATTATTACTCGAGTATCTGTGAGATTCTTGTGTTTGTTGGCTTGTATTAGATTCGTTAATATTTATTTCGTAATTAGATCTATTTGAGTTGCTGCTGGGCCAGAACTGCGACGTATCGAAGGGGTCGGGCTGAGCTGCCTGCGAGCTGTGGAGGGGAGTCGATAGATTGTCCAGTGACTTAGCACCATAGAGATTTGTGTAGCTTTGTATACTGTAGTTTGCAGATAATCCAGGTAAACTTTCTATACTCTGCTCGCCCCAATCGCTGTCGAGTCCTGGAAAAACGACAAAAAAAATATTATTATTGCCCCATAATAGGCTTTTATCTACTTAACCTCTCGCCAGTCGGAACATTCTTCATAAAATTCCCTACGCCAGTCGGAACATTTTTCAATAAATCCCCTGTCGTCATTTTTTAAGATTTGGTGTATGGTGAGCGATCTGTTACGAGCACCCGTGTGTTCGCGCGATAGTTGTCGCCTTTTTTTGACAGTTGTAGCCGTAACGACAGTTGAGGGGTGCTCATTTCAAAACTTAAATAGGTAACACAAATCTCTGTTCCATGCGGGAATCGAACCCGCGCGTCACTCATCGCAGCAGACTAGGGATAAACCATTTCACCATTTGAACTTTACGTTGAAATTCACGCTTTGTATATTTTTCTTTAGCCATAATACCTTGACTTCCGCCCGTTTTACCAAATATGCCCTGAATGCTCGCTTGCGGCCTCTGACCATGGCTTGTCAATATAAATGGAATGGAACTTTAATACCTTTGATACTTTTACAACTACTTTATTTGAAACTTACCAATTTCAGGCACATCTATTGGCTCATCAAGAATAGACGGGACATTTTGACTGCTTGGCGTAGACTTTTTAACCGGAGTACTTAATCTTGTTGCTGGAGGGAGGTCCAAATCGATCAGTATATCTTCTTTTACTGAAATAAACAAATAAAAATATTATTACGTATTATTTTTATTAGAAGACAACGTCTTTGTAACATGTAACAGAGTGCAGGCGTATTGTGTAATTATGTGTGATATAAATAAACCCACATAATTATGATGATTTAATTCTGGAATTCTATTCGATATTTAGCCCCACTGCAGTCTTCTCCGGTTCTTTCGCATTAACACTATTATTTATGAACTTTGTATAGATTAACTTGAACACTTTTTAAGCTTTCAGGTAATTCTAAAAAATATTTTACACGAGAGCAATATTTTTGTAGCACAACACTAGGCTTATATAATTGACTGATTATCTAACTGATTCACATACGCCCACCAAATATAGCGCGAATTAAACACAATGTATCGTAACGAAACCTTTGACCAGACTGAAACACGCGAGGAATTCGAGTGATACATTTATATGGATTCGTGATACAAACCCATTACTTTTAATATGGTCACGTACTACCATAAAACAGTCTTGTTGACCTAACAGTTAGCGTCTAGTGACGTCATGTTAGGCGTAAGCACAGACAGTTTCGGACAGTCAAATTAAATATTAATTCGATTAGACCACAAGCAGGTACTTTTTAATTCGACCAAAAAGAAAGAATTTAAAGGTTCTCTACTTTCTAAAAGGGCATTGTAGATGCCCTTTTATAAACAACTCAAGACTTTCCATACTATACCCATATTATAAGACAACATACAACCCATTCATGCTAGGCGGTGCAAAAAAATTATTTTCCCACAGCCGATATTCAAATAGAAATTGATATAAAAATAATAATAATATTTTTTAATAATAAGTATTTAAATCATTATAAAGAGGCCCGAAGAATGTATAAAGAATAATTACGTTTCCAAGGACAAATAAGAGGACACGGCTTAAGTGGGATTGGGCCGGCCAAGTCTGTCGCATGTCGAACGAATCCTGGGCTAAATCAACCACAATGTGGGTCCTAGAAAACGTCCGACGACATCGCGGCAAACCCAGGCGAAGATGGCGAGACGAGCTTAATGCTTGGAGGCAGGATTGGCCTACACTAGCCCAGAATATAGACGAGTGGAAAAAAAGGGTGGCCTTTGCGCTGCAGTGGGACAACATAGGCTTAGAATAGAATCGATGATCTTCTAGATCAGAAATTATTAGACAATGACGACTTCTTCCACGTGGACTTAAATGCAAACAAATAAACTATACCTGTTAATAATATAAGTTAAAGGTATGGTAAGACAAAAAGAAAATTCGATATAAGTTCCACCCCAAAAACATCCTTTCGCTCAACCCAAACATAGTAAAAACAACTCCTACCTTGATTCAAACTCTTAGAATGTGCTTCCCTGGTGCTCCTAGCTCGTTCCTGGTTGAGTATGGCCACTCGGTCGTTAGTAAGCTTGTTGTAGTTGAAGTGTTTGCTGCCGGTGTTCCCGCCGCGCGTGGTCGGCGGCTGTGTGGACTCGATCGTGCGCCGCTTGCGGAGCACCACGGCTAGGTCGTCCGACACAGAGCCGTTTGAAGGTAGGGGTGAATTGGCTGATGGGGCTGAAAAGATTAAATTGTTCATTTATTTTACGTTTTTTTCGAGTTAGGCAACTTTTTTAAAACATTAGTACTTTCTACGTTTTCTAGGACATAACAGACATCAAATGCCTTGGTAAGGACATAAAACCGTTCCTGTTTTCAACGAGACTACCTGACCCTAACCAAGGGATATAGTATCGGCCAGTAACTGGGTTATAGAGGTGTGGTAAGCCTTTTCACTTAAAACACTGTAGATCCGAGACTGGAAACTGCCCCAACATATTTGGAAAAACGGGCGGAAGTCAAGGAATTATTTTATATGGTTTAAAAAAAGTCCCGCACAAACGAATAAAAATGAGCCTCATTTTCTGTGTGATAGACATAAAGTCATTTTACAACTTTAGTTAAGGCTGTCATTCAGAACATATTTTGTAAGTCACATAGGTGCGCATGATCGATAGCAAATAATATAAAATGTCTGTGTATTTTATCTAAATTTGACTCAGGATACGGGTCAAACATTTTTAACGATCAATGTTCACATTTTAACTATAATATTATATGTCCAGGTGTGACATGTTTGCTAACTATACACATTTATACTTACAGGTGATAACGCATGCAGTTAGTCATAGATTAGCGATTTTCAATGCTGAGTGCGCCTCACACGACCGTATTGCGTCGCTATTCAACAATTGCTCTTAGAATGTGCATAATTTGTCTCATAGAGCAATGCAAGATAGGTACAATGCATAAATAATGAATATTTATAATATTAATGGGTTTTTTTTTAGTTTTATAATAAGACTTGACATTATTAATATTGACTTTTGCAAGCAAGCGGCAAGTAGTATGCAAAAAAAATAATTAGCTATAATATTACCAACTTACACAAAAAAAACGTTTTTCATGATAAAAAATATTGTTTTCAATATTGATCAATAGAACTAATCCAGGTTGATTAAGAAGACAGACAGAACACGGCCCGCATATTAAACTCTTATCGTTAAGGTGACTGTTCTCGATACTAGCGGGCTACTATGCCTTAATACTTAAAATCATAATATGTTATGTACGTAAAGTATTTAAATGAAATAATTTTAACACTTATCACATTTAGATTAGAAGCTTAACCAGCCACATCAAAATTGTAGTAATCAAGTTAAACTAATATGCTAGTAAAACAGTTAATTATAAAAACATGTCATTATTCCTGAGCGCAACCTAACGCGATGATTATAATCACCTCTGGTTGGTGAACAATACGCAATTATATCGTGCTGTAAGTTTCGTACTGAGAAATAGTTTTACTTTCCTCGGCAAAAGTAAAAGTAAGGAATGGCACAACGCGCACGTATTACAAAAGTGAATGTGTTTATTAATATGGCTAATGAAGACGTTAAATTATTTAGATTTAATTATGTTCATTTAGCGCGATTTGGTGCAGAATTTTATTAAGGTAAGATCAGGCGACCAGACACAGTGTTACTGTTAGTAACAAAGCTCTTTCGAAACGGGTTGACCAATTCTTATGAAATTTTTAAAAAGATATTGGTGGTCGAATGGAAACAAATGTTATAGTGTTAGACAGACCATTGAGGCAGGCTATCGTCTCACTAACATCACGTTAAGTCCTTCGAGTAGTAATGAACGAATCAAGGGCAAAAAAAAATGAATCAAGGGCTAGATGAAAAACCATATATTTTCAGATCAAGACTATTTTGGCCCATAAATTTTAATACGACTAAAGTAATTTTTTTTTATTTGTAGCACTTTTTTCAGTTTAAACAAAGCAATTTAGGCTACGCCTAAAATTGTCCGATGTATTCATGCAATGAAGTTTCGTCGCATCAATATTGTTGTTTGAGGATTAGTCATTTTCGTGGAAATGTGGTTTCATGAATAATGCCAGTTAAGTAAATTCTTGTTTACTTCGCATTATTATTGGAAAAGGGTGGGACTGCAATGTCAAAAGGCGCACTGAAGAAAAAAGGAAAATATTTTTACCAAGAGAATTTTGTTAATTTCTTGGTTATTTTAAAAAACTGCATATTTCTTAGTTAAACAATAGGCGAGACGACGAAAAAAAAGTAATTAGTCCGTCATTGAGATTATTAAAAAATTTTGGACACGTATTTTTTCTTTTTTCTCGTAAACGAAAAATGACGACGGTACAGTGCGTTGAAGTTGTGCGCGACGTCACGATCAGATACAATTTTTGCATTACGGTGGCGTCAAAAGCCCCCACTATGCCCCCACTCCAGAACTTTGTTGCTCTTTATCTTTGTATTTTTTTATTGTTTTGATGAAGCGAAAAATACGTGTCTCGTATTTTTGGCCGATCTACAAGACGGACTAAACAGAATGCCATTTTTTTATGTTGTCGTCATCCCTATTGTTTGGGACAACGACAGCGGAAACAGGGTTTCACAGATAAATTCGATTAATTGATTGACAAAGGCTTTTGTTTTCGGATTATGTACAGAACGCACAGCCCGCACGTCGAACTACTAGAATCTGGTCAACGTTTCTTTAATAGATATTAAACTCTATCACTAAAGAAATTAGGTCAAGGCTGATTAGGAAAATTTGTCTGTACCTACATTCAGCTGCTAAAATAATTACTTAGATATGTAAAACCTAATTATTGAGTGCAAATATTAAAAGAAATACTGAATGCATCTAAAATTACGATAAAACGACACAGATAAGTATTACCCGAAAATTGAAAAGCAACAATTCAATTGTGTTTATTTCAATTATGGGTGAAAGTAAGTGATAACAAACTTTCGCCTTTTACAATTTATATATTTTCATCTTGCTTATGCCTGAGGCTTCATCCGCCATTTTCTTACAACTTTTTTTACCCCACTATGTATTGGATATCCAAAAATGCTTTACAGTGCAGCTTCAGGAATTTCGGCTTACCACAATGTCTATATATAATATTTATGTTTAAAAATAGTTACAAAATACACGTACCTTTTTGTCCCGGTGTTAACGTCTGAGATTTTTTGACTGCTTGATTGTTTTTACTAGTTTTCGATCCAGTTGTCACCAAGGTGCTGAAAGGAAGATAATTTATCAACTCTCAAAGTACATAGGTACAAGCTTTGTAAGGCCTCACGAGTGTATCATTATTTACCTAGGGAAAAGTCCGACTTCTAAAGTCCGTTGGTTCTGTCCCTTCCACCAGTGCAGCTCGGGTCGCCTGTCTATCAATATAATAGCGTCACCCGCGTCTATGTTCATCTTACTCGGCCGCCGGTAACTATCGCAGAGGAAAACAGTTTGTAAACAATCATTCTATTATTTTACACGACATCTGTTCTTTGTGAGAACCAATAACAATGACTTGAGGATGCATTATTGTTGGAATTATTCTGAATATCTTTTTTAATACATATTACCGATTTTTTTCAAGGACATCCTTTATATTTTTAACGATAACGAATCTTATAGAGTAGGGACGTCTCGTAACTCGAAATGGAAGAGCCCGAAGTAGGAATTGAAAAAAAAATTGTGGGTATAAGCATGTGAAGAGGAGGAATCACAAATGTGTATATTTACATAGATTACTAATGTGCAGTAGACAGATAGAAGTCCTTTTATAAAGCGTGCTGCTCTGATCCCAAGTGAGCGTGTTTATGTTCAAATTCAACTTTGTCTAACCCAAACATGTAATCCTAAGAATTCCATTCAAGCACGCTAACCGAAATTCAGCAATAGAACTGATTTCTAATATCAAGGTCATATTCCAAACATTTACTAACCTGAGAGCAGCGATCGCAGTTTCGAACTTATTGGTCTCGATGTACCGCTGAATGCCTGCAAACGTAGGCCTCTCCTTAGGGTTGAGGTCCCAGCATTGCATCATGAGCATGTAAACGTCTGGAGGACAAGCGTTTGGAGCCGACAGCCTCTGACCTTCACGCATTATTAGCCGCAGTATCTCCGAGCCGTTTAAGCCTGAGGTCAAATATTTTGTGTGTAAATAAATAACACTTCAATTTTATTGGCAGCAAATAAACTATGTTAACTACAACTGTGATTCATATTTTTTTATTGTTAAGAGCAATGGTGTCGTTATATTCTCGTGTGAATAATAATTTGAAGAGTTATTGATAAGGTGACTCTGCAATTTTAGTTTTCACGCTCATAAAGAGTGTGTGAGCGAAAGGCGTTAGCCAATAACAATATTGCCATGAAATCCATAAGTTACACTGACAATCATAGAATTGTTATTCTTGGCAGTTGCGAGTCCGCCGTTAGAGTTAGTGTGATTAAACTTTTGCGATAAAATAAAGGAAACGTCTATGTTATACAAATTTCAAGCATATTCATAGAAACTAGCTTTTGCTCGTGACTTCGTACGCGTAAACTCGTACTTTGTACGGGATAACACGAAATTTTTAATTCGGAACAGTTATTCCGAAGACTACGGCGTCATCATCTTCATCAAACAAGATGGAAAAAGAGTCCAGAAACTATAATAGAATTCGTTGAATATCGACAATTGATACTACTAGTTGTTAAGTTACAGTCATGGTGGAGGTCTGAGTCTGACAGGTAGGCGAGTAACATAATACACAGATAATCAGTTGAATCCGGTTAGATTGGAAGCCGACCCTAACATAGTTGGGAAAAGACTAGGGAGATGATGATCACCGACATCCCGTGTCTCATCAGTCTCAGTAATCACGTAAAGATGTTGTTACCACAAGTTAGTGATTGTTACCTATCCAAGGCTCCTCCCCAAAGGTGTACATCTCCCAGAGCGCGACGGCGAACATCCAGACGTCGGACGCGTGCGAGAACTGTCGACTGCGCAGAGACTCGGGCGCGCACCACGGGAACGGTACGCGCCGCCCTTCGCTCATCACGTAGCAGTCATCCGCGTCCGGCAGCGCACGCATCAGACCGAAGTCGCCTATTTTCACCTGGGACGTAGGAATGACAGTGATTTCAGTGTCGGGCTGAAGTGGGCCAGTTGGACACAACTATGGGCCACATCAGCCACGCTGTGGTTTGGGTTGGCGACAATCATTTTTTTAATGTAGATTTTTTTAGTAAACAAAAAGTTTATCGCACTTATGGTGTCAAATAAACGTGTATTCTTTCTTTTATTTTGTTTTTTGGAAGTTTATGTTTTATGGCTAAATGTGTTAATTACAATTTACAATGGTATACTGTAATGGGACTGTGTGCGGAAATTAAGCCACTTCGGAAGGGAAGTCCAAGAAGATGTGATAATATTGTTCTTTTAGCAAATATATACTAAGTAAAAAATACAGTTAGAAAAGTTAAATAATGAATAATGACTATTGTTCAATATGGTTTGTCATTATTCTAATTCTAGACAATTTAAGAACTTGTCGAACAATGTTTGTCAATATAATGATAACAACTGAACTATGATTGCCAAACCCACATATAGTACGATTTTTAATTCAAGTCAGAAAAATGACATTTCCAGTGTTGCAGGTTTTTAGTCCCAAATAAATAGCGATGTGGTACAATCGAGTTTTTGCAATTAAATCTTAGTCGAGAATATTTTTTTTATTCAATATCAAATTGCCTTTAATTATAAAAAAAATATTACATGTAATTTACGGTGATTAAATAGAAGACATACACGGTAGGTAATTTAATATTACATAAAACACTATTATATTATTTGTTTTTGGTAAGTTCCATATTTCTAAAATTGTTTTATTTAAGACGGTATGTATTCAATATTTACAATAAATAACGCTTTGGTACCTAATAAAACAAAGCATGACTAAATGTCTAAGTCTATCGATTGCGGAACATCACTATTGTAGCGGGTCACCCTTTTTGGTATCAGTGACAGTTTCATTTGTCATTTTTCTGACTCGAATTAAAAATTATACTATAGTTGAAATTTTACAAAACAAACAATACTGAATCATCTGCTCACACAAATTATAGTATAGTAGATAACAGTGTGAGTGACACTATCACAAGGTAGGCCCATCCCATAAAAATAAATAATTCTGTCATCTCTTACATGTACTATTCTACGATGTATTTGTCTAAACCTTATTTAGTAGCTCTTAATATAATTAAGAATAACTCACCAATTCCAAAGTAGACAATAGAATATTCCTGCATGCTAGGTCTCTGTGTAAAAACCGATGCTTTTCCAAATGAGCCATGCCTGAAGCAACCTGCTCTGACCATTTGTAAATATAGTTTAATGACACTTTGCCATTCTGTGCAACAATATAATCTAGTAAAGCCCCCATAGCTGCCAGTTCACAAACCATCATCAACGGATGGAACACTACACCATGTAGTTTGATAAGGTTGGGATGTTTCAAACTGTGCATGGCTTCCACTTCTCTTCGGAAGTCATCATAGATGCCCGGCTGTGAGAACGCATCTGCCTTCAAGACCTTAACTGCTACAGGAACTGTTTGGGATGGGTGTTCTGATACCCTCCACTCTCCACGTTTGACAACTCCAAACGACCCATTACCTAACTCGCTGTGTAATCTGCAAGGAAATATGTAATCAGATACATCCTGGCCTACATTAATGCTATTTCTATTGCTTGGTTCTTGTTTTAATTTTTATGTAACCATTGGCAATGAAACTTGGCAATAAGCCTCAACACTAATAGCTTTTCATTAATGAAAGCTCATACAACGCTGTACAATACACAAGATCTGCAGCATTCCATTATTATTTTACTTTTAATCTTGAGCACAATATCAGATAAGGAAACAGGTTAAACTTTCCTTAATAAGGCTTGTGAAATTGAAGGTCATGCTTAGACAGATTGTAAGTTTCCTCAAGGTTTCAAGTTGATCAATTATTGAAACAATGACTTATGGGATGCAGCAATACCATAGTAAGATTATTTATTGGATTCAGTTAGGTACCACTCACATAATATCCTTCTCCAGTATAATACAGGTTGTTCTTGAGTCAGACTGTGGTGTTCTTACTGCTAACTCTGCTTTCTCCTTTGAAATTGAGCTTGACGATGAACCAAATAATTTGTTCCAAAATTTTCTGTTCCATAGCTGCAACTTTTTTTTTCTGACAGCATCAAATAGCCTGCGGACCCCAGGCTTACTGATGCCCAGCTTTTCAAGGTCTTCAGCATGCACATAGTCAAAATGTGCTAGTCTTGTTATCTACAAACAAGGCAATGTAAAATGCTAATATATTTTGTTTGTTTCAAAATTCACAGCTTTTTATTTGTTAAAAGACCTAAGACGACCTACTGACCGAAAATTGTTACAGAATATGCTGTTTAAAGTGGAAAGTGCACAAAGAAAAAATCAATTTATATGATTGTTTACCTGCAACTGATCTCTGATTGGTAAATAAAATTGTTCAAGTTGGACATTCTGCAGAATATCACAGAGCCAGTCAGTTCCCGATTCCATTTTAGATTATTCTTCACTATACTTTGGGTTAACTTGAAATAAACTCATCTCGGGCAGGAAGTAGTTGTTCCGAAGGATGTGTCCGAATGGCTGTTACTCAGTTACTGCACAAACCAGAATTATTATGGTTACTAGTTTTTATGTACGATCCAGATAATTAGTTTACTTTAATCTATTATATTCTACTACATCGAACAGGAAACTGACATTGCATTGAATGCTTGTATTTATATTCGAAATATTCACATTTGCGAAGAAAAATAATAGTATTGAGACTTCGGTGAACACTTCACTTCATATTGCATGCATAGCTTGCCTGCCAGTCGCCTTCACATCTAGGGTGCGTTCCAAAACGTGCGAATAATTCACTCGGAAATTAAAAAGAGATAGAAACAACGAAAGAAAGAGAACGGCTATACTGTTTTTGAACGCTACAGAGCGATTTACTGTTTTGGAACGGGTTAGGGTCATGATGGTTAGGGTCGTATGATGACACTGTCAACATAACCTTTTCTCTCTATTGCAAAGAAGGAAAATCGTGTTTTTTAAGCATATTTTGCAAATAAATAAGTACTACCTGTTCGTTTCTACTTTAATAAATCCATTCTTCAACATCAAACTTCAACATTGGCGCAATATGATTTTGACATATGTCAGGTAATTTTTAACGACGCTCAGCCAAGGGTGAGAAATCGCACTTGTCAGTGCGAAAATTACTCTACCGAAAGCGTTCCAAAATACTGCTCGGGTAGCTGTCGAGTAATGGTTCGGTTACCCTCGGTTTCACTCGGCTCATTTCGGAACGCTCTAGAGTAACTTTCGCACTACTCCGTGTAATTTTTACCCTTTTTGGAACGGACCCCTAAATTATTTACCCGTAAATGAATGACAGTTATTTTTTTTTAATAGAGTAGTCGATTTTAGTCATCAATGATTTTAGTACTCTTTAGTCTATACCATAATCTCCATGTTTACCTTAGATTATTAACTTCTAGATGTAACCATGAGGTTGTAAAGAAGTGTGAAAGTGAGAAGCATATATACGAATTTCGTAAGAAAATTGAGACAAAGCATAACATGCTCTGTCTCGTTCGGCGTGACCGGTTTTCGCTTGGCGAACATTGAAAAGTTAGCTAAACAAAGGGATGTCACTGTCATTGAATGGTCGGCTCGTATTAGTTTTTACAATTTTATAACAATTTCGGTAATTAAATCAATAGTTTTAATGTATATTTGAGAAATTGACTCCAGTAGTTAAGTTTTTAGTGCGTTTTCTGTGCTATAAAATGGGAGGATGCACTATTTTAGGCTGCAAAAGCCGCACAGAAAGAAAGCAAGATAAGAATGTTACTTTTTACTCGTAAGGATGCAAATATTACAAGTTATTGTGCATTGATTGAATAAATACATTTGTGTGTATGTAATTACATGGCTTTCGATCAAAATTAAGGACATTTTCTAGCGATATCGTTTATATTTTTATCTACATAACCTATTACTTGTTTTTCAAAGTGTTACCATACCTCAGTTCTATTTTTCCCATAACTTGATAATAAAATTGCAACTAGTTAAATAAACAAAATTAATCAGATGATTAATTAGTTCTTTGATGCCCTGTGAGGTATCCTCTCCCTTTTAAAAGAAATTTTATATAATTTTTATAGTTGGACATCACAGACATCAGTGAAGGAAAACATCGTAAGAAAACCTGGACTCGTAACTTAAATAATTCTTACGATATAAATAATTTTGCACTCTTAATAAGGATTATGATACGCAACTTAGTACATGAATGTAATAAGTAGTTGTTGCAACGGAACATCTCACGGTTTTGGTCATATTTAGGGAAAATTTTACGTAATGACAACATTGAAATTTTATAGTGCTGTCTCATGTGCGGCCACGCGGTGGCTCAATCTAGAAGTTAATAATCTAAGGCCCGTATTAATAGACGGCACTCAAGTCTGAGACGCTCTCAAGTTTATTGCTGTCCTTATTTTTTCCCTTTAGAATGACAAGGACAGCAAGAGACTTGAGAGCGTCTCGGAGTTGAGTGACGTCTATTAATACGGGCCTAAGATGTTTACGATCTTTTTTATTTTAAAAACTTAGTTCTTTTTATTTTATTATATGGCAACCTCACATAATAGTCGACTAAAATAGGATGTGTAACCTGAAGTGAAGCATTAAATATTCAATCTGTGGAATGCTCTATGGAACAGCGGCAAAATTAAAATTAAAAACAATAATAACAATATTTCTCACTATTTTAATGTTATAATATATTCATTCTGCCTTGTTTTTTTTAGAGTGAAACGTATCGAATAGAGAATAGGAATTTATTATTATTTTAAAAGCAATGGCAAATATTGCGGTGCAATGTAATCCTAATTTAGAGAATATTTCGAATAATTCAAACGAAAATATTACTGAAGTGAAAGTAATAAATTTTGGATGCATACCCGTGGACACTACTGTTGAAAAATTTATGTCGGTTGAAAACACTACTTCAGTAAGCAATTTAGTATGAACACTTAATGTATAAATGGACTAAGAGACGAATCACAGCTATCTAGAAATCTGGTTTCTGTTTTTGGAACTTGGTGGAGCATCATAATCCACCAACGTGCATTCCGATGCAGAAAATGGAAAAAAGAAATCTGTCTTGCCCTGCTTTGAGCGAAAAGCTGGTTACACCCTTGCTTGTGCACTATACGTCTCTTAAGATTCACCGTAACCATTTTCCGATTTATTACTTTTCAGAAAGTTCAAACATACAGGGTGTCAAACATCTATATCCTAAACAACGTGGATCGTGTGTTTAAACTCTCCGTAACTTCGAGTGCTGTGAATCCGGGTGACAGCGCCCGAATTCGGATTGTTTTCCAGCCTAACATTGTTGGGCAATCGTTTACCGAATATTTCCTAGTTGATGACACTGCTGGAAACACTTATAGGCTTACTGTTACTGGGAGATGCTATGGTGAGTTTAACTTTCCGATTTCAGTACCTAATGTAAAAGTCAGTAACTTTTACATTGTAGTCAATTTTAAGCATTGTACCCTGGTAGACCGCAGTAGGGTGGTGGTGGAAAGTGGAATAACTCAGTAATTTTATGCGATCCTGTAAATATATAAGGCCATACCCGCCGATAGATATTAGATAGGTTTGTTTCCCAAATACTAGAACCCATTTTTGTTTTGAGCCACAAGGTCCTTTAGCCGAGACAAAGACTATCCTTATCGGAGCCACTAGTTGGTACTTTCTCTTTCGTATCTATAAAAGCTTCGTAACTTTATACTTAGTAACTATTCCTCTACAGGTCCAAGAGTAACACTGGATACAAAGAAAATAATGTTTGCGATTTGTAAAAATGTATCTGATCAAAGAAAAGAAGTGATCAACTTGGTAAACAAGTCATCAGTGGATACGACATACCAGTGGTACATGCCAAAGTCTGGTCAGGGTTGCTTTCAAGTACGATCTCCATAATCGTATTAACATTAATACGAAACCTATTGTGTTTTAACTAAGATATTTACGTTAAAACTTTACCTTTAGATTTCGACAGGTAACTGCGGTCTCATCAGAGCATGCGAGACCATCACCACTACAGTCTTATTCACTGGGACTGCTCTTGGAATTTATACAACAGAATTAGTTTGTCTGGTCCTTAATCAGGTAAAGTGTGTTAGAATACATAGTTTTGTTTCATTTACATTGAATTTATCGTGTCGATTTAGCTGGAGCTAAGAAATAAATCATTCCGATTTCTGAGCTCCACGTGACTCGTGAGTAGTAGAATAAACGGTGCAATTTTCTCGTACATTGTGATGAGTCCAATTTGCGCCTATTATTGTATTGTCAATGCAGTTAACGCGTTATTCCAGGAACCTTTATTCTTGAACGTGTTTGCAACGGTTGTATTACCGGGGAATGCAATATTCAATATACAAGAGCATGTCTTTGATAATAATTGGAAGCAAAAGTCCCGCTACGTTCATTTAATGGAAAATAGTCTTAACCGTTTAAGCTCTATACCTGCAGCATCCGTGTTTGAGAGATATCTTGACTTCGGAACGGGAAGTGTTGTAGATATCACAAGGAATATATCGCAATCTATTTGTGTTACTAATCATGAACAAGAAGAGGGCTACATACAATGGATGCCAGGTCTGTTTACGTTCATTTTCCACTTTAGAGCTAACTGGACAAGTGGGGCCTACCTTTCCTTTCCTTTATTCGGAGACGTTGAATCTTGAATATATGCACATGCCCTACCCTATATATACACACACGTACATATTTGACTCGATGGCTTATCCTAGACCTCAACACGTGCAAATACTTAGTTTCATTAGCGGAGTCACTTGCATGAGAAACGCCCTTCCCTTGCTAGATAGAGCGTCAAATACTGTTGGAAAACAAACGAATGTTGAGGTATCGTTTAATGCAGTGATTTGATTTAAATTATCTAATCGTGGTTAGTTCTACTTAGGGTATAAGAACCGGTTTTTCCCGGTTCCAAAAGAACCGGAAATTCCCGGTTCTTCGGGACCCTGATAGAACCGGTTCTGTAAAACGCAGAACCGGTTTCTCGGTTCTTTCGGTTCTCTCTTAAAATAAATTTAAAAATAATATTATCTCTATAATACCCTTTATGCTAAATATCAAGTTATTATCTAAAGGACATAACCCGAATTCGGCTAATTTTTAATTTGCCGGCCAACAATTTTTTTTTTAATAAAAACACATTATTTTAGTAGAATTCAACATTATAAACATGTTTCATTACTATACCAAAGTTCTAAATCAATTTTCTGAGATTATATTTAGTATTGAACATTTAATCTCTTAGTTTCACTCAGTGTAAATGCAAAGTTTTTTGCTTGTCAAAAGTGTTATTTATAAGTGCTGTAATGGTAGTCAGTTGCATATTTTTAATTTCTCGTGCATTGTAGATATCTCGGAAAAAAAATTAACGAAATAATGTCTTCTTCCGTTAATATAGGGTACGGGATGTCCAGACTATTATAATTGTATTTATAGGTGTCTGTGTTCAATTCTCAGATTAATAATTCCACAGATATATCTGATTTATTTTTTTTGATTCTTAATAGTTGAAAATCCGTTTTTAATCGTCTGTTTGTGTTGACTTCCACCACCCAGTGGCACATGGTAACAAGGCGTGACTTGTCTGCGTGTACCGTAGTCAGACAAGTCACGTGCTTTTCATTAGTCTTTTTTATTTGGGGCATATGCATGAAAGTTGTGCTGCGTGTCTAAAACAGCGATCCAGAATACCTAAATACGTTGGCCCTGTAGGCCCAATTGCTGCTGGGGATGCGGAATTGTTTGAAAGAGTTACCGTGACCCCGGAACATAAAGGGCAACTGAAGAAGCATGGTTGGGTTTTAGTCAGTTAGTCTGTCCCGCCCCAAGTCATTTGAGGATTTCTTATCCATTATAATTTTTTTACATTCTTACTCGCCCATTAATACGAGAAATATAACAGCAACTAGGTTTTATTTCTCTAACGAATTACATATTTTGAGTTTAAATATTATCTCACAGACTTGACTTAGAACTTCGGTGTAGTAATAAAAAGGTTTTATTTTGTTATCCTCTATGCAACCTCTATGCAAATATTCAGTTTCTTTAGTTTTTAGATTTTCAAAATTAGCCCAAAAATGTATGGTTATTTCACTGTTAAATTAATAAATAATAATAAGTAAGTTAATAAATAAGTTATAATTTATTATTAATGATGAATCTTTAAGAAACTAACGATTAAGGGACATTCAGCGAAATTCAAATTTTTGACAGTTGTTTTGCGGTTTGCAGCTCAGTCTCGGATAGTAAGGTAATAAAAGTTGTATTCGCGGTAATGACGCATACTATCCGATAGTGAGCTGGCAATTGCAAAAAACGTACGACTATTTGAATTTCGGTGTTGACTGTTGAATTGTTGGCAAAAGTAGCTAAAAGCGATGTTTTAATTTGAGTATAATTAAAAAAATATATGAATATGCTCAACCAATAAAGTGTGTTATATTTTGACCCTTTTCAACTAGAATTTATGAAAAAACCCGAAAGAACCGAAAGAACCGGGTACCCGGTTCCGTCTAGAATTTAGAACCGAAAGAACCGGTTCCTAAAATAGGGCCGGTTCTCGATGCCCTTCTACTATAGGTGACCTAGACATTCAGGGAACCGTTTTTTTTTGCCGTTATCCTGGCTATTCCACCATACCCTGACACGTTGTTCATTCACTATCACTGTCTTGCAGTCATTCTTTTAAAATGGTGTCGGACCCATGAAAATGGAAACACGATTTACCTAGGGGTCCTACACTATTAGGTAGTGAAGAAAATTATGGCAGAACCTATGACGTAGTTTTATTTGGTCGGCTTGTTCGATTATCTAATACTCTAATTAACTAACTTCTGGAACCAAGTTCTGTAGGTTCTATTTTAAAATGTTTCTATATACCAAGTACAATTTTCAGATCCAGATAACGTATTTGTAGTGGACCCTATAGCTTGTATTATTCCTCCTAATGAATCAAGACTATTTACCGTTAGATTCAGGTAAGAACCAACATCTACTCCAGAAGTTTGTATTGTTCCGTCACATAAAAATTATTAACTGCTGTTACTAGGCCCAAGATCGAGAATGAAGTATACGGTTACCTGATGTGCGGGGACTATCAATATAAACATACTAATAAGGACACTCTAGATATAAAGTTGAAACACACATTGTTCCGAATTCCTTGTACTGGAAACACTTGGCTGCCTTGCACCGAATGGACAACTGAATGGGATTGTCCTATCGAGGTGATAGTGCTTGCATTATTTAAATTAGAGTGTAACGCTTACAGGCAGTCGATATTTATGATCGCCTACTTATGATCCGAGATGCTATACTTCAGCACCTCCATTTACAAAGGACAATAGAACGTCAAACTTTAAAGTGCCTTGTAAAATAAATACCTAGGTAGGTTGTATCATTATCTCCCTAGCTTTTTTCCCAACTATGTTGGGGTCGGCTTCCTAGTAATGTTTAAAATATCCAATATGTGATGAGATTTCTACTTATCTAGGTTATTCTACCACCAACTGTACCGACAAGAACAACTTTCGCTAATTTCATGCTGTCGAATAAGTTTGAAGTTCCTATGCATTTCAAGTTTGAACCACCCTATGGCACGTAAGAATGTTTATTACTTACATATAGCTTAAAAATATAATATTTTTTGACAAATCTGTATGGTCTACCAAGGCTGTCTCCTGGGGGTGCCAGTGAGGCTATCTCACTATCTGCTTCTTAGAGCCAAGAGCCCGTAGTACACGTTGGTCTTGGTATCATACTTACAAAAATCACTATAGGGTATAGAAAGATGACTTGCTCGTGTGTTTTTGCGAGCAAGTCATGCATGCAAAGGAGAGAGAGAGTGAAGCAGTTGCCTTACTTCCCTCTAAGAGAAGACGCACCTGGCGCCGGAAATCGCTCAATGACCTCTTGACCTCAATGAGTTGCTGTTCTGCGAATGGTTGAGCTAAGGCCAGTCTATTACCCGACCAGATGCAGGCCCGTGGAGGCAATGCGCCGTATTCCGCACGCGCCACACTCGAGGATTCGGTGGCACTTAGGCCGTCGACGGGACCTCCACATCGGTGGCAGGTCATAGGCGGGCGCGCGCCCCGTAATTCCACCGATAGGTTTTAGCCTGTGAAAATTCAGCAAATCCCTCCATCTTGCCCATACAGGGGATAGGATCCATGAGGATTTCCCCACAATAAAAAAATGGTATACCTACGCACTGCAAGTGTAAAAACTTCAAGTGCTCTTGACTGAATCTACAATTCCTAAATTTCTACAAAACAAAATACAAGCGACAAAATAGCATCGCATGGAAATTTTGTACTTAACACTTATTGCAGGAATTTCGCAGTAATGCCAATTTGTGGAATAGTTCCTGGGCGTGGATGGCAGATAATATCGGTGGCTTTAGAACCAAAGTGTTTCGGAGATTATTGCGAAGGTTGGAATCTCACGATAAATAAAGTGCAAAAAGTTAGTTAACTTGTTTCTATTCCATGATTTAAGGAATATGTTTAGCTTACGTATAGTCGCCAGCATATCAAGCTATTATTACCGTAACTGACAAATTTTTCAATTACCCTTGAACCCAATGCGTAAAGGCGATAAAGTGTAAATTTCGACTAGGTCTTTACAATTACACATTGTAGCTACGTAAGAAAAAGTAGCTACTATGTGGCTGTAGCTACTAGGTCTTTACACACAGTAGCTATTTACGAGTTTTACTCGTTACGAAAAAGGAGTAAAACTCTTCTATCTTCAACAGACCCGCATCAGTTTCACGGGTAACGCAGAAATGAGTCAAGTGGAGGTGATGTCCCAAGGTTTCCACAGTGGAGTCCATGCGATGCTCGTGTTCCCTCCTACCATTACTGGATGTACCAACTACTGCACATCGTATCTTCACAACCTGACGAGGATGGAGATACAGTATGTTGATATAATTAAGACGTTTACGAATTATAGAACCTGAGATCGTAAAATAACAGTGAGTGATCTCCAAAGTCGGCATATTCGAGATTCGCTGTTCACAAAGATGTTATTCAATAGGGCCGCTATTTAATTAACTTGTCTGCGTTCCCTTGTTTTTTATGAATTATAACAGCCTGTTCCAAAAAGAAATGTGGTTATTCTGAAAGTATTGCTCCAGAGCGTAATTTAAAAAAATACCACGGTCCTTTTAGGTTGTTATGTATTGAAAACAGCAACAGCAGTCAAGTTTTGGGCACATGATGAGATAAACTATTTGTGGTAAGTCCTTATTGATTAATTTTATCCTTTTTTTTCAGCATACGAGTTCTATCCAGCGCCGATTGGTTGGGTGCTGATGAATGTGGATCAATAGTACTGCCACCCAAAGAAATAGTTTATTATCACTTTTGGTTTTTCCCCAAAGTCCATGATAAAGTCTATGAGACCATTATAACTTTATCATGTGTTTGCTTGATTGATGGCAGGTGAAAAGCTTAGTACAATTTAATACTTATTATGTTTGAGTATTCTTGTAATTGAATAAAATGTTTTTTTAGGCCTGTAGGTGAACCATCAGAAGTATACATCGCCATATCAGGATTTTCCGAATTGCCTGATTTAAGGGTACATAATCCTTTTAATATAATTATACTGTTTACTACCTTAGTAATTCGCTTCAATAACCTGGCTTTTTCGTCGCTTTTGTGACATCGTTACAGATTTTGCCAAAACGTAACAATCTGCACGACATTGTTGTTGGAGAAAGCATGACGTTGCCATTGACTTTATACAACAATTGTTCGTGTCACTTCACGAGTCAAATGTACCACGTCATCGATGGCATGGGAGACGATTACAGCGGTGACAGACTTGAGATCGATGCTTCAGTGGTAAGTTAAAAAGTTGGACGACACAATTTTTGGTTATTTAACCAATAACAGACGCAAGACATCATCTTAAAAATAGCTGTAAGAGTTTACCCCATATTTTCCCTTTTCAAAGTTAGGGTCGTCTTTTAGTCTAACCAACATGGACCAACTGCCTATCAAAGTTCCTTAATTAAACCCGTAGGCAGTATTGGCTTTATGTGCTTTACGACACACGAGATGTCGGTGATGTTCTAGCTAGAGTAAACTAAGAAAGCACTTTCGTACTCGTAACCCCGAGGTTAACAAGTTATAGTAAGTTAACTATTACTCTGTCTGCCTTCTCTACACTCAGAACTGTTTAAAACCATCAACCCACTGTACGGTGCGCATGACGGTGACACCTGCAGGGGCAGGATCTCGAAGGCTGTTAATCAAGTATATCGTCCTCTTCCGCACGGAATTCGGCGTTATTGAAGAGATTCAGCCGATAACTGTCCATATTTGTACTATATGGTACGACGGAATTTATCCTACTATCAAGGTACTTTTCATTTTATATTGAATAGTGTGGTAAAAGAAACCTGGAGTGATGCACTAGAATTAATGAGATATTCAAGGAACTTGCAATTTAATAAGGTTTGCCAAACAAACGCCAAATAATTGCAAATATCAGTTCAGACACTTCATCTATGATCCAACGGTCAGTAGTAGCCTACCCTTGTAATACTCGTATATTACGCGTGGAACAAGATTATACAAGCTAATAAATAGTCGGTAGTCGAGGTAATCCAATAAGTGGTAAATTGCGGCGCAAAGAGCGGAGGGAAGACAGTACTGGGAGAAGTCTTGTTAAATGACTTTTGTTTTTAAATTGCGCTAATATGATTTCATGTTGAATTCTGTCTTATTGCTTGCAGATAAAGCGCACAATATCAAATAAATGTCCGGTTATCTTGAGCAACCACTGCGTTTGGAATATTGTCAACGTGGAAGAGTGCGTACGAAATAAGGCTACTACTACTCTCGAATATACTGAGTTAATCTTGTCCAAAAAATTACGATTAACATACAATTTTCAGACTAAACAAAGCTTTCATGGACTGTCGACCAAACAAACCGCTAGATGTGAACATTTTCGCTCCTGACTTGTGCATTCGGAGCGACTATGTTGAACTGGTGTTTGTAATGGGCTGCGTGTACCAGGTTCCCGTTCCCTGGAATCTACGCAGGGAGAAGATTTGCGATTGCGAAATGATCGAGGTTAAAGTAGGAACCTCTTTGTATGAAATGAGGCATACCTGCACACACAGACCATTAGTGGAACTGTATCCTCTTAGCGGAATCGTTTCGGTAAATATATTTTTATATGAATGTGAAATGAGGATGCAGCAATAACAAAGTACTTATTAACTTATGTATTTCCAGCCAGAAGCTCCTAACCTTCTCTTTCTGAAATTTCGCTATGCTACTAAAGGAGTTAATAAGCTATGCTATGTAATGACGATGCCAAACCAAAGAACTTTATTAATATACGTGCATATAAACGCCTTTTTGAACACTAGAGGTATACTGACGCCATTGCGCCGTCCCTTAGTGAATGATTATCTGGCTATGCTAGACTGTGGTAGAGTGCCCATTAATAACTTGGATCCAGTCATAAGGGTGAGTTGAGTTGGTCTACCAATAAAATACAGCAAGTCTCCCACAAAATAATAAGTACTTAGTCTGGAATATAAGCAAAAGGAGTTGGATGTAACTTAACATCCACCAAGACAAGAGAAGACAATACGCTTTTGTAAAATTGAAATACAGCATAATCAATTTCAGATCGTATGGCTTTACAACCCGACAGATGTGTTTACAACTTGGCGTTTGCTTCGCGGAAACACTGTTGACTCTGTTATCCGATGTTTACTCTTCTTTGCCGAAGTACCTCCCCTCGGAAAATTAGGCATCCCGTTTGCGTTTATGCCCATAGAAATGATCGATTACAAGGTAAACCGTTTAAACAGAATAGACGAATAGTTAAACTAGCCAAAGCAAATGTTACGACCAAAAACACACCGGAGTCATCGCGTCCCTAGCCTTTTTCCAACTACGTTAAGGTCGGCTTTCAGTCTAACTGTATACAGCTGAATTTCAATGTTTGAAATGGTGCCACGGCCTCCACAATCCTAACAAAAACAGGCTGGATATTGAGAATATTTACTGAGTGAGAACCTATGTCAAAGTAATAGTAAAACATGCTCTTCTCCTATTCATTGCTAGTTCCTTTAACCTCATACAATACATTGAAATTATCCAGGTAGCATTCCTGTGTTCCTTTGGTTATGAAACAGAAAAGATATTAGTAGAAGGGCAAGGAGGTTTGCCCAATTGCATCGAAACGAGGCTAGATATTCCTTACTATGTCGAAAGAGTTATTAGAGAGGCTCATAGGACAGAAGTGGTAAGAATATGATTTTCTCATTATGTCATTGTATTCCATAATTTCCGTTATTTTTATTTATAACCTATTTAGCCACGGTTCATCTTTTTAAAATATTGGAAATGTTACATAAAACAGCATGAAAGAATAACGAATAAACAACAATAACGTCCGAATTCTCATCCCAATTCCCATAAAGATTTTCATTAGTACTTTTGGTAGACTGTCGGTTACTATAACAACTTTTAAATCTGCAGTAAATATTTAAACTTTTTTTTCCATAGGTGTATTTGTCGAAGGAGCACTTGACGATACCGATAATGCCGACCCATTCCTTATCCAGAGACATTATAAGTATTTGCAACGACACTGACCATATTATGAGGTTCATTTGGCTACCGTGAGTTGAATCTTCGTTTTAAGAACATTAGAATTAGATTACAGTGCTTCATAAAGTTTTGCAAACATTGTAGGGAAAGAATACCCAATATTCTGAATGTAGTGATGACTCCGTGTTGGGGTGTGATTCAGCCAAAGTGCGCGGAATGGATAACGATGACTGTCTACACGCTTCAAGAGCCTGCCACATTTACGTAAGCTTTTATACATTGTCTTGTAATATTTCATAACACAATTTGTTCCTCGAAATATCGTTTTGAAATTTGAATATTGAAAGAATCATATTGTTACACTCAACTAAAATTATCTGTAGGACAACAGTCGCATGCGAGATTTTGGATTTGACTGAACGCAAAGCATACCAACAAAATGAACTTTTGCGACGAAATAAAATTGAAAAGTGCGATGAAGAGTTTATTATAACCGAAGAAGGAATGTTCCACCCGGTTAGTGATACGAGTTGAAATATTATTTGGTGAAGAACAGAATAACCATTATGTAATTTTGCAGGGTATAAATGACTCACCGCCTTATGTGCTTGACTTAAAAAAACCAGAGCCTATGTATTTGGCGATTACAGTATCAGTATCTTCAAAAGGCCAGCGCGATGGGTATCCACGAATGCTTTTAAGACAAATGTGGGCACAGGTAATATTTTAAGCGATTGCTTTATCAGCGGCAAAAAAGGGGATTCTAAATAAATATTGTTCGATTACTTTCAGCCCCCGCCCTACGATTTGTTGTCTGCAGACCAGACTGATTACGATGAGCGGCCTACTGGTAGCAACAACTTGAGTATGCAGGATATTCTTAGTATTATAGACGGAATATTATGGTATGTTTCTTTTAAGGTTTATCCAGGAAAGAACCAACATTTCCTAGCCTTATTTACTATCTGATTTACCTAAAGCTGTCTACCGATATCTCATTTTAACAATGGAAATTCTAGGGATGCACTGCATAGCAAAATGTTCCGAAACCAAATACAGTATTATTCGAAGGAGGAAATACCGGTATTAGAACGCGTCATGGCAGTTATGAAAACTGATGCTAAAACAAAGCTAAGTCGAAGGTATGTACAAATGAATTTTGATAAGAGATTAGTATAAAATGGAACTACACTACCAAGTTGTTACCAAATAAAACAACAGTATATTTGTTGGTGGCGCAACCAAGGTGGCGCAACCATGGTATCCTAACTTAACGAAATAAGAGTTTCAAATAGATTTATTGGAATAAGATGCATATTGCGTTGCATCAAATACGCAAACATTGGAACCATATACGCCAAGAGAAGTCGCACCATAAGTCTTTCTTTGTGGTTTCAGGGTCACCTCTGGGATATGTGACGCCATAGTAAATAAAGCGATCTTCCACACTTACGGCCTTAATGCTAAACAGGGCCCTATTATGGATGCAGAATAATTCTATGTGCATTTAATTAATTTATTGAATAAAAAATATATTTTGCAAATACGATTTACTCATTCAATAATAATCAACATTTCAAT
Organism: Athetis lepigone; assembly: GCA_033675125.1. NCBI lineage: Eukaryota > Metazoa > Arthropoda > Insecta > Lepidoptera > Noctuidae > Athetis > Athetis lepigone. The sequence continues at coordinate 5,340,587 of CM066239.1, forward strand.
AGTATGTATAGTATCACAAAGTTACCTACTGGTATCAGTCAAGGATCGTGTCCAGTCTTAACTGTAGTTTTTTCGGTTTTGGCTCTCCGATCACGGTGACAGCGACTCTATCGCCTAACTTCGGAGTCTGATTGGCTCCTAGATTGCTTCGATGTATAAGGCCGTTGTCTCCCACGCCGCAATCAACGAAACAACCGAAGGGTACCACATTTCGAACAACACCTGAAACATTAATGATATAAATGTTCATGTTTTGTATTAGGTACATAATATGTATGTTAAACACCTAAAATAATCCTTGAGAATTCCACTTATTGGTGAAAACGGAAAAACAGTTCAGTAGGTTTATATAGTTTAAATATCGCGAAGAAACACGAGAGGTGGTGGGGACTTACTGGTCTATTATGTATTAATTTGCCATATCTACGATTGTAGTATATGTATTAGGTACCTATATATTACCTGTTAGTGTGGTGCCATCCTTTAGCTGTTCCATATTTTGGACAGCCATAGAATAAACTGGTTTACAAAATGTAATCACATTGTCTTCATATTTCTTTTGCTTGAATGCATTTATTATGAGCTCTAAGGTACAAACATCTGTCTTCAATTCTTCACTAGTTTGGCTTATATTTATCGTTATTATTTTACTTTCAACTAATTGCGGGAAATGCGGTTTCGTGAGATCTTTTAGATTGACGCCGAGCTTCTTAGCAAACCTAAAATATAACACACTGATATGAAGACAGTAATCAACTGGAACAATCATCATCATCATCGGCCTGCGTCAGCCCCCTGTTAAACATAGGTCTATACTTGCCTATCGCAGATCGTCACAGCATCTAGCCGGGGTGTCCCGCACTATGCTACTCTAATCGTGGTCTTCACTCTTAGGGCTCTTTCAATTTATGCGTTTCTTGTCGAACTGCGCGATTTGTATGAAAACAAACAGCCGTCCATGCGCCGTACGGCAAACGTACCGCTACCGCATTGCAGCCGTCCGACACGAAACACATAAATTGAAAGAACCCTTACTCACCACCTCATTGCTACTTCAGTTTACCGATAGGTTCTCTGATAGATAATTTTCTATGTTCTAAGAAAGTTAATTCACAGTAAGTATTTTTTAAGATAAGGAAACTTACGCCTTAGCTATTTTGTAACTTTCTGGATGGATAATTGTGGTGTCCAAGGGCTCAGAACTACCCAATACTGTCAAAAACCCAGCACATTGTTGGAAAGTGATCTTTCCTATACCTGCAACCTTCAGAATCTCGGCTCTTGAGTCAAAACCACCTTTTTCTTGACGGTATTCAATGATTTTTCTAGCCCTTCCTTCATTAAGACCAGATATACGCCTGAAAATATTTAGGAAATGAGAAAATTACGGCTTATTTCAAACAAAGTACAATAAATAAAAAGGAGTGCATCTGCATATACCTTAACATTGCTTGAGATGCAGTGTTAATATCAACACCTACTAAACTAACAACTTTTTCGACAGCACTATCTAACGCTGTTTCTAACATCTTGGGAGGAATATCATGCTGATACATACCAACTCCCAAATTTTTAGGATCTACCTAAGAACAAAAAATATTAAATATTATTTATTAGTTAAAGCATATTTACACAAATGTACATTTGCAAGAATGTGACACCTAACATACATACTTTTATAAGCTCTCCCAAAGGATCCAGTACTCGTCTTGCGATTGATAGGGCCGATATTAAGTTTGGGTCCATATTTGGGTGTTCCTAAGTCAAACGATAAAAAAAAAACATTATAATTTATCAGACATTTATCCAAAAGAATAATTATTAATTAGTCATTGATGCCGATTCTCTTATTCACAAACTAACTTACATTTAAGTTAAGTGCATTTTTTTCTTTCCATTTCATTAAGAAAAGGACAGAAGATAAAATATTAGTTAAGTCCTGTCTAATTTAGACACTCCATAGATAATTTAGACGCGATTAAAAACACGACCACTAAATATACGCCAATTTTCTTTAGGCGCTGTCTAATTTGACAGGATTAAACTAAAATGTATCTTCCGTCCTTTTCATTAAGAAATGGAAAGAGAAAGATGCATTTAACTTAAATTTAGTGAAGTTTGTGAACAAGAGAATCAACACCATTTTGTGACTAAACCATTATTTATTCAACTTCCTAATATACTTTGAACAAAGTTATGCTATGTTTTACAAACTGAACTTACCTTTTGAGCTTCTTTACTAATGGAATAAATGGAAGCGCCTTGTTCAGGCACTATAATAATAGGAACATTATCACAAATGTTATTACTTTTCAGCCACAGCTCTGTCTCACGACAAGCAGTACCATTTCCTAGACCAATTAGTTCTACACTGCAACAAACAGAGAATTAGAAAGTACCGGAGACATTATAGTAAACAAGTTGTGTAAGCATATCTAGGTTTATATATAGCAAATGGAATATAAATATGCAACTGATTATTATAGCTTTACTTGTAATTATTAATTAAATCTTTAAGCTGTTTAGCAGCTGGATCAAATGTTTTATTCAGTCGCAAATCTGGGTATAAAGTTAACGCATCCAGTTTCTCCCCATTCGAATTTATTACTCCAACCTGAAATAATAATTATTGTTATAAATGATGCATTAGGGTCTCCCCACATTTATCGACGTGGAATCGGATAACACCGGTCCAAAAAGCCCTTTATATCTCCGTAATAAGGGTGTTACTAATACCATTCGCATCGGCTCGGCTCGGATGACGCATCGCGACGCCAGCCATACGACGGCGATACGAGCCGTTTGTCGATTAGCTGATCGCATCCGTACGGCGATGAATCTAGCGGAACGTTTCCGACTGCTGCCAAACAGCAGTTGCCGTCGCTACACCTGATCGGCGAAAAGTCGAGTAGTGTGGTGATACACACTCGGCTTAAGCCGATCCCGGTATCGATAAATGTGGGGAGACCCTTAGGACGATAGATTTTCAAAACCATAGCAGTACAAATACTACCTTGCAGCCAGCTCTAAAACCAGGATCTAAACCCACAATAGTTCTATTTTTAATAGGTTCTGTCAAGAGGTACTTTTCCAGATTTGTAGTAAATGTTTTTACTGCTTCCTTTTGTGCAGTGGCTGTGAGGTCGGCCCTTACGTGTCTCGACAGCCAAGGTTTGATGAGACGATTATATGCATCTCCTAGACCTTTACGGACCCAGAAACCACTTTTCCATAAAGATAAACAAAACCTTTAAAGAAAATGTCAAAATTAATCCCAGAAATTGTGTAGGTTACTACACTATTAAATTGAAATGATCTATAAAAAATATATATAATGGTCTTTGTATACCTTTCAAGTTTATTATAAAACCAGTCAGGAATGACTACTTTTACTGAAAGTATCTTTTCATCTTCCCCTCTATTCAATGCTAAAGTTTGATGTGGTTTTACAAAATGACTGGGACACTTCCAGTCAAAGTACAATTTATATGTCTCAGGATCTGATTTGTTATCCACTTTCTTCTTATCATCTACCTTTTCTTTAGTAGAACTCTTTGTCCTACTGCTTTGGATTGTAAACCTAGTCTCTTCTTTGCTGAAAAACAAACAATTTCCAATAAAATAATTGTTGTTAACCTTTTGACTTTTGACCGTCAGAGTCATGTATAGATGACAAACCAAAATGTGCCCTGTAAGCTGTTTCCACAATCCTGTGACAAATTTCTATACATTTTAAAAAAGATTGGTGCGACCACTTTGCTGTTTTGATGTAGCAGTCAAATGGTCAGAGGTGAAAAGAGAATTCTACATCTGAAATCAATCTACTTACAGGGTCCTCATTTGTTCTAAAACTCTAGTATCTTTGTACATTATATCTGCCACTATATGAGTAATATGAGATTCTACTTTGTCAACTGTCCCCAATTCATCATTGTCACTACAAAGCATGTGTAGGTCAATGTATTCTCCATTTAATAATCTTATTGCATGTGGCTCCAAACCAAGGTTACGGGCCCTTTCAGCAAGTGATAAAGAATGTGATTTGAGTGGTGCATACTGAAACAGAAAATAGATATAATTAATTTTATTCCTTACTTAAAAAACCTTATTAAAAATGATCAACTTTACATGTCAATAGCAAAAAGTTACCATAAGCTGATAAAATTTAAGCTGAATGATAAAATTCATGGAATTAAATAAAAATATTATTATGTTGATAAAAAAATCTTTTAAACTATTTGAAAGTGTTTCTTCTCCATAGAATTGCTTTATGGTATTTCTACCATGAATGGCAACAGCCAGTATTTGAGTCAAAGCTAATGGTAGGTTAAAAATAATAAAGGATAAAAAAAACTTACTATCAAGTCAAGTTCAGACAAATTACGGGCATTCAATATACCTTTCTCTACTTCAGGAGTTAACTTTTTAGACTTTTTTAGAGTCTCAATAACAGACTTAACTTTCTTCTTCAGCTGAGTTATGTTCTCATAACTTTCATGTAACTCCTGGAGACTAAAAAATAATAACTGTTATTAAAAAAAATTATGTCAATAACATAAATTCAACATCATCTCCCTAGCAACATTTGTTAAGTTCAGTTCAGCTAATCAATTGAACTAGTCCAGCTAAATACCAGTCCTTCACATATAGTTACTGGGTAACACTATAATAAAATAACAATTACTGATAATGTGTGTTGAATCTATGAACAACAAATGACTTGTTAAATAAATTATATGTCTGCAGTAATTCAGATAAAAAAGTACATAATTACCGATCTGGCATCAAATTATCCACAGCTGTTTTTCTGTATCTGGCAATAAATGGCAGTGTGCAACCTTCTGTGAGAAGTCCTATTAAGTTTTGTGCCAACTGAAGAGGGATTCTCTCCACCTGGGCCAACATCTCTGCTTCATTCCAAACATTTGTAATAATTTCAATGTCATCAAATACACCCTTATCTTCATCATTTTCTGCTTGTGCCTTGACGACTTTACTCCTTGTAACTTTAGTTTCTTTACTCTTTGGTTTCTTTTCACTACTTCCAGCTTTCTTAACAGTTTTGGAACTTGTACCTGCTTTAGGTTTTGTGGATTTTGTTACAGTTTTGGCTTTTTTCTTGGGAGAAGTATCATCACCATCAGAATCGTCTTCAATATATTCTACAGCTTTCCGCTTTCTAAGCTTTGGTGCAGCAGCAGTTTCCATGTTCATTTTCCTGATTTTTCCTAACAAAACACAGAAAGAAAGAAAACCGTTCAGACCTGGAACTGACCTCCGAGGATTTGTTACAATAATTTTGTCAATTTCACGTAGACAGGATGATAGGCAAACAAACATACAATTTTATCCAGTAGATAGAAATTCAAAAGGTAAGTTTTAATACAGTTTTTCTAAGAAAATAAAAACGATATTTTTGTAATGACTGACCGATACGCGAACTTCGTTTCGTGGTCTGAATTTGACATAAGAAAAAAATTGACAGTGACATTAAATAATGATGTAGGTAAAATAAAGGGCAACCGAAGAAACATGAGTGGGTTTTAGTCAGTAAAAGTCTGACACGCCCTCCCACCGCACCCAGGACAGGAGCAGTCATTTTATGATTTCCCAATCCCAAAAAAAAACCAGGTAAAATTGAGCTAAAGATTTCTTCTACGAGTTTACACCTCCTATATGCCTCCAAATATTAGAAGGGCACGCACGAGCGAGGAATCCCTTTTGAAAATATTGATTAATAATTATTAAGAAACTGTTACATATAAGCCGGATTTACATTACGAAACTAGTGGCTTGAAATTAGTTTTATAACACTATAATTTCACGTGTAAATGTTCAGTTTTACTAGCCATGCATTGTAAAACTGAAAACTAATTTCAAGCCACTAGTTTCGTAATGTAAATCCGGCTATACATATATTCTAATTGTAATACGAAACACGAACTCAACTGAACTGAGCAAGTCAATTCTTTTTGGCCCATCACTACAGAAGCAGCTGATTGAGAAAACTGAAATGGCTTATAGGTCTTTGATACCAGGCCGTAATTCCTCAAAAAAAAAAGAAAACTGACAAGTGACAATGACGTTGACGAGTGGAGTGACATTGTCGTTTGTCTGTCATGACATTTCTCTTCTCTAATCTCACTCACGTGTCTTTTGTTGTTGTTTGTCCGATATTTTCGGTTAAAAATAAGTTTTTATTTTATTTTATACAATGTCAATTAACGCCAAACTAAATGTTAATTTGCTTGAAAGGCTTATCCAAGATTTTTATAATGGAAACCTCAACTTCAGCCTATTGGTGAGATACTTATCCATAAATATTTTTAACCTTTTTTAAAATTATTGTAACCAGTACATAAAATTTACACAGCCGGAGAGCTAAGACTACCCACTGATCGTTCTCTTAGTACAAGCATTCTCCCTTACCATTTTCCGAGTACTGGATTTTTTACTTTCCTTTATATCTTAGCTATTCGTTATTTTATTTTGTTACAGCCAGAAGATATAGATAATATGAACTGGGATTGGCAGCAGGCTTTCTTAGATGCAACTGTTAATAGTAAATTACTTCAAGAATATCCGTTAAGCGGAAAATTTACTAGCTTATTCCTAAAGAAAATAGTTCAATGTTTGGAACCAAGTCAAGAAATCCATGATGATTTCTACTCACACTTGTGCCAGAGTATGAACATTTCAAATAAGGATGGGTTTAGTTATAGACACTATCTTATAGGAAACAATACAAATAATAGTATTACAATAAAAGAAACCAGGAATATGGTGGTCAACGGTACTACAGGGTTGAAGACTTGGGAGGTATTTTAAACTTATGGTAGGTTAAGTTATAGAATTAGGTGATACTTTGCAAGAACCTATGGTAATAATTGTTATGTAAAAATAATATACTGGTACATTTTTAAAATTCTTGGATTTACTTTGAAGTAAGTATGTCAATAAACTAGCCTGATGGTTGGCCTAAGCCTACCTCCACTCCCTATACTTTTTTTATTATACTTTTGTTTTAATTGTGGAAATGGTTTTTTTTTCAGGCTGCCTTAATGTTATCAGACTGGGCACTATGCAATCAAAACATATTTTTGAATAAAAATATCTTGGAACTGGGCTCCGGTGTAGGTTTCACAGGCATAACTATTGGGAAGCTTTGTGATATTAAATCTATAACACTTACTGATTGTCACAATGATGTTATAAAGGTAATGAGTGAAAATATTAACATTAACTTTCCACATTTTAAGGAAGAGAAGATTAATGATATCACACTGTTTAAAGGGCAAGATAAATCTTTAAGTGAGTATTTAACAGATATTTAGATAAATTAATTTTAGAAGTTAAAAAAAGGAGACTCAAGACAGATTTACCAACATTTTTTATTTATTTCAAGGTGTAATTGTGCTAGACTGGAATACCATTGAAGACTTAGCTGATAGTATTGTACCAGACATACTGATAGGTGCAGATATTGTATATGATCCTTCAATACTACAGCCCTTGACCAATGTTATACAAACATTTTGTGCAAGGAATAAGGATCTAGAAGTGTATATTGCTAGTGTTCTAAGAAATGAGGACACATTTAATGAATTCTTAAAAACATTAGGTAAGCTTGATTCAAATTACTGCAAAAGAAGACAGCTGGCAGCAGTGATTTAATCCTATCCTATTTGTCTTTTCAGATGTCAAGAATTTGGCCTTTGAAAAAATAGAACAAACAAAGAGTGTGTTCATTGATTGGGACAAACACAAACAAATGTTTACTAAAACATAAACAAATGTTTACTAAAAATAAAAGCTAAATAAAATAAAATTGTGTATTTTCTGTATTTAGATAGGGCCTAAGTCATAATATATTTTCTGTAATTCTCCTGGCCAAAGGAGCCTTATATAATACACGCCTGTGTTATTTCGTCGCTTCGCTTTCTGAGTCCTAAAGGTGCTTCTACACGGTGCTTGTAGCTGGAGCAAGTGAGTGTCCGACTTAAAGTCTTGTAGTAAAGTCTTGTCGGCGTACAGTCTGTCGGCAACTATGACAAGACTTTCTTTTCAGGGCTCAATAGCGACGCAACTTATCTCCAATAATCATAATTACTTAGAAATCGATCTATACCTTTCTTGTAATTATACAATTCGTAAAAAAATAAGATATGGTATAAAGCAAAGTCGCTGATGAGCCCTGTCGGTGAAGAGGTTTGTCAGCGTAATGTCACGTCGGAGAAAAATCTTGTCGGCGTAAAGTTCCATCGGAGTAACGTCTTGTCGGCGTACAGTCTGCCGGTATAGTGGCCGTCGGCATAAAGTCGGACACTCGGAGCAAGTAAAGACGCAGGCTACTTGCGCAAGTAGTACGCAGAAGATATCTTCTCGTGGTACCTTTGCGAGTTGATTTGCGTCAAAAAGTCTCGTTCAATAAAAACTCTTGTAAAATGCGCAAGTGACACGCGCGCTCGCCACAGAGTACGCAGGTTAGTTAGACCGCACATGTTTTTAAATGGTAAAGTTCACTATGCATACAACTTGCGCAAGTGCTTCATTATGCGCAAGCTATAAGCACCGTGAATAAGCGCCCTTACGGAAATGCGGTTTAGCGCACTGGCTGCGCAGTGCTTGCTTTCCTGCTACGCTGCGTGTCGTGGGCGTCGGTGTCGCGGCCGTGGGTTTGATCCCCGCAAGGAACAAATATTTAAATGAGCTATAGATATTTTGTTTATAATCTAGTTGTTTGTGTATTTGAGTTTGTAAACGACTTTTTGATACAGACGACACAATTATTTCACGGCGCTAAGGATTGCTCAAAACACAAGGCTTCGAATTTAATTTAACAACAATGTTACTGTCAGTGTCAGTGTCTTTGTCATAATGATAGATGTCACTAATGTTATTGCTGTCAAATTCAGTACAAAACATTACTATTTTCAAAGGAATATTGTGCAATTCTACTGAAATTATCTATTTAAACCTAGTTTATAGTTTTAACAATCTTCATTATAATTGCGCGAATAAATCTATTCATTTATAGTTTAGTCAGACCAAGTTCTCATTGAACTTTTTTACAAAAAGAAGAATATAACCTAACTAATCAACTGGTAATCCTACAGAAATGTCTGAAGCTAATAAAAATACAGTACCTGAAGCCAATCCTACACCAGATAATACTTACAAAAGTTCTACGGACACTGCACCGAAGAAAGAAGAGGCATGGGGTTACGATTTGTACCCCGAACGGCGCGGTACTTTTACTGCGAAGTTGGGTAATATTCTAATCGGTAAAGAAGGAAAAGAGAATATTGACAAGCTAAAATGCGAGCAGCATGTCTATGATTGTGTTAAGACCAGTAAGTTTTTTTATGTATTGGTTTGCAAAATATCTGATGAAGAATTTGAGTTCAATTAAATGTTTCATAATCTAATTCTGTTTTATTTGCTTCTAGGTTCAATAGTAAAGGTTATGATGGCAGCTCTTAGAAGTTCGGGTTGGTTAGTACTAAGTTATTATTATATCATTGTCACAAAATGTACCCCAGCCTTATTCATATTGACCAAAGTTCCCCATTAAGTTTCGAAAGAACATTGTTCCAATAAAAATTATAACACACATTTGTTCCAGTCCCATTGATATTCGGCGACATATATCATGTGAAGTGTGTGATTACTCTGTAAGTGGTGGATATGATCCAGAACTCAACCAGGTAAACTTTTATTTCTAATGTATTTTGATTTGAATAAATTTTCAGTTATGAAGACAAGAATGAGTAGATAGTTTAAATATTTTTTGTGATGAGTCTTTGCAGAAATTATATTCTATAAAAATAATAATAAGTCAATAATTCAGTATACATTTAACAATTATAAAGGTTTTTGGGGAAGCTGAAAGATTAATTAATGTTAACTAAAAAATGTTAACCTACCTTTAAAACAGCCATTTCTTTCTGGATAGAAAAATTTCAAAATAACAATTATCAAATGTTACAGATAGTAGTGTGCCAAAACGTATCAACACGCCAAGGAATGGTGCAAGGAGTCCTGGCTCATGAGATGATCCACATGTTTGACTACTGCCGGAATCATCTTGATTTTAGAAACATGGAACACCTGGCTTGCACAGAAATCCGAGCGGCCAACCTTACACATTGCTCATTTGCAAGTGCCTGGTCACAGGGTGACACTTCATGGGGAAAAATTAAGAAGGCACATCAGGTTAATAGTTTTTTTATTCCTAGGAAGCTCAATATTGACTAACGCCGACAGCAGCCAGCTATTGGTAAGCTAAGGATATGGGGTCAAACAATTAAATGTAAGACACTATTTCTATAAATCCTCTATTAATTATAGCCCAAAAAATCTGCTTCATTCACAATTTTCTGTAAAATTTTCTTTTAGTTGCTTTGTAACCAACAAATTGTTAGACACTTGAGTTGCCAAAAAATCTATGGAAGATGAATCAATTTGGGTTGTTGTATATCCAGCGTCATTTTATTGCCATGGGCTCATGATGAAGATGACCCCACACAAAACGCTAGCATTGTTAAAACGATATATGAGTTTATTGTGGAATTGTGGTGAACCGAATTAATTCTTGATTATACTACACAAGACTGAGCTGCGGACATCATCCCATTATACACTAACATTTACATAACATTTTTCTTTACAGGATTGTGTGAAAACCAAAGCTTTATATTCTGTCCTTGCTGTCAGACAAATAGGGAAACAAGAGGCTGTTGATATTATAGAAAAGGTATTCCCAAAATGTTACGCCGATCTTGAGCCTATAGGGAGAAGAATAAGAAGGAACTCTGATGATATGCTCAAGGCATTCAAAGAAGCAGCTTATTATGGATATGAATAGTCTATCATTGTTATTTATATGATGTAATAATTGTTGTAGGTAGTGTAAAAATATGTACAGAGGTTGAAACTTGTTAAAGAAAACAACAAGAAAATGATTTAAAATAATGTCTTTTATTTCATTATTTTCTTTATTCACTTAATTTTAATTATGTATTGCCTAAGATTTGTAAGGTTTTTATTTAATACTGCCTTTTCACAGTGTCGATTAGGTAACAGATATGAATCACAAGCGTAACCCTATGTCTTAAATAGGCAAGTAAATGACTGAAAAGGCACAAATTTTGTTCAGTTGATGATAGAAGTTAATACTAAGAAATTGAACTTGTTTCTATGTTCATCTTTTGGCCACTACGGTACGCACAGATACGTAATCATGATATTAGATATTAATTTTAGACTAGGTAGGTATTTGTGATATCTGCGCCACTAATATGATATGAAATATCCTAAAAGTAGGGTTAAAGCAGCACTGCTTTAACCCTGAAGCTGAAGCTAAAGCTCACTAACCGTAAAGTTAACCATGCACATGGTTAACTTTACGGTTAGTGAGCTTCAGGTCGATACCAGGTCTAGTTGACCGAAACGGTTATGGTCATTATCATGATGGGCTTAGATGATGGGTATCGACCCAGTAACTGGGTTATAGCATAACCCAGTTACTGGGTAACATTGCGTTAGCCGACTTCCGATCCTTTCGTTAGACTTCCGGCAACTCGAAACGACTGTCAAAGATCAAAGAATGGCTACCGGGGCCGACGAATCGACGTTCTTTCTGAGGCTTGGGTCCGGGGGTATAACATTACTTATTAACCTCTTTACTCCAGGCTGCTACTGAGAAGTTTCTAACAGGAAAAACATTTCAGTTCCCCACTATTCGGGAAATAAACCCTGAACCTTACACTCAATTGTCGCGCTTTACGACTACGAGACTAAGGGAGCAATCAGAAACATAGCACAAAACAATAAAACGAAAAGGAATCACCCCAGAATGTTCCTAAGAGTTAGGCAGAATGTTATTTGTGATAAGAAAGTATACCATCTTGTTAGATGGGAGGGACCTAATACCTAGGATGAATGTGATCTGATATGGGCGGATGGGCACGTAGGTTACTGCTCTGTGCAAAGTAATTAGGTACCTATTTAAGAACAGAATGGCGCAGAAGTGCGAAAGATCTGAATAGGACAACGTCCGTAGTGGCAAAAAGATAAACAACACTAATTTTGTAAAAGACCGCTCCCTAACATTGGCGTTGGACGACATTTTACTTTACGAACTTTTACAGAATATACTTAAGTACCAGTTTCACATAATGCTTACATCTTATTGATTTATCACACAATGCTTCGTTCTTATAACTATTACTTATTATAACAGCAATGAGAACAAATTTGCGACCAAAATGATTTTGTGCATTAAACTGTTTTGTGCTAAGTACTAAGTAAGATCTCTTAATGAGCAACATGTGAAAATATATGAGTTATTGATAAAGTAAACAATTTAAATTACTTATTATATAAGATCATAACCGCTTGTTGACTAGATGTAGTTTCAAAAAATATCTTTTATTATCGTAGAACATAGGTAAACACAGTCAGCAACGTAAATCAATAAAAACTCCAGCTTTTTGAAGTACAAATAGTACCTATAGATATAATATCAAAAGAATAAAGGTAACTACTACTGCTAGCATGAAATTCTGAAGAATATTTTATTAAATTATTTACATTTGTACAAGTATCATTAAGTAGGCGTTAATCGTAATAATCGACGATCGTTGCTGACTGTACTTAAGGTACCTAAGTATTTAAATAATTAGCAGTGATAAAAATTGGTTACGCGTTATCAAAAATTTTATACAGTTACTTTTAATGTTATACAGTTACCTCATGCGAAACCTTAATAGTTATTTCTGATAACAATACCTGATAGCATTATTCGACTAATTTTCTTAATAAAAATAGGTAGGTATAGGTCCTTTGTTTACCTATATCATTGTGATCTAATGGTAAACTAATTAGGCTATTTCTGTCCACTTGATTGCTAAACATTAAATCTAAATGAGTCTATGCCTACATTTATAAGTACCTATGCTTTTAAAGTGATATTGCATTTTTCGTCTGCACCCCAATTATACGGGGTGGAAAGTTTCAATGGGCTCGAAGGAAAACTACTTTAAATTGTTAAGATAAATAATTTTAGTTTACCTTTCAACGACCAACCGACAGCCGGCTGTCGGGCTGCTATTGTCTTTATATTGTGTCTCGAGTCACGTGTAAAATAACCGGTGTCATTTAAGCAAATTGGTGCTGAAATAGAAAGTTTGGTCCACCTACTGTTTTTACCTTTGCCCTAACCAATTTTTATCATGCTTGATTTTAACGAACGTTTACGTTTTTCGTCAAAATAACCTCTTAAAGAAAATCAAAATTTTTCAGATAGGTAATTAAATCGAGTGATAAATATATTTAGTAACTAATTGTTCAGAATTCTATGTAGGTATTGTTTTAATTTGACCGGATAGTTTCGTAAAATTAATATTCTAAATATAAGGTATAAAATTATCTTAGGATGACACCTACGAGCTATTTTATAATAAGTTAATAAAACTAAATGAGCACTACAATCTCTATGATATCGGTATTATCTCAGGCCTTAGTTATTAAACAAGTATTTATAACCTAGACTTACATAAATAATGTAGGTATACCTACATGGGCGTAGCCAGCTTTGGGCTCAGGGTGGGGCAGAAGTCAACTAACCCCCCCCCCCCCCCCTTTTCCACCAGAGATATAGAATAATAAAATCTTCTCAAAATACCTAAGTAAAGTATGTTCTTTACAAATTTCACATAACGAGAGAGACACAGAGAGAGATGGTTTGCTGGAAAGCGATCAAACTTTAAGAAGACTGCATGAAGTCAACCTAGGTGCTCGTAGGCCACTTCGGGTACCAGCGCCAAGGAGAGGCAATCGAGTAAAAAGATTACAATGGGCTATTGCACAAGAAAACTGGAACAATTCTCAAATCTCAATGGTCACTTGTGCCTTTTCACTGATGAAACCAGGTTTGGATTTCATTCTGATTCGCGAAGAGTACGCGTTTGGAGAGAACCTGGACGTTGGAATCGACTGCAGCATCCACAACAATGCCAGTCCACATACGGCGCATATCGTTACAAGTTTGTTACAACTGCATCCAAGCTTTAGACTGGCCTGCACAATCCCCTGACTTAAATCCTATTCAGCATGCCAGGGATATGCTTCAGAGAAGAGCTCTTAGGAATTTCCCAAAAGATATTTTTTTTTTTTTGGGGAGTGGGAAATCATCCAATGACTGCTCCCGTCCTGGGTGCGGCGGGAAGGCGAGTCAGACTCTTACTGACTAAAACCCACTCATGTTCCTTCGATTGCCCTTTATGTTCCAGGGTCACGGTAACTATTATAAACATTCCGCAACCCCGGCAGGCGTTAGCCCTGTTGGGCCCCTTCCTGTGCTGACTCCTTCTCTTTGAGGCGCGCGTGGAACACTAACGCGCCGTCGACGCGGTCCTGGTCCTAGCCGGGCGGCGAGCTACCCATCGCTCGCCATCCGCAGAACCGCGCTTACGGTAGCCGGTAGTCGTCTTGCGACTCTCGACTTCTTCGCCTGGGTCTTAGTCCGGGGCGAGAGGCTCGTCGCGTCGTTGCCTCTCGCGCGCCGCCGCTTCCTTCACTAGCATAACTGCTTCGCAGAAGGAGGCGACGGCATTCCATTCCGTCTCGCCCCGAAGCATGGCCTGAACCAGCGCCGGGCGCGAGAGGTCACCGCCGCCGATCGCCTCTACGAGGACACGTCGATGCTCCGCCCATGCGCGGCACACCTCCTCTGTGTGCTCGACCGTGTCCTCCAGGCGACACCCAGGCGTCGCTTCCGCCCGAATCCGACACCTCCCGAACTGACCATGTCCGGTGAGGACCTGTGTCAAGCGAAACGTGATAGCGCCGTGGCGCCTCTCCAGCCACTCCTCAAAGAGGGGTCTTACCGCCGCTATTACGGCGTGCCCAGCACTAGGTTGCGACAGTCGCTGTCTCCACTCCGCCATGAGATCTCGCCGGAGCTCCGTGAGCCGCGCCGCGATAACCCGCGGCAGCGGGACTTCGCCCCGGCGTTGCACTTCCACGCACCACTCGTACGTGTGTGCAAGGACTGTTGCCTCCAGATCCCACGGCGGAGTGCCGGCAAGGAGGCACGCCGCCTCGCAGGAGACCGTGCGGTATCCCCGCACCATGCGAATCGCCATGACCCTCTGGGACGCCCTCAGAAGCCGGACCGAACTCCACACTCCCTCGTCACCTGACCCTCGTGACGTGACCCTGAAGATATTGATTGTGCATGAAAACAGAGAGTGATTATGAGCCGTCTCGTTGAGTGGCTGATGCGGGTGGGGCCGGATCTGGCGGACGGCCAGTTCGGCTCCACACTCCCTCGTGACCTGACGCTCGTGACGTGACCCTGAAGATATTGATTGTGCATGAAAACAGAGAGTGATTGCGAGTCGTCTCGTCGAGCGGCTGATGCGGGTGGGGCCGGATCTGGCGGACGGCTAGTTCGGCTTCCGCAGAGGACGCTCCACGGTGGACGCCATCATGTGCGTACGGGCCCTCAGGACAGGGGATGCGGTGGCACAGGGCAGGGTCAATCGTCTTGGCGGTGTCTCTCGGCATCGCCAACGCCTTTAATACCCTGCCTTGGGGGTGCATAGGGGCGACACTCCGGTATCACCGGATGCCAGCCTACCTCTGTCGTGTGGTCGAGGCCTATCTGACGGATAGAGCCGTCATCTACCCCGGTCACGAGGGAGTGTGGAGTCAACGAGGGATGTCGTGCGGTGTTCCACAGGGATCGGTCCTGACATCGGGTACAACTGGGTACTGCGCGCCGACCTTCCCGATGGTGTCAGCGTAGTTTGCTACGCCTAGGGACGGGAGGGTAGTTCCAGGCGGCGGCCGACTTCATGCCGCGGTCCATGGTCCTCTACGGGGCTCCGGTGTGGGCGCCCAATCTAGTCACGGCTCCGGCCCGGCTTCTGAGGGCGTCCCAGAGGGTCATGGCCATTCGCAAGGTGCGGGGATACCGCACGGTCTCCTGTGAGGCGGCGTGCCTCCTTGCCCTCTCCTTGCTCCTTGCGTAGGATCTGGAGGCAACAGTCCTAGCACACACGTACCAGTGGCGCGTGGAAGTGCAACGCCGGGGCGAAGTCCCGCTGCCGCGGGTTATCGCGGCGCGGCTCACGGAGCTCCGGCGAAATCTCATGGCGGAGTGGAGACAGCGACTGTCGCAACCTAGTGCTGGGCACACCGTAATAGCGGCGGTAAGACCCCTCTTTGAGGAGTGGCTGGAGAGGCGCCACGGCGCTCTCACGTTTCGCTTGACTCAGGTCCTCACCGGACATGGTCAGTTCGGGAGGTTCCTGTGTCGGATTCAGGAGGAAGCGACGCCTGGGTGTCACCACTGCAGCAACGGTCACCTGGAGGACACGGTCGAGCACACGGTGGAGGTGTGCCGCGCATGGGCGGACCATCGACGTGTCGTCATAGAGGCGATCGGCGGCGGTGACCTCTCGCGCCCGGTGCTGGTTCAGGCTATGCTTCGGGGCGAGACGGAATGGGATGCCGTCGCTTCCTTCTGCGAAGCAATTATGCTAGTGAAGGAGGCGGCGGCGCGCGAGAGGCAACGACGAGCCTCTCGCCCCGGAATAAGACCCAGGCGAAGATGTCGAGAGTCGCAAGACTACCGGCCACCGTAGGCGCGGTTCTGCGGATGGCGAGCGATGGGTAGCTCGCCGCCCAGACCAGGACCAGACCGCGTCGACGGTGCGTTAGTGTTCCACGCGCGCCTCAAAGAGAAGAAGTCAGCACAGGAAGGGGCCCAACAGGGCCAACGCCTGCCGGGGTTGCGGAATGTTTATAATAGTTACCGTGACCCTGGAACATAAAGGGCAATCGAAGGAACATGAGTGGGTTTTAGTCAGTAAAAGTCTGACACGCCCTCCCGCCGCACCCAGGATGGGAGCAGTCATTTGATGATTTTCCACTGACCAAAAAAAAGTATTAGATTTTTTTTTTAGTTAGGCACCTTATAGATCAGAGCCAGGGTGGGGCAAGCGCCCCAGCTTGCCCCAGTGTGGCTACGCCCATGTATACCTAATGATTAGGCATTTGTCTAAATGCCATTTACATGTTTGGGATCATTTACACATGATCTAAGTATTTTTTTAATAAAATGGCTTTCAGAAAAATAATTAACAACAATCAATTACAAAGTTAGAGCAATGATTCGTAACAAAATCAATTAAATTATTGAAAGTATAACTAGGTACATAGGTAGGAGACACGATAGACAAGCAATATAAAACACTCCATTACAAATATTTTGTACTTACATGATAGCTAACATATTCGTTGCATACAGGCTTTTACTTTATCCCGAGTATAAGTAAATAGAGAAAATCATCTTCGATAAAATTCGTTGGAAAAACACAAGGCAAAAGGCACCTGAGTTAGAAAAGGCATTTTTTATTAGAATAGTTTTTGTACTATTGAGCTCAACTGTGGTCCCCATGCTGCTCGCTTACGCATCTAACGATATATTGTTTCCATTTCATGCTTTTCTTTAATAAAAACCTCTCGAAATGATTTCTTTATTCTGAGCATTACTAAGATTTCTAACAATTTTAGAATTTACTAGCGTATAGTACTTAATCTTTTATTTAAAATTGGAACCGTTTTCTTACAAGGCACATTTACAGCTCTAACTTTAAGAACACTATATTAACAAACGTATTCTCTTAAAGAAACTTCGTTGGAACCTTGACCAGTGCGTATTCGCGTACGAAGAAACTCTTAAAAATATAATAACGTCGTGCTAGAAATGTTCAACATTGTTCATTAATTAGAAATTAGGTAACTTACAATTACAGGGTCACACGGTTATTTATAATTCGACTAGTAATTCGTCTAATATGTACAACAACGTCACAACGTTTGCATAGGCACTGTAATCACAAACTTGGTGATGATATCGTGCTAAACGTAGTTCTTTCACTTTGGGTTCACTTGAGTCGTGAAGCACGGTGCGCCTCACTGAGGTATGTGGTCCAGTATATGACGGTGAAGAGGCAGAAGCACATGGGGAACAACATGAGCGCGAACTTGTCGAGTGCGCCGTGCTGCGCGCCGCAGAACATGACGCCGCGGTCCACCGCCTGCCGCAGCCGCGTCAGGAAGCTGCTCGGCCCGCCGTTTCCCGACGGCATGGACTCCAGTATCGGCGAATCCTACAATATAACAAACACATCATTCTCACAGTATTTTTGCCGTGTTTTCTTCTTAAAACATAACTTTCCAATTTATTAACACAGTCTACACACAGTCTATGGATCGGTAGCCAATATTTCTAAAGTAAGTACCTATCCTACATTAATGTTCGTACGCCTACCGATGTCACAACACAGTGATTTTAAGCAGTGCGAATTTTGCAAAGTACGTAGATACTTATTATGTTACTAGCCCAAGTTAGCCACGTATCTTTAACTACACGTTACTGCAGTGTTTAGCTAAGTACTTATATTCTACAAATCATACCACCACCAATAGTTTACCACCAATACTTAAAAAATAATGTTGTTTGTTTCACTGGCATGCACTATGCTTGCCTGCTATTATTTAACCAAATATCAGATTTGCAAGGAAAATAGATAGGTACTGTCTAAACTAATTTGTAAGTATATAATATTAATTGTGTTATATGCAGCGTTTACGATAGCCACACCGTGCGATGTTGTTGCTTTAAATTTATATTTTACCTTGCTGACTGATCTTGTTTCACATCCAACCTTATTTTGTCTCCAATTCCTTCCCGAGAGAGACTAGAAATTGGTGGCCTAAGTTTAAAAATTAATGCACCTAAATAGTACGTGGTATGTTAAGTATTTTACATGCAGTGTAATGCTACACTGAGGTACAGGGAGGTTACGGTAGATATTCTATGTTAGAGCGAGTTCAAGCGTAGTTTTATTTACCCTTTGTATGGTTTGGTGTTCCATCTGTTGCTTGAACCCGTCCTCCTCGACGCTCAACGTGGGCGAGAACACTCCGCCCTGCGGCGTGCCGGTCACCGGGGTGCTCAGCCTCTGCGAAGGCAAGCTCGGGTTCTTTAGTGTCGTGTTCTATGAATGCTTTTGTGTGTGCTGTAGGTTGTTAGTTTTATAGTGGTTCGTATTGTGGTGGAATGATTATACGTTCTAGGCTTCATTGACTGACCTGCGAGTGGTTGATGTGCAGCGGGGGCGGCGCGAGTTGCGCGGCGGAGGCGGCTCGTCGCAGGTCGGCGCGCCGCCGGCTCCAGCTCTTGTCGTAGCGGATGCCGAACAGCACCACGAAGTACTCCATCAGCGCCAGGAACACGAAGATGGTGCAAGAGATCAACCACACTTCGATGCACTTCAGTTCCAGCGCGTCTGGCGAGTTTGTGCTGAAAGGTAATACGACCCTAAATTTTTTACTTTAGTAAATACGTTGTCTTCTAGTATATACGCATATTCATCTCTTCCGCTTTGGTTTCTGGGATAACGATCTGAGCAGGTACAGTACTGTTTATACCTATGCTATAAGACAACAATCAGGGCAGTAGAAAATCTTAATCGATAGCCGATACCCGATTAAAACGTTATTTTTGTAAGATTTATTCTGTTACTATAGTTTTCAGCGACAAAACTTTATTTGTTTGAAGTTGATGAAGTACCTGACAGTGTCGAACATGGTGACGAGCGAGAGCAGCGTGGTGACCAGCAGCACCATGCGGCCCGGCACGATCTCCGGGATGACGCAGAAGCTGCCCCATGAGATGATGACGAACAGCGAAGACGGCAGGTAGCTCTCCAGCAGGTAGCTGCGCAGCTCCCGCGACAACTTGATCTGCAGCCGCGCCGCAGAGTGCTCTCCTGATAACGCGAAATATATTGAACATTTAACTCTCCTAATATTCTACTAGCTACGTGTATAGTGGTCAGTGCAAGTGAGTACTGTGAGGTCTGAAAAGACCTCCGGGACCTAACGTGTGTGTTTAGTATGTGGGAGGGCTTGAAGAGTCCTCCGGTCAACACTTTTGTATAGTGTAACTATTGAAATATAAACAGGGAGCACTTTTAACTGAATTTATTGTTATTTAGAACATGCTCACTCCATGAGCCTCGGACGCGACATGCGTCGGTTTGTATCAAAACAAAAGTGCAAAAAGAAATTGAAACATTCTAGAATGTTTCAATTTCATGCTGAGTGTTAAGATAAAACCTCAAAGGTATTTTTCTAGCCAGTTATCTATAAACAGTTACATAAAGACTTCACATGAGCTACGCCCACCCAAATGAATGAAGGGCGCAGCATCGAGACCTTTATTCATAACATCTTAACACTCAGACAAACATCCTAGCTATTTGTCCCTACCTATGGTCGGAAAAAAAAATGAACTGTCCTTGGAAGGATAACTTAGAGCATGCCAAACGACAATGATATTTTCCAATATGATATCAATTGACAAACTAAATGTGCCAACATGCACTTAATACTAGCCCTACGTTGGCATGTCTAAGTTTTAGGGCTACAAAACCGACCTAAAAGTAAGCCCCACAGCCCAGCTAACGTCAAAGACATGGCAAATCCATATCGTCCCAGACGGGGTTACCTATCGACCTAAGCGAATCGAAATACATAATGCGTACAAAATACAAACAAATAAAAATTCTAAGTCTTTATCTTCGTCAAACTTCAAGAAGTCAGAAGAAGGGAAAGCCAGAGAAATCTTCTATAGCTACATCATGGACCCACTCCGTTTTAATACTTTTTAAAATATGGTCAGTCTGTAACTGAACATCTTGACAACTCTGTGGTTCCCTAATCACTAACTTCACCAGTTGTGTCAACCTGACACACTTTGCGAAGGCTATGCCCCGTAAGCAAAGTTGGTTTCATCAGTGACCAAGTTCTCCCCCCTTTGAAGGTGGAAGCACAGTTGTCAACAAGAAAAACTTTAGAAGGAAAAGCTATCTTTGGAGTGTTCCCATTATTTATCAAATACACATACAAATCCCTTATAATAATAACGTTTTTCTTTTTTCGATGTGTTTCCCTTCCTCCAACACGTAGTGGACATGAAACAAAATTGAAGTGATTAATACATTATGTTCTGCTGTTCACACAAAAATAATGTCGTGAGATGAAAATTACACTATTTGTAAAATTACAATAACTATTCTATCATATATCTCCTATTTAAATATATAAATAACAATACCTATACTATCAAGTTACAATGACATTGACAAACTCAACAAATATTTGACAAAGTAATCCAAAATTATTTAAAAAGGAAATGACAAAATAAATTATAAAATTTTTAAAATAAAAAGTTTCCAACTATTTACATAAAACTTTTCTTTAAATTTTGGTCTACCATTAACAAACTTTTTGGGCAAATATTTGAATGATAAATATTTTTTCTTAAAATGACAATATGTATATAAGTATTTATTAAAAACGAAACCTTTGAAGAATTTCGGCCTTATTGTACGCATCTGACGTAATCTTATATGATTGAAATATTTTATTTTAGTTTTCCTATAATATGCAAACTTTTTCTTCAAAGCATATCTTGAAGATACCTTTCCTGCTCTTGTGAAACCAGAGTCATTGTCAACAGCAAAAAAGTATCCATCACGTTTTATTGCCATTGACGAAACTATACCAACTCCTTTGTCATTCGTAGACATCAATGTGACATGCGTATCCTCTTTGGATTCGAAAGCCAAACTGACATCATTGACATCCGTCATACAAATTTTCCCAATCATGTTGTCATTACCAAAATGATTATCGGAAAATGCCTCATTCTGATCGTCGTCATGCTTCTCAGTCACCAATACTTCCGGATGCACTAAATCATTGCTAACTACTACAGGAATTGGAGCGAACTGACCCGAGTTATCTATATTTCTCTCGTGTTCACTTTGGAACACGTCAGCCATCACTTCTTCTGCGCCAGGGCTGCACTCCTGGCAGCTGCTGCTGGCCACGTCATCAGCATCATTACTGCCCTCTTGGCAGCTCGGCTCATCACCTTCAATAACATCACTGCCTGGTTGGCAGCTTGGCTCATCATTTTCATTGTTACTAGAAATTGAGTCAGCATTATTATTTGTGATTAATATATTTTCTTCGGACTTTTCCGAAATTACTGCGGTCGCTTCCTTGACACACTCGTCTAACAATACTTTGCGACATCGACAATTTACGTGTCGAAATCTAAACTCTCTTCTCATCTTGTCGCATAATGTCGCGAAATCCATATCATCTTGGAACGTATATCTAAAAAAATAGTAAGCGGCTCCTTTGGTAAATAAACCGAAAATCAGGGCATAGTCGCTTTCACGCCACTTATTATATTTGGCACACTCTATGAACTCATCTATGTAATCTTCAACACAGATGCCACGGGACCCTTCAAAATATGGGGGCACACGCATCCCATTCAGTATACCTAACATTTTGAAGACATAAATATACTTAGCTTTTATCAATTGTATGAGGCGTCTTCTTCCGCCAAAATCTTCATCAATTTCACTATTATTATTATTTCTTCTTTACGCATACATAATAATCGCTTCAATGCGAGAAATTGGGGACTCGCTATATTCACACACGTACTGCATCTACAACATAAAAATAACAGCAGCGGCGACGTCGGCGCCTCCACCAAATGTGAGGTCTGAAAAGACCTCCGGGACCTAACGTGTGTGTTTAGTATGTGGGAGGGCTTGAAGAGTCCTCCGGTCAACACTTTTGTATAGTGTAACTATTGAAATATAAACAGGGAGCACTTTTAACTGAATTTATTGTTATTTAGAACATGCTCACTCCATGAGCCTCGGACGCGACATGCGTCGGTTTGTATCAAAACAAAAGTGCAAAAAGAAATTGAAACATTCTAGAATGTTTCAATTTCATGCTGAGTGTTAAGATAAAACCTCAAAGGTATTTTTCTAGCCAGTTATCTATAAACAGTTACATAAAGACTTCACAGTACCTACCTAACATCTAACAATATCTAAGTAATCTACTAAATATACGAAACACAGTGTCTTCTATTTCTACACTTACCGAAGCTTAGCCCTCAGTGCTTTGACTGCAGCGCGCACTGAGCAAGTGTATTGTATAACAACTCTGAATACATCGCTATTCGGGTGGTTCTGCTCTGATATCAATGAAGTAATCATTAATTGGACAAATATTTTGTAAATAATCTTTAAACTTCTTATTGCGTCAAGAACATCAACATTCACTAAACAACAACAAAATAATGATCGTGCTTTACGGACGTTCACAGAAAGGAAGATGTTGCGAGGCACGGATGTAATAATCAATATAAAGTTTTTGAGATATTGCGGTAGATATTATTTTTCTGTAAGATTTAAAACTTGTTCAATAGCGATCCATTGTGATCATCCGCGCCAAGCAGTGCGGGCGTCATGCCAGCGGTAGCAACAGCGCGTTAGCGTTAATAGGTACATAGTTAGTTACGAGGCGCAAACACAAGCGCAAAGCAATAAATATACATTTACCTTCACCAAAATTGCGAATATGATTACTTTTGTCCGTGACGAAGGTGACCACATATTTGGGCAGTCGGAACTGGCTGCGTTGCTCGCTGCCCACCGGGCCGATGCCCAGCCACGGCGCGACTTCGCGCCACTCGAAACGCACGTCTTGCGTCGTATATTTATCTAAAAAAATTAACGTTACAATTAAACAACCTCAAATCAATCATCGTTAACTTGTAATAGTGCTATAAACGATCCAATAGCCTAGCTCAACAAAATCTATAAAAACATTTAATAGTCTAAAGTCGAACAACTGGCGTGTAGACAAAACATGTAATTCTGTCTAGCAAAAAATCAAAACAGTTTTACGATTGTGAAACTTCTCGCACTGAGTTTCTTGAAATATTTTTTTGCGAGTAGGTTAATTGCGTTGATGTAAATGACCTGAATAGTTCATGTGAAATTTGTCACTGACATGCCTAGATAAATATTAAAAAAAAAAACGTTTTTAGCAGAAATCACATCAGTTTCAAGAGAAATGTATACGAGACTTGGTTAAAATCATGTTCTTCTTCCCTTAAAGCCATAGATATGTGTCTGAAAACTCTACTTATCAAAATGTACTTACAACTACTGAAGTCGATGGCACAGTTCTGAACATCCAAAGGATAAAGAACGAAGTCCATCTCGCACTTGATTGTTATTGTCGCTCTGTAAAAGCAAATTACAATCATAGTTAATAACTCACCAATTACAGACTTGTTTAAAACGTTTCCTTATTTGATTCAGGCTAAACTAGTCTGTGTACTCTGTGCTTTATGTGGTCTTGTGTTATGACATTGTGAGTTCTGGCATGTTAACGTAGTATCTTAATGTTGCTCAAGTTCAATCATCATCTCCCTTTCCCAACTATGTTCAATGTTGAGGTCGGTTTCCAGCCTAACCGGATTCAGCTGGAAACCAGTGTTTTACGTGGAGCGATTGCCTATCAGACCTCCATAATTTAGTAACTGGGCGACACGATACCTCTTGGTTAAACTAGTCAGAATTTCTGGCTTACCCGTAACGACTGTCAAAGTTCTACGAATGACAACCGGGACCAACGCCTTTACGTGCTTTCCAAGGCACGGGATGTCAGTGATATCCAAGATAAACTTTAGAAAGTACATATGAATTGAAAAAGTCACATTGGTACTTGCCCGGATTCGAACCCACAACCTCTTGCACGAGAGGCGGTTGCCTTATCCATTGGGCCATCACAACATTTTATGCTGAAGTTCGGTGATAAGCAGTATTGTTCAGCGGTTTGGTAATAATGCGGCAAGACCGAAATTGTGAAACTATTTATTTTAAGTCACATTAGTAACATTGAGGCAGAGAGAGGCTCTATCCAATAAGTTTGCCAAGGGCCTTTAACGTTATTATAATTAGGTCACTGGTAGAGTATCACTCATAACATCAAAATATATATTATGTAGGTATATGTTTCTTTAATGCACTCATGCGTAAAATACGAGTGTCACTTTTTGGCTTCATCATTTGTATTATATTTCAAAATAGACGTCGTTTATCAAGACTAGAATAATTAACGACTTATTGTCGACCAGTTTATAAATAAATTACGTTAGGTGAAACTGTAAAACTCTCAAGGCGAGAGTTTTATTGTTATGATGTTTAAACGTTAATTTGACGTACGAGTATGTTTATGCTTCAAAATTTAGTAAAGAGCAGTAATGACGTAAAAAATATAATAAAGTAATGGACGAACCCAATACTGACTGAGACGGTGCGGTTTGAGTAGAGCCTCAGCGACGCCATCTCTTGGAGGACAGACAGTATCCTCATGGTCTGAAGCTGCCAGATGTACAGGTCTGGCGTCCAGATAAGTGCGCGGAACTCCCACGGCAGGTCGATGAACGGCATGCTGGGCGGCACGTGCAGCCGGCTGTCTGCCCATGACACTTGCAGGAAAACGTCCAGCGTTATCTCCTGCGGAGACCAGGCGGACTATTGGAGCGTTGTATACATAAGTAAATCAATCATCATTGCAATGATACTTATATCTAGTGGAATGGTGCTAATGAAAGCGAAATAAATACAGGAAAACATACTGAGCTATTAGGGATGCTCGAACTATTGATAGAAGGAGCAATAAGTTGAACTTACCTCTTTGTTCTCATCTACTCCGGATACCCGGTTGACATTCACCCCTACGTATACTGTCGTGTTTTTGTCTGAAAAGAAAAACAATGGAAAACTTATACATTACGTTCCTTGAAATAATGACACATTGTTGGGAAATAATAGCGTCTAATCAATGGTTTTATGGCGGTCGACAGCGGAGATATCACGGCCGAAAACCGCAATATTAGCTGAACCGTAAAGCCCGCCAAACTTGGCCCTCGAAACTGATCAAAGCTCAAAGTTGAACGTTTGCAGCGTATCTTGTTGTAACATTTCATTGATATTTTTATTTAAGGTAAGAAGTCGTTAATTCTCAGCAAGGTTAAAAAAAAGTTATTAAGTAGATTACATTCCGGTAACTACATGGCGGTCTACAAGACATTTTATGACCATAAAGGGCAACCGAAGGAACATGAGTGGATTTTAGTCAGTAAAAGTCTGACACGCCCTCCTGCCGCACTCAGAGCAGTCATTTGATGATTTCCCACTCCAAAAAAAAAACTTAGTTGGAGAATTTAATGTGTTGTTAAAATTTTCTATTCTTGTATTTATTAGCACTTGTTCAAAAAGTTATTATTAAATTTTCTACTGTTAAACAACATGAAAACTATCCCCAATAGCGCCAGGAATGGGAACGGAAATAGTCCGAATAAAACGTTGTAAATTGGCACTGAAAATAAAAAGAGATAGGTGTAAATTTTTCCTTGAAAATGGCCGACAAACGCTTTTATGTATTTCTGAAATTAATTCCCAAATCGCCTTAAATATCCAGGACATTTGAATTGGGAATTTATTTAAGAGGCATTTGCCTGGGTATCTTTACTAACATTATTTACAAGAAACATAGATTAATAAGACCTTTCGACGACCAAGCGACAGCCGGCTGTCGCGCTGCTATTGTCTTTCTATTGTGTCTTTAATCACGTGTGTTCGAAGGTTTAATGGGAATAACTTACCTAAATTATTTACTATTTATATCTTCTTTTATATAAAATTCTCGTGTCACAATGTTAGTTACCTTACTCCTCCGAAACGGCTTTACCGATTTTTACCAAATTTTATATGCATATTCAGTAGGTCTCAGAATCGGCTACTATCTATTTTTCATACCCCTAAGTGATAAAGGTTCACCCTTAACATTGTTAACGCGGCTGAAACCGCGGGAGGCAGCTAGTTATTATAATATAACTTTAGTATGCTGAAAGAAAACTCATTTCTCTCAATTGCTATTTTTATACCCTTTTTTTAATTATTTGTAATAGATAACACAACACAGCTCATAGATGACATAGATCTAGCAAGTTGCCGTCATTCGATACACAGATATTGCAAGTAAGTAGGTATCTACAAGTAGACAACAAATGTTCGCGAAGGTTCGTGATGCAAAACCATTAGGATTACTGGATTCCAGTTTTACTACTTTTGTTTTAGGCACAATGTCTCGTCGCTTATAAAATATGGTAATTATTCTGATTCGGTGAATTATTCGTCAACATTAGTGAGGTGCCAGATTTTAGAAGGCGGTGAAACTATTTTTAAAAATGTAATTTTGTTATTTTAATTGGTGTTTTGTTTATTAAGGCACTTTTGATTTGATTTTGTATACCTACATCGAACTCAGGTACTCTACTTCTTAATTTTAGTGAGCCATGGGCCCTACATTTAATTTATTTACCGCAAGATTAATTATTAGTAGTTGCATGAGTACCAAAAGTACCCATGGTAAACCTGGAAAAACTGCGTCGGTAAACCTTGTGTAAAACCGAAAAAAGAAATCTAGAGTCTTTAGTTACCTGATAAACCACCCTTAGTTTTCAACATTTTCTTTTAGGTATACTTCATATAATTATAATTCTTGCAATTCTTAGATCTCGGTCTAGAAGGTTTTATAAGTTGTTTAATAAGGAGGGCGTGTAAAAATGATCAGTGTTGGTTGACGTAGGTACGACAATCACCTACGGCTGACTAATGATTGGTTATGGCAGCAAGCGAGGTTGTGCTGAATAATGTCCGGTGCTAAGTGGATAGCCGAGTAGGGACGAGCGCGCTACGCGTGACTTTATCAAATTTGACCTACCTATCTACCTAAAAAGTAATTTAAAAGTGTTTTAAAAATAAACCGCCATTTAGTTAAACCAAAATAGAATGTATCTAACTATCCAGCTAGCTACAAAACCTACATGTTTTGCCTGAAAAATACGACCAGTTTTTTTTGTTTTGTTGTAACAAAAGCTACAACCACAGTTTTCAGTAGTTGTCGTTTTGTTGTATGTTACGTGTCTCTACCGACAAAAAAAATCTTTGTTCACGATTTGTTACAAAATAGTGAAATGCGTGTGGTAGATTCAATAATCCACAAGTTTATTACACACTAGCTGTTCCTCGCGGTTTAACCCACGTTACATTAGGTTTTTGGTTACTGCTTCGCTCCCGTGGGACATAGCGTGATATTATATACCCTATGTTACTCGTGAACAATGTAGCTTTCGAATGGTGAAAGAATTTTTAAAATCGGTCCAGTAGTTTTTGAGCCTATTCATTACAATCAAACAAACAAAGTTTTCCTCTTTATAATATTAGTGTAGATACATTTTATTTGGACACGTGGTTGATTTTCCTTCCTGTAGCCTTTGTAAGTCTTATGTAATCCAATTAATAGTAGCAGGTTGCTAATTGATCAGTTATTGGAAACCATTCTGCGTTTCGGGTTTTTAGTGAGATTGATAAATTAGTAGTCCATGATGCTTATTTACAACCTTAAGGATTAGGCTAGTAGAAACGTACGCACTTCCATTTACGACAATTTGTCAAATTGCTTTAAAATATTTTTAAGTTTACAGCTAAAGTATTGAGTTTAAGGTTGATTGGCAAAATTTGCCAGTTTCGAGTAGCTTGAAGTGCTGGCTTCTGTTTCCTAAACCATTATGATAAAATTACTTATAGTTGTATTTATATTTGTGTAACAATAAGAGTAAAACTTACCGGGTGGAATGTTTCTGTTGTAGCCTTTTGGAATATCATATACGTGCTGGTCCATGTACAGGATCTGGCTGAAAAAAAGTTACGATAAATTAGACACCTAATGTATCAGTTACATACACGTAGAGAACTTTTACACCTTGTATCTCTGTCTTAGCCAAAGAATAAGACATTAATTTTTGACAGTTTACCGATTTTCGAAAAAGTTACATGGAGTAAAACAAAAAAAATGAATCCGTAGAGTAGTTAATCCTATGTAGGCAAAGTTTATATAAAATTATTAAAATCTATACTTTATTGTTTTTATCATTTTGGTATTTTTATAGGGTAACTGAACTATCACTACTAAAGCGCTCTACGCTTTATAAATATATTTAGAACAACTAAATTAAGTCTTCGGTTACTATTCCCCTTCCGTATGTTATATCGTGGTATTTTGTAGTTTATTATATTATTTAAGCTTTATTACCGAAAAGTGAGTAGTTTTTTTACAAGATAATATATGGTAGTATCACAATTATAATGACATACTTTGAATATGATTAATCGTATAGGCAATACAATAGACTCGCGGTAATCCGACAAACGTTTTGCAAGGCGACGTCGAATTATCGAATTTGTCGGATAATAGAGTACTGCCTGACTATTTAGTACTAAGACCTTCCGAAGACCGGATTCGTAGAATAAATTATGTATCTATACTAATATTATAAATGGGAAAGTGTGTCTGTCTGTCTGTCTGTCTGTATGTATGTTTGTCTTTCTTTCACGGCAAAACGGAGCGACAAATTGACGTGATTTTTTAAGTGGAAATAGTTGAAGGGATGGAGAGTAACATAGGCTACTTTTTGTCTCTTTCTAACGCGAGCGAAGCCGCGGGCAAAAGCTAGTCAGGTATATAATTGGATATTTGGCTAATTTTTACGTATAATAAGCAATGTGTGTCGAATGAAACAGGGCGAGCATTACCGCGGATCTACTGTATTTAAGCTGGTTAAACGGTCTTTAATAATATTATCAGTACCTAACAAATATTCCTAGTCTCTTCATATCTTGCCTTCCGCTTGCCCTTCCTTTTGGTGTGTAAGAAACCTTAAAGGTTGAGGCACGTGTGCATTGAACATAATCCCCTACCTTATACTCCCAAGTTCTAGGTGAATTAAGTACTGAATAAAAGTAAATTCAGCATAGTCGAAGCACTGAATCCGTACTAAAACAAGAGCGAGTGTATCTGTCGGTATGGTTTGTATGTAGAAAAAAGTTACCATTTTATTGTCTAATGATCAGTATATTTAGGGATAAATGATTTAAGATGACAAGACGACACAATTTAGAACAGGTAAAGCTTTATTAGTTTTGCAGTTACAGTACACAGATATGAATGTGCATTGTCTACATTTTCAGGCTGATTATGAATAGAATGCGCATCTTCCATGATACGAAAGTATTTTTGAATACGACTACAAATGTTTTAGTGAGATTCAAATTAAAATGATTAATCTGATACTAATATAATATAATTATCAAAAGTAATAAAATAGGTTTTATAGGTGCAAAGGTAATGAAGAGATAACATTTCAGTATACTAAAAATATTTTTGATTCTTTTGTTAATGGCTTATGAGGTGCATATTTGGAAACAAATCGATCCATTTAATATTTACAGCACAGTATCTGAAACAATAGATACGAAACTAGAGCAGGACGCATTATCCCAGTTACTTTAGAACTTAAATTAGCGGGCTCTCGGCATTACTGAACGGCAAAGCCTGTCCCACTCCTGTATAGCATATTTTTTAAATTCAGCTAACCCCGCTTTACCCCAAGCCATACATAGCCAGGAGTTTAATCACAATAATGGATCTAATCTCTTATAATTGTCACTTAGACGTGTCTGTACTACCACATACTCCATAGTACCCACCTAATTAATTAGAAAAATATCCTGTTCATATCTTGTGACGGAAATAAATGACTTTTATATAGATAGTGGTCGAGTTTATATTTTTTATGAAGTGTTCTTATTAACGATGAAATAAGCAAAAATAGAGAGTTCACTTCGAGAGCGACACAATTTTAAATGCGAGTGGCACAGTTTGAATCCCTAAATGCGCACAGAAATTTAAAATCAAAGTAACACTCTTGCTTAATAGTGATATTGTCCTTTTATTGCAGATATTAAACGCTGTATGAAAGTTCCATAGGAATTAGAACACCAAAACAAATATACTATTTAATACTTATGTTTAATTAACAAATAGTTTCCTTCAGTACTTTTTGTATAAGGCATTCTAAGGCAGTACCTTCTATAGAAGAACGCACGAATTTGAAAGGGTTCATTTCCTTGTAAGTTTCAAAGTTATTTATAGGTTTTAACTTTTAACACTCTTTTATTCCATATCACATATGCATAATTATACATATGTATTTTCTAAGTTTGTCTTGGCCATTACAGCCATTGGTAAAATAAATACATTTAGGAAATCTGAGTTTACTTGTGGATGCTGTCAATTTAAATGCCCTGAACAAGCGTTGAGATCAATGTTTATGCCTTCTATAAAAAGCTTTTGCTTTGCAATAGGACAATCATGCGCTGGTATAAGCCCCAACGAAACAAAGGCTTAGTTGTCGTGGGAAAAAAAGTCTAAGAACCATTGCTAAATAATCTACTTTCAAATGAAAAATCGGTCTATCCGTTTAAGAGCTACGGCGCTACAAACAGTCGTACACATAGCTGTAAAACTTATAACACCACTCTTATGGTGGGGGTTAAAAACGATCTAAAGCAAGTGAAATTCTTATTTCAACGATTATCAAGTTTTCCATAGATAACAAACAGCGTTGAACAACGTTAGCGTTAATTTACTACAGCGTATATCGCAGAGCAGTAATACAATTATGACGAAGGTAAGCGGTTCGGATTATCGACATACAGGTTGTAAGCTGAGCCTATTTATGGACGATGCAATTCACAAATAACAAGTGTTTGCGATTAAAGACCAATGTCAGATATTTGGTATGTCAGTATTGTATGTATACTTATTTTCATTCCGAAATGGTTTTAGGATTGTTGTCAGACTGTACAAAGATTTTATCAAGAGTGTCTAAAGCTATGTTACAGAAATCATGTCAAGCAATGTCTAATAGTAAAGTAAATAATTGTTAACATAAGATTGTTTAGGAGAGATATAATCTCTGAAAGTAGAGGTCCTTTTCAAAACACTTTCTAATAGGACGCTATATACTATTATCCAGTGACAAATTTCTAGATAGATAGTCTTTTATGGCGCCCTAAAAGGTTTTCTACAAATCATAATATAACTCCTTAGTCTCTTTATGAAAATTGTAGACAAGAATGATGAGATGATGAGTATGAATAAGTGTTCTAAGATATTCGGTCACATACTATTTAACTAAATCGAAAAAAATCTGGACCTCGGGCAATCATCGTTTCTCCACTATAGACAATCAAAACGGCACACCTTTCCTGTAGAACGTCAATCTATAGAATTATAAACGTAAGAGACCAATGACTGCTGATTCATCGCAGAATCTCAGGAACTGTAACACCTAAAACTTGGACAGGTTCATTATTAGGGTGTAGACATCCACTAAGAACAGATTTTACAAAACTTCGTCTCAAAGGGGGTAAAACGGTATTGTATTTAATGCAGGTTAAGCTGTGAGCGAAAGCTAGTTAAAATATAAAAATAATGATAAATATTTAAGAAACATTTTAGGAGCATTGACACTTCTCTTCTTCCTCTATTTAAACAAGCGGTTTATTAAAGAAATAGCCTTGTGTGATATTATAAGAATATTGTGGGAAAAGAAAAATAAATATTTGTACGTAGCAGATGGCGTTTATAGTGTGAGTGCGCGCAGAATATATTTGACCCAATAAAGACTATACGAGGTACGCTCGCGTTGTTGCAATATACAAACAATATAATGCGTATACTTATAAATTAAATATTAGTCTAATAATAATTACATGTTTTTTCCTAATATTATTACCTACTGCTGCGTCCGTCCATTTTAACAATTCGCTTTCAAAAATATCGTGAGGAAACCTGGATGTTGTTATGAATTTATTAAGAGTCTCAAATAGCCAATCCGCTTTGAGAAAGCATGGTGATCAATGCTCTCTTCTCTGTATGAGAAAAGGCAATTGCCCTGCAGTGCGACAGTAATAAGCTGGTATTATTATTATTATTTAAAATAAGTTTTCCCTCTACTAGAGTTAGGTAGGGGATTTTCTAAAATCATTTTAATGCGCCTTTGTGACATTGAAAGAAACTACTATGTACATATCATTATTTCTGGCTTCAGTAGTTTTAGTTGAGCAATGAACACCGCCAAAGAGTTTGTCTCATACATAAAGATTATGAACCATAAGATTCATAGTATTTTTTTAACACAAATACTGCGGAACAAAATAATACAAATATCCGGCATATTCTTACTTTGCATATTTTCAGGGACGTTTCATGTTCAAGGCATTCGGAAATGTTGGTTATTATTACACACCATGCCTTTTAATTTGCTTGAAGTGATTGATGAGTGATTGTAATCAAAAAGAAAGTTTTGTAATAAGCTGTGGTCCCAAGTGGGCATTACTGACGTAGGCAAAAAAGTTTGCCATGGAATGGACATGGGTGCAAAAAGATGAAGGGTGTCGCTGCAGGCAACCCAGAAAAAGATAGCGGAATGACTTGGAGCGCTGGTTTAAGATGGCGCAAGAAAAAACTTCCTGGAAGGACTTACTCAGTAGTAGGATAAAAATATAGTAGGCACTAGTAGGTAAAAAAAAAGCTGGATGGGTACAAAATTTGAACGCACTATAGGAAAAAAAACCTTGAAGGCCTCGCCACACAGGTCCGCTATTTATCGGTAGTGTAGATAAAAACAGCGAACCCAGCATTCGATAATCTTTGTCGATAATAACACACTCATTTGGTGAGGTAAATACGTCTGCGAGCAAGTTTTAAATAAACTTTGTGCTATATTTTTAATTTGTTAATATATTATTTTCATGCCGGTCATTAGTATTCTAACGACATATTTTTATGGCATTTTTAATAATGAGTTTCCTTGAAAAACTGTAATGAAACTGCAATGTTGGCTACAAATTAACCTTGTGTGCATTAGTTACCAACTAGGCTGAAAGTAATTACGGCGACTTATGAAAATCGCATGTTTTAAACACAACCCGGAACAAAGTAAGACGAATTATAATAATATTTTATTATTTTATCGTTCTAGGTCATCTGTGCAACTCTTTTGTGTTCTACAGTAATACACCTATATGCTTTTGCTTATATTGTCACGCGAGGACTGTTGTCGTAAGAGGACTTAAGTGAAAATGTTCGAGTGCTAAGATCGAGATTAGTACCTGCGCGTTACATATTAGCACGAACTTTAATTTAGTTAATCTTTGTATGAGTCTTTACAACGTAGTTCGATAGTTGTGCGACAGTAATAGTTATAGCTATAGACTATCTCTTTTCTATATTTCATTCAAACCTTCGAACACACGTGTTTCGAGACACAATAGCAGCGCGACAGCCGGCTGTCGCTTGGTCGTTGAAAGGGTAACCTGTAGTTTTGGCGTGAAAGCGAGCCAGGCAGACAAACAGACAGAATTAATTATGCAATATTAAGTGACGAACGTTTGAAAGTGAATTAATAAAATGTCATGTGTTCCTGACAATAAGTCGTTGTCAACTGTCTCGGATATAAGGGCTTGTCAGGCATTAGTGTAGCGGAAACAGCGCAGCTCGCCAAAATGATTGAATCATTTATCTTACTCTGTTCACACTTGTACTAATTGTGTTTGAATGTTATGATACCTATCAAAGCTTGTATGGTTTTAATAATACTTATGTACGTCCCTGAAAATATGCAGTTCAAGAATAAACCGGATGTTTGTATTATTATTCCGTAGTATTTGTGTTATTGTTCCAAATAAAAGTAATACTTCCAATTAAAATACTATGAATTTTATAGGTTCATAATCTTTATGTATGAGACAAACTTTTTGGTGGTGTTCAACGCTCAGCTAAACTAATGAAGCTGGAAAGAATGATAATATGTACAATCGACCATGGAATCATGACCCACCATAAGCTAATTTTCCTACAGACATTCAAATACAATTACGTCGACAATCGCGTAAACATGTATCAAAAATGTCACACGTCTAGTTTTATTATTTTGAGAGCTTCAAACGATTTGTCGTCGAAATGGGTCATGCTTCAATTTTGTCGATAGTACATTGTAGTTTCTGACAAAGTCATAGAGGCGCACCGCGTCCTAAGAGGCGATTTTAGGATTTTTTACCCGAATTTTAGTAAAATAGAGGCAAACATTTGCAATACACAGACATATGTATAATCTGTCTTTCTTTAATAGATTCACAACTTGAAAACAAAAATGGGAAAATATGATAGTGCATTTTCAGTAGGTTACACGGAAATTATGCGGTTAAAATGTGTTGCTTCATGTAATTTTTCTAAGTCACTTGTGAATAAATTGCGGACGGAAGTTCTTACTTCTATGACACCTCCACCTTACGACGAAAGAATGAATGAATGAAAAAAAGGTGTTATTATTGATGAAAAAAGAAGCATTTTTATAACAATGTGCCTAGGAGTGGCTAAAGAGAACGAAATTTAACTGAATATACGATCTATTTTTCTGCTTCTGGGAACTAATATGCAAAGGTGCTGCCAATCTAAGAATCTGATTGCTTAGTCTGGAGATCAAAGTTTGTTATCTGAACAGGGGAAGCCTGTGCGTCATAGTTTTGACATAATCATTTAGTCGCCTTTTGCGATTCCCACACAAGGATTGGTGCGTTCTTTGAAGTAAATTTAAAGATAAGTAAACAGTTAGTGCCTTCAAATTTAATGTTTGTTTTCATACGAATTTGAAATGTTTGGGGTACCGGCCTTCTCTGGTGTATATGTAATGTATTATGATGTGTATGTTGGAAGGAAGAACTGTTGTTTGAAAAGTAAAAGTATTTTTAGGGAATTAAAGTTTGTAACGAAAGAAAATGGTGCCGATTCTCTTATTCACAAACTAACGTAAATTTAAGTTAAGTGCATCTTTCTCTTTCCATTTAATTAAGAAAAGGACAGAAGATAAAATATTAGTTAAGTCCTGTCAAATTTAGACACTCCATAGATAATTTAGACGCGTTTTAAAAACATGGCGTCTAAATATACGTCAATTTTCTTCCGGCGCTGTCTAATTTGACAGGATTAAACTAAATTAAATTGTATCTTCTGTCCTTTTCTTTAAGAAATGGAAAGAGAAAGATTCATTTAACTCAAATTTACTCTAGTTTGTGACCAAGGGAATCGGCACCATTATTAATGAACAGCTTCAATCCCAATTGTTTCTCACACGTGCTGTAATTTTTAAAACGATTTTAATATTTATGGGTTTTTATTCAATCCATAAAATGCGCACATGTTTCTATTGCATATTGATTTATTCATCTAATTATCTCCGAAGAATTCTCCCAGATTTATAGCAGCAAAGAATTTGAATAGAGCAACAACCTCAATATATTTTTCGATACGAAAAAGTGTTAGAACAAAAAACAAAACACAATCACGTAACATACCCATCTGAATCACAATTAGTTTCAATCGGTTCAATTACAATGATTCAGTTTGTTTGACTGCTGCAGATGAATCTGCAGGACTAATTACGGCGCTATAGGAGCCATAACCAGGCTATTTATAAAGATGTTCACTAATAAATTGTTCTATTTTTGTTCTCGGCTCATGATTGCCCATGATTTGTTTGTTATTTATAATGTATGTGTCATCCTAACCTTTCCATCTTGACTAATTAAGTATGAATACTGCTCACCATATAACACAGATAGGCAATGTAAAGGTGTCAGTTTAAGATGAACCTCTACATATTCCTGAATCTTAAATATAGACTGATAAAATACCAACCATAAGGTATATAAAGGGGGAAAACAGGCAAACAGGCTGTCTTGTATAGATGCTGGCGGGAAAAATTCCGAATCATTCCCGTCGAATACTTCCAAAGTATTCCGAAATATTCAGAAACTTTGGGAATATTTCAACTGCCAAAAAAAACCCGGTGAAATTGTATTAATCCATTAAAAGCCACTATACTCGATTGAGTACAGCGTAATGAAGTAAAATAATAAGGTGTATCACCTAAAATTTACAAGATCTGTCATTTACACTTCGGAATAATGCTGTACTCAATCGAGTACAGCAGTTACCTCTAATGGGTTCATAGGAAATATAGCCTACTAGCTGTCCTCCGCGGTTTTATCCGCGTTTAATTTCCTTTGGTTACTTCTTAGCTCCCCGTAAACCGTTTATGCAGCGCACGCAACAAAAGTCCTCCAAATGTGAATAATTTTCCCCGTTTTTGCAACATTTCTCACTGACGCTTCGCTCCTATTGGTCGCAGCGTAATGTTATAATATAGCCTAATACGAAGGTATTAAAATGGACTTTAAAAAACAAAGAATTTCTCTAATCGGATCAGTAGTTCCTGAGATTAGCGCGTTTAAACAAACAAACTAACAAACTCCTCCGCATTATAATATTAGTAGTAGCTTTCCAATAGTGAAAGAATTTTTGAAAGCGACACAATAGTTTTTGAGTTTATTTATTAGGTTTTCCTTTATTTAGTGATACCTATCTATGTGACTCGCGAATACTTAGCGATGCGAACAGCAGAGCTTTATACAATTAAAGTAACCAAAAACATAGGTAACCCTTTTTAAAAAAACAAATCAAATATGCTCGGCCTGGTTTTTTATTCCACAACTAACATTTTGAAAAATAGCATTCGACTTCGATATAGCCTACATAAAAACAAAAAAATAAAAATCCTGTTAATCGCAGGATAACATAATGTAGATATGTCATCCCGCAATTAAAGGGATTTTTATTTTTTTATAAAAATATTAACAAATATACTTAATCGATCAGATTTATAATAAAATAAACATTTATATTTTACTAACTTATGTGCCACTGAAAAATAATGAATTCACCCACCACACAAAAAATAAACACGTTTTTTCTTATTGAATAATTCCGGCGAAATATTCCGCGGAAACATTCGATTGCGGGGTATGAATCTTTCTGAAAACTTATCCGGGGGGGGAGCATCTCCCCTCTTACCGCACCCCGCACCGCCATCGCCATCGTGCACACAGTCGGGCGGCGGCGATCGACGGTCGATGCAAAATTCCATTCGATATTTAAAAAAATATAAAAATATTTTGCAAAAAAATACAAATCTAAATTTAAATTCATTTTTAATAATTCTGATTTAAAGAAACTTTCCCAGAAGTATTCCGGAATTATTTCGAATTTTTCAGAAGTTTTGCAACTATAGTCTTGATATACTCCTCCGCTTGCAAACACCCGGGTTGCCTCAAGGTAACAGGAGTCGTGGTTACGTTGCCCATAGAGCTTTTCTTAAAGTTAACTAAGAATTGAATATATTTTCTTAAATTTGTTTTATTTGTTTGAGCAAAGAAAATAAAATGACACAACACAACGTTTATCATTATGGTCATTGACATAGTAGCTTTTTTATTTTAATAACAAGCTTGTTTCGGATTTCTCATCATTGTCCATGCAGACAACTTATACAGCCTACCTATAATAAATAAGTAGTTCAAAAGGAAATAATACCTTACATATAACGTAGTAGGTATGACTATTTAATTGCTAAATCAATGCGGAAGATTTTATGGCATTCATCATGACAGTGTACTTTATGATCATACCCGAAAGGGATACAAGCGGAAAAATTAATAGCAGCACGCAATTTTGCAACGTATTGTTACACGCACTTAGGCACGGTAGTTACCTACATTATATTATCGTTATACTGCTTTTCAAGACACAAAGAAGCGTAAAAAAGCTATTCAAATAGCAAAATATTTCCCGGTTCCGAATGTCTCGAACATAACTCTCTCAGTTTAAAGTCAGCAAAGAGTAATTTAAGATGCAATAAGATGTATACTGGGATCGGAAACATGAATTTTATGGAATCTGGTAAACATCAGTGGTGAACGAATTCGTTTGATAATTGCGTGTTGTAAGTGTCGGTCGGACAAAGACGTCGCGACGGCCGCGTCGCTGGCGAGCGTCCAGCGTGTCTGCGGAGTACGCCCCGTATATTTTAGCCTATCGCGTGATGGAAAAATATCAACATTGTCGCTTGTGTCACGGGGTTGACGGACTACACATTCTGATTAGTTTTGTGTCTAAAACAGATCATATTTTAAAGCTAAGTATTTGTATTTTTTTCAATAATTTATATTCGTTAGTAGAGTTTCTAGTCAGCACAATATTATCAGGCGTCCTAACACGCTTTAATGACAACGTGCTATGATTACCAATTATATTTTGTCAGGCATGGTGATTGATGACTGTAGCATAGCATCATAGTATTTGACGGTAGTATTTTAGTTTTTGACGGGCCTGTTGGTCTAGTGGTCAGTGACCCTGACTGCTAAGCCAGAGGTCGTGGGTTCGATTCCCACCCAGGACAAACTTTGTGTGATGAGCATGATTGTTTGTTCTGTGTCTGGGTGTTATTTATCTATAATATGTATGTATTTAAAAATATATAAGTATGTATATCAGTTCTCTGATTACCATAACACAAGCTCTGCTTAGCTTGGGATCAGATGGCCGTGTGTAAGATGTCCCAGGATATTTATTATTATTATTATTATAGTATTAAAATCATGTCAGCTCGCAAACGTTTAGAAACAACTGGAAATATATAAAAAAAATGTAAGCTCTACATTTTTCTTTATCGGTTAGTGACTGAACACTAAAGTATTAAAATTATTTACAATCATTATTACCTTATATACCTTATAGTTATTAGTCACACTCGGCGAAAATAAAGTGTGCCTAAAAAACAAAAATTTTAATGTATTGTAAAATTATGCAACCAGCTCACGTGATAAATCGGCCAATAATACTAAAAGACTTAAGTCACAATGAAAGAGGTTCATATTTATTTGTTTTATACTAATTTTGTATTCCGAAAAAATCAAGAGCTCTTAGCTTCTTAGTAGTTTTATTTACCAACGAGTAAACGTAAGAGGCGATTTTTTTAACGTAAATAACCATATGCCAATAAATTCTCGGTTTATTACTAGGCGTCGATATATTTATAAATATTAACGATTAGGTACCTAATAAAACTCCAGTAAATATATTAGGAGCAATTACGCCACATCTTGC
This sequence comes from Athetis lepigone, assembly GCA_033675125.1. NCBI lineage: Eukaryota > Metazoa > Arthropoda > Insecta > Lepidoptera > Noctuidae > Athetis > Athetis lepigone. The sequence goes on from CM066239.1 coordinate 5,380,535, forward strand.
TAATGTAGAGCGATTAATTTTCTCTAATAATTTGCATTTAAAACTCTTTTCACAACGGCTTCCCACACATTCTTAATACAACATACCAAGTTTATCATAGAACTCTTTTGAGGATTTCATAATCAAAAGTCAATTTCATTTTTTCCTTGTTGATTTAATGATTTGTCCATCTGTCTATCCGCTGTTTAGCTCAGAGACTGTTAGCACTAGAAAGCTGTAATTTGGCATTGGTATACACATTATATACGCCGACAAAGTGGTGACGAATACATAAAAAGTAGTTTTTTGATGGTATGTAAATCATGAGGTAGACGCGAAAAAAGTCTTTACCACTTTATACTAATCGAAGTAGGTAAAAATAGAGTGACAAATAATTTATTTTACACCTATAAGCAGACTATATAAGAGAGTAAAAAAATATCGAGCGAATACATTGGTTTCTTAGTTTTGTTACCTACAGAGTGCATGACCCAACACGATCTTGGCCGGGTTTTTCTTTTAAAACACACGTCGTGGAAATTTTCCTCCTACATCCACAAATATCACTTGCATCAAAACAACAACAGTTAACTCTTGATAATTACCCACCATAGGCTCAGAACAAATGTTGCTCTGTTCGCTTTTAGCTGTGTACAGTCGATCATTCAGCAACTACACCGATCGAGCCGTCTAATCTAGGCAGAAACGTACGGGCGGTAGGATTGTTCCATAACTTATCACTATTTAGAAAATTGCCTAAATTGCGTATCATGCAAATATAGTCCCAGAGATGGATAAACATAGATTTCGAATAATTTATGTTTAGGATCTTAAGAACAGAATGAAGAAACAGTTATTAAAGAATCTATCTATAATAACTATTTCATTATTAAATAGGATTTACCAACCTTAATCTAAAAAAATAATTTCAGACGATAAAATATTTATCCTCAAAATTGTATCCTCCACTTATTCTTCCACTTTTTCATTTCACACTTGTCATTGGGGGATTCGTTTTATATCGATCATCATAGCAACATACAACACGAAAATCTTTATCCACAATAAATCCTATATAACAAATTGATGCAGCTCTGATTAAATATATATACGTTGGCCTTTGGCGTCGGAAGAGGCATCGGAAACTTTAATTCGAGGCGAATGTGAAGGACCACGGTTTTAAAATCAATAGTGGTAGATGTAAGCCAAGCTGATGAACTAATTACGGACTCATTGCCATTCTAGAAAGCTGTAGGTATACGTTTACTTCATCGTTAATTATATCTGCGTGAAAGATGTGGCATCTCTGACATAGCTCATTAAATGTTACATGTTCTAAACAATTTAGACTTTGAAACTTGTGAAAACACAATAAATTGCATATCATTACATAGTGTGACGTCCAGAATTATGTTTTACGATCACATGATGACAGAAAAACTCGACTCGTGTTTGATACTTCAGTAGTAGGTATAAATAATCGACTTTCATAATAACACAAACAAAACTGCTACGTCATAATCAAAGTTTGTTGAATGGAAACCGTTTCGTTTGACTGCGTTATAAACACGTTTTACCCTTCGTATTATGTGCAATAGTATTATGTGTTGTAGAAATTCATTGGTAATAGCGCCGAGGTGCAGTATGATTAGTCCAATGCGTGCGAGTCGAGCGTGTTTGCGCTGTGGCACTCCACAGACGCAATGCTAGCCACTGCAAAGAGGTATTCAGAGCAAGGGTTTATTTCTGTTGTCACAGTTACCGCAACCAGCACTTGGGTTATATTTGGGTTATTAGTGACGCAAATAGCTGTGATAAACGGGTTTAATTTTGGCGCGCCGCTCTCCAAAAGCTATTGTTGTCAATAGGTCATTAGTGTCTTCTTCGACAAGGTTGGCTATCTGGATTATCTTTGATGTATATGATGCTGTTTACTTCGGGTAAAATGTACTGCTATTTTCTGAGATGCATTGGACATAGAGCTTTCTTGATTATGTACAAGATGGGTTACTAGAAGCCATCCATCTACTGGATTGCCATTCTTTTTTGCTAGAGTCTTTAGCTCAGAGAGGAAACTGGTAACAATACAAAATGTTACATTTTTGAATGTCTGCTATTGTTCTATAAATTTAGATTATTTTTCGGTTGACAGATGTTAGTGTGGGTGAAATTATTTTTGGCACGTTCGGAGTTTTCAATAATTAGAGACTTGCTCTAAGACGCCCCGCAGACGGAGCATCTTTGCTAGACACAGCTGTCAAAGTTTTCGTAAATGGTTGCCAGTTGCAGCAAATGCTGTGTCTGCGTCGTTTTTAGGTACTTTGGTGTTGCCAGTTGCCACAACGATGAGATTAAAACTTGCTTTGTTTGTTGACCGCCTATATTGACAATTTAAACTACAAAAAACCCTACTATTTTAAAGGAGATATTATAATTGATTACCCTGACTGGCTTTTAGTTGATCTGAGTGTTTTTGGGTTTTTCCATTAAGATTTTTTTAGTAGCGGTCCAAGCTCATCATCACGCTTCGGAAAGTAGAAAGTAAAGTCGTTGGTCCCAGTTGTCATTTGTAGGTCTTGGACAGTCATTATCAGTAACTTGAAGCTCGAAAAACTGACAATCAGTTATGGCAAGGGTTACCCAGTGACTTGGATATTATGTACGTCTGATAGGCAGTCGTACCACGGAATAAGTTGATATTTGGCAGAATAATATTAGATTGGAAACAGACCCAATCATATTATGTAGCTGGGTAAAAGGCTAGGCAGTCATTTTGGCCTAGCTTTGATTCACGACTTCATCTGCATAAATGTCAGATATCACGAATGTTTACGAAGCTGACGGCAAAGTCAAAAAAAGTAGTGTACGTCCTACCTCGAAGTTAAAGAATACTTCATATTAAAGGACATGGCCAATTTCTGTATAGGCGTCGGCATAGTTTTCGAATTCAATGTACACCAATGATTTTTGGTGTTTTATTTTCGTTAATATTGGTATGTTAAATTGCAATAAATAAAACACATAATGAACTTGTCATTACAACAGACTAGATGTAAACAGTTTCAATAAACCTTTACTCAGATTGCCAGCAATAAGTACATAGAATATGGATTTGCTAATAAAAACTATAAGGCGCTTTAATGAAATATTAAAATCTGACAACAATAACATGATTATGCAACCAGCAAGTGGTGGCATATAGCTCTGAAACGTGGTTTTTGTCTTCTGGCCTTGGTCTTTTAGATAGAATAAGAGTCACTGAACGAGCAATGGAAAGTGCTATGCTCGGAGTATAGAGTCACCGGATATAATAAAGCATATTAGAATTTAATATTTTTTATTTTTATTAAAGAATTATTGATCAAGACTGTTTATTGTCCAATTATAAGGAAAACACGAAATAAGGCAAAAGAGCGTAAATAATTATTTATTTTTTACAGAAAATAAATAAAAATAATTTATTACATAGTTAGTGTTGAACGAGTCATAGGTTCACCAAAATCGTTTTATTTGATAAAACAAAATGTTTTATTTCATTCCTACACTATATTCAGTTTAATTTTTAAGTTCACCAACGCTAAATTCTTGTTTGATCTGTCTGTCTTGCAGCCTTTGTATAGTTATTTCACAATTGATGCACCTCATAGTAATCCACAAACCACCACACAAATCCAAAACGCAAACCAAATCAGAGTCCAATATTATTAGCAAGGTAATCGTGTGGTAGAAGGTCCGTCAAGATATGCGGGGTTCAAAAATATCTGAAAATAATCGCAAAACACAAACACAATAGGTCGTTGAATCTGCAATCACTGATTGTCTAAAATAGTGACATATATATTGACATTTGACAGAAAAAAAAACACACACACACAATGTATCAAACCAGTACTTGAACTCGTTCAGCTCTGTTTGGGTGAATTATATAAAAACTCATTAAAATATATTATTATGATAAGACTTGAGCATTTTAAAAAATGCAACAAATACCAATGAATACAATTTCGTATAAATAAATTATTGCTAATATATAATATATTTGTCGACCATATTACACATTTTCTACAAGTAGTGCACGTGGTTTAAAAAAGTTCTTTACTATATTTATCTTTCTCTATGGTCCATTATGGCGTAAATTGACAAACGTTATTTTGAATTCGTCTTGAATTACTTAATATTTTGAAATAAAAACAGACAGGTTCAGAGAGGCTAAAAACTACGTAGTAATTCATTTTTCTATTTTTATTTTTCAGTATATTTACTAAGTTAGTGTACATGGAATGTACTTTTTTGTCCATGTCATTTCATCAACTTCATCACATCAAACTTTTATACCTAGTATAAATCTTATCCTGAGAATAAAATGTAATTTTCCGACATTTATCAATGCAAAAACTGTCAAGATGACAATATCATTTTATAGACTAGTTGCCTCCCGCGGTTTCACCCGCGTTAAAAATGTTAAGGGTGAACAACCCTTATCACTTAGGGGTATGAAAAATAGATAGTAGCCGATTCTCAGACCTACTGAATATGCATATAAAATTTGGTTAAAATCGGTAAAGCCGTTTCGGAAGAGTAACTAACATTGTGACACGAGAATTTTATATACAGGGTGGAAAGTTTTATTGGGCCCTGGAAGAAAACTACTTTAAATCGTTGAGATAGATTATTTTGCTTAAAGGAAACATTCCATTATTTTAAAAATGATCCTATCGATTAACATCATAAAAGTACAGGATGTTGTTTTTCCATTTTAAGCCAGTTCGATTCCCGAGTGTGACAAGCGAATTTTCGAAAATCTTTGAAAGCAGTTTTATTTCTTTAAAAAAACAAGGGAATGTTCCCTATAAGTAAAATAATCTATCGTAACGATTTAAAGTAGTTTTCAGCCAGGGTCCATAAAAACTTGTCACTTCAAAAATGTGTTACTCCCGAGAATCGAACCGGCTAAAATTCAAAAAAGTAACACTCTGTATTTTTATGACATCAAGCGTTAGGGCTACTTATAAAGGAGTCTTTATAAGTAGCCCTAACGCTTAGCTTAGGGAGTCCTAACAAATATGGGTAATTAAATTAAAGGAAAACCATAAATATTGGGAGTGGTAAGCGAATTTTCGAAAATCTTTGAATTCAGTTTTGTTTCTTTTTAAAAATGAAGGAATGTTTCTTTTTAGTAAAATAATCTATCTTAATGATTAAAGTTAGTTTTCTTCCAGGGCCCATTGAAATTTTCCACCCAGTATAAGATAACAACAGAATTATGTCAAATTGGTCCATAAACGTGAAAGAGTAACAGAGAGACAGTTCCAACATTTATAAGTTAGTTCATTATCGATATTGTACATAAAGGTACTAAGTTTTACACTGCTTTAGTGAACATACCGGATATTAATAGTGTGTAAATGTTTTCTAATACAACATCGTCTGCCATCTAGCACTCTGGACGCCTCCCTAACACGCAATAGTTCATGGTTAAACTACGTAACGTTAATATAAGCTTAACAATAGAATATTACTACAAGAAGGTGCAGCAGTAAACGATGAAATCGAATGTCCAGGTTGAAGCTTGTTCTAGATATTGAGCGATAGTTTCCGCTTTATTTAGGTTTCTAGGCGTTTGAGGAAAAGCGTCAATTCAATACCTATTGGAAACGGGAACCTGACAGCTAGGGCGATATTTTGTATTGATTGTGGAATCAGCGATATTAGGCTGTTCGATCTAAGTTTTTTTTCATGATTCTATTGTCTAATGGCAAGGTAAACAGACGTTACTTAGCACACGTGTACCTTGGCTTAGCCATGTTCCGTCTCTATCGTGTACTTGACATTTTTCAAGTACTTGCAATTAATGTCTATTTATTTTGAGCTTTAGAAAGTTCGTAAAGATCTTGGCTGCCATTGGATCTTTGTCAGTCGTTAAGGGAAGTTGATAACAGTTTTCTCATAAAGTTTTTTAGCAATATCTGGCTTCTTAACACAGTATGTTGAAATGACAGCTGACCCATACTCCTATCGGACAATGAGTGGTCCGATAGTAGTTCTTGATCAGTATTAGAAACAGGATCCATCGGGATCATAAAAAGTTTTTGAGTAAAATGGCCATTTTCTTGCTGTCTGCACATATTCGAAATTTCTTTTTTTTATCGTTTATTAATTAACACATTTTACAACATAGATTCATAATACATAAACATACCAACACAAACCATCGCGGGTTTAACAGTGGTATGGCCAGACAAGGCAACTTGGTCTTTAAAAATAGATTTAGTCTCAAACATTACAACCCTACCAACTTGGATTTTACTTTAAACTGACCCCGCCTTTAAAACTGAAAATAAAATGACGTCCTCAAATGCAACCTAAATGTTTCTTTTCAATAGACTATTATACCTACTTACTCCATCCACACTCTTTTAGCAAATCAACAATACTGGTTTTTAACTTAGTTTGGCTTTGCCTTTAAAAATATTGACTTAAAATATGTTGTTGCTGTAGTTTTGGAAAAAAAAACCTATTATTAGTATATCTAATTGAACATTTAATAATAAAGAATTATGCTATAAAATTCAAAGTGTTATAATACATCTTTAGTATTGCAATGTTATCTATGTATACTAATATTGTAAAGCAGGGGTTTGTTTATCGTTCGATTGTACGCGCTAATCTCAGCAAGTAGGCTTAGGCCCAAATTTAAAAATCTTTTTGTTTTCGATAGCCTATTTATCAGGTTTATTTAAAGGGTATATAATATCTCGCTACAACCCACTAAAGCGGAGCGGTAATAAAAATGTGGGTGAAAGCGCGGAGCAAAGCTTAATTTTTATGCGCTAACAAAATTAATAACGTAAAAAAACAATAAAAAATCCTATTAAAACCATTTTCATAACTTCTACGCAAGTGGAGTCGCGCGCAAAAGGTTGTAGTTCTATAAAATAGTTACGGTAACATATTTATAATGTAATGCTGAAACTTGTAATTTAAAACACTCTCGAGTCTCTCGACAATATTTTGACATTTGATTCAAATGTCTTACATATTGACCCAATATGACCATATTGGGCCATGCAGAGAAGATAGTTTTACCAAATAGGTAGGCGATGTCAAAAAAAATGTCAGATGACATAAACAAGTTTCCCATTTTTATAAACCCACATAAGAGTTGACTAAATAAGCTGATGAGTTTGTATTTGCAAAAACAAATTAAAACAAACACAAAAACAGGATTTCTTTTTTTCTATGAAATACACACATCAACATGGTCTAGGGATATTTCCTGATGAGATTTGTCAGGGGAATCTTAGGTGGGTCCACGGATGACTAATTTTAAGTTTTCAACAACTTTAAAAAAAATTGTTTTGTTTAGGTTTTGATGTTTCAAAAATAAAGTTATGATTAAAAGTTTTTTTTAAATGTAATTTTCTAAAAGTTTGTTATCAGATTAGGTTATTAAACAAGCTTTATTTTAATGTGTAGGTGTCTAAACAAAAACTTAATAGAATTTTAGTTATTTAGGTCTAATTGAAATATTGCAAGACCATGTTGATGTGTGCATTACCAGCATGACGTAATACTCATATCTCATAGTTATTAAGATTATGGACTCGTCTCCTTACAAGTAAACCTCCTTCCTCCTTAAAAGTAAATATTATACTATCGCCACATTTTGTAAAAGTTCTACACTATTTTGAATAGAACCTCATTGGAACTAAAGTTCTTATTTAACAAAGGTTGCTGGCCTTCTTTCGTTGAAAAAATTAGAAACGCCATTTGTGTTTCTTTTTTATTTCTTATTTTTCACAAGAAATAATGGCCGACACCTATTTTTTTTGGATATAACGGCCAGTTTTTAACGTAATTTTGAAGATGTGGAAACTCTTTAGTGACTTTTATTTTATTGATAAAAAGTATCGTACTTATATTGTCAAAGTTTGTGGGATGGATAGATGGATGCTTGGTTCTCTTTCACGCGAAAAATACACAGTGAAAGTATTTAATAAAGCAAAGGAAATGCCAGTTTGTCTCTGCATTTTATTATCTTTAGTAAACAAATGACAGTTGCATTTCTTAGTAAGTCATAAAATAATATAATAACAAAAACACGTTCTTAAAAGATAACGCCTAAACTAAATAAGTTTAAAAATATTTGTTTTATTAAGAAGGTAACTAGGATAAGTCAATTTAAACTTGTTTTCATTGTCATCATTGTCTGCTGGATTGACATGATTTTTAAAGGTTTATTTTATATTACTTTTGATTATTTCCGTATTCAGATAAACTTTGTTTGTTTATTTACTTACTTTATTACACCAATATTGCAAAGCACTGTAAAGAAAATAACAAAAAATCCACCCTGACTTGCTTTTTGTTTGTTTTATTGTTTGTATAGTTAATATTCTAAATTAATTAGCCAATCCACAAGCTACACAATTTCTGAATACTATATCCCAGTAATATTAATATAATATTAATATTAATATCCCAGTAATAGTAATATTAATATAATGTGAAAGTTGGTGAGAATAGTGGAATGTTACATACTCTTTTACGCAAAAAATACTAAACGGATTTTGTTGAAACTTCACAGTAATATAGCGTATACATCAGACTAGTACATAGGATTCATAACACCGCGCTACGGCTCTCAGGAGTTAGGCAGTGAGTAGAAACACCACGAAGCAAGCTAGTAGCCTTTAAAATTACTTGCTGACAAAATCGCGGACAAAATTTAGTGACTGACTGATAAATCACATGTTTATGTATTTAAAGCTAGTCTACTCGAATGCATTAGAAAATAGGACGAGACAGTCACCAAGATTTTTTAACTGATTTGGCTGTTTGACAAAACCTAATCACTGGTATTGACAGATTATGGCATGTGTCGGTGAGTAGTCGGATCTTTCCACCTGTGGTATTACCGACGTGTTGGTGTTTACCTAGTGGCTAGCCTTGCCAAGCGACGCGGCCGTGGCGGTGACACCGGCGCAAGCGTCTAGCGTCTCGCGCGCTTGCCAGATTTACACAAGTATATTATTATACCCTATATTTGTATGGGACCACTGAATCTCGTTTTATATAGAGAACTTGAAACGATCCTGGTAGACATTTGCAATTTGTTGCACTTGCATGTCGCTGATTTACACTGTTTTTCTGTTTCAGGTTAATCACTTTGTATAAATATGTATTATTTGAGTCGGACAATAATTAAATTATTTCCGAAGAAAACAAGTAATTGTTCTTGATCTCAATTTGTCTTGCATTCTTGACATGTTTCACTTTTGTTTTATTTTAAATTCAAAATGTAGTCTAGACTTCATAAACAAAGTGACTGATTGTTTTTTTTATAATCTACTAGTAGATACCTATGTCTGAAAAGTCCTGCTGGTGTAGGTCCTTGATGTAACATATTAGTAGACTTCAATTTAGTTAAAAGCTAAATAAAGTTCTATAATGATTAAGGGATGAAAATTGTGCATTTCATTCCAACAGTTCCATTTTCGTTAGGAGAATATTTTCTTCAATAAAGTTCCGGCGTTTCAAATCGCCCACATAATCAAATTAGTTATTTGGGAATTAATTACAATGTTTCTCTAATCTTTACGTATCGCGGTAACAATGGGCCGACGTCATATTTTATTGCGTGCCCATTTGAATTATTTTTGTAGCTCATTTCTAGGTCCCAGTAAAATTTCGCGGTTGATGTTAAACTTTTTGTTTATTTTTATATGTGTAGTACGGTAGTGGTGCCTTGACCGGAGTGGTTGTTATCATTCGTGTTAAACGAACCTCGCGCACTCCAGCAGGTCCCTGTCGGGCGTGAAGGCGGCTCCTCCGGCGAGCGCCAGCACCGCCAGCAGCGGCGGCAGCAGCGTCCACATGGCGCTACGGGCGCGGCCGGGGCCGGGCGTCACCGCGCGCGCATACTCGCACTGCACTCACTCGCCCCCTACACATGGTCACTCATCACTGCACGGCTCCTCGGCTCCAGGCGGAGCAGGCTGCGCGGGCTGAGCTCCGAGGATCAGCGAGCGCGACGCGATACTGCGCGACTGCGGCGGTGGCCGATACGGCGGCGGCGGGCGGGCGCGGTCACGGGCGCAACCTTCGCTTCCGCGCGATCTCACCCTGTGACGCGACTCACGCGCGACGCGAGAAAAACTATCGCTACGCAACCGACTACGAGACGAACGATCGGCGTCTGCGACGATATGCAACGACCATTAGCTAGTTAATTCATATTTGAGTACTGGCTGGACACGTCGGCCGTGACGTGGCTGGCCCACGTGCTTCATTTGTGATAACTAATTTTACACATTAAATTTACACGAGTAATGGTAACAAAGTAGATAGAAATGTTGATGAAGGCGGTGTTCAGTGCTGTGCGCGGCCGGCGGCGTGTCGAGCTCGCGTGACAGAGCCTGCCGTGCCCAATCGTTAGACAACATTTGACTTTCGCAAATCTACTCGGAGTGACTGTAACAAAAGCGAATAAACTGCTAACAAGATATTAATTTCCAAGGTCACATTTACCGCAAGCAACGCTATGAATTATTATTTTCAAAATATTAATAAGTTACAGTCTCGCAGCTAACGTTAGCTGCATCTAATCCCGTACTTATCGTTTACTAATGCGCGCCGCGCTTATATCCGCACATAGAAGCTGCTCTGCTTAAGAGTAAATAATATTTCCGGTATAAATAACAGTCCTAGAGTGAAAATATAACCTACTACATACTACACTACAACATAAACACGGGGTTTACGTATATAAAAGTCAGACGCCTTTTGGAACAGTCGAGTAAAGGTCAGAAGTTTGCCACTACAATAAAATATAATACAATGAACAGGTTGCTGGTATTGCAGCACAAGAAGTATTTGTTCATTGTTAAATAATTTAAGGAGAGTATTAGAGGAATAACAGTAAATTAAGGAAGCTATCAGCTGTGCTCATCAGACCGTGGTTTGCGTGCAACATTGAGGATTTATTTAATTTGTTCGCAACGTCAGCCGCGGTACACAAATAGAGTGAATCGTAAGGAGACGCCGCCGCGTACCGACCGTAAATTGAATCAAATGCCATTCAGAACGATCAAGCTTTATCGAGCCGCATGGATTATACCACGTTTGTACCTAATTCGTGAAACGCAATGTTGTTTGTTGAAATTTTTCATTGCAGCGACCTTCTGTGGCCTTTGGGAACCCTAACGGGACGTGAACTGAATTCTTCCAGTGAACTTCGACGCTTTCGTTGCAGACCTTGCGTTGCAATTTCGTCATTCGTCTAAATGTAAAACATGAGTATATTAACATCGTATAATAAATACATATCACGTAGAGCCCTTACACTATCTGACATGCTTGGAACATCTCCAACACGGGATATGCACGATCCTGTTCTGTATTCGTGATAATCCTACTGTGTTGGATTTAGATCTGCACTACTCTGAGGGAGTGTTCGCTTATGAATAAAACTATGAATCTAGATCATTTTACAATAGAGAGATGAATGAACAGAGTTTCGAGTTAGTGAGCAGCACAGGTGAAACATATCTGAAATGTGTGTGTATTTTTCTTACCGTTTCATGAAGTTTCTCCTGAACTAAATCGACGCTGTGTTATATTGCAATGTATTAGCTCGTTATTTTGTTTTGAGTTGGGTAGCGTAATATCAGGCGTTTTTGCGTTCTGTATGAGTTACAGAACTCAAAAACACCTCAGACCTTATGTAATAAGGGCACATCATTGCAGTGAGATAAAGGAGAGCGCGGCCATTTAAGAGAAGGATTAGCAGTGAGTCAATATAAAAGGATTGTGAAAAGGAAAGGAATATTTTTCAAGTTTAATTGTATATCAAACAAACAAAGACTGTTTGACTATGTAACCAAGAAGAATTACGAAAGTCAGCAAGGCGTTGCTATATGTTACATGATTACCAATTATGGGTAATTAAAATATAGCAAATAAAAGTACGGAAATTGCAAAATAACTTATACTTTATTTGTAACTTAGGTATATATCTGTAACATATTTGCATTTGAACGATTAACCTATACCCACTTCATGCAGTAAAAAGTTCATTTCAAGTTCTGTTTAGTTCTACCTATTGTTGAAATAATTGCTGTTTATGTAAATTACCTTTTTATTTTGTGAAATAACGGAATATACGGTAACTTGTAACTTATCTAATTTGTAAGTACAACCTACAAATATTATAGAAGTCGAATTGAAGTAAGCATTGGATAGTCCAATTATCAAGGAACTATATAACACTACGCTAAGAACTTTCGGAACGATAATAAATACTCAAAAAATCCAACTGCAAAGGAAGTTGGTGATTTTGTTTTTATTTCATGTAATTGCCATCAACTTCCGAAATTGCAGTTGGATTTTTTGATTATTTAACGATTTATTTCTTTTTTTTTTCAAATTAATATGCCCTATTTCACTCACACAACTGACACTATAATTCAATGACTAAAATTCGTTAACGGTTTAAGCTGTAGAACGTGCCATAGAATGAGACATACATACGCTCGAAAAACAGAACCCGCGTTCCTTCAGTCGGGTAATGAGTGAAATTGCGTTTGGAAAGGAGTATAAATACCATAACTAGGTATCTAAGTGGCAGTGGAGCGTGTCGCTGTAAACTTGCACTTCAGCGGATTCCCTTCGCCCTGGCGGTTAGATAACCTGTGCTCGCCACTGATCCACTTACCTACTACACAGTGTATGTATGCGGAAGTTACACGTACCTATACTTGTACAATTTTGTGAAAATCCTAAGGAGGGTACTTTGTTTTCAGTGGTGTGCTGTCTATGCAAACTGAAAAACGCGTCTTGCATTAATAAGAGACCTGAGTTTAAGAAATTAACAAGAATATAATAGAATAACCTAGTAGTTATTTGAAAAATAAAATGTCTAAGACACTTGCTGATTTTTTTTTACTTTTAACAGCAGTCGATGCTCTAACTATGAGTCCTAGGACACGCCATTGGTTGCAGCACTTGCAAAATATTTTGTGAACAATCTAAGAAAGGTTCCAGGGTCGATTTTTCAATCGCCAGATAACTTTTACCTGAAGAATATGTTTGACGTTTTGACTGCTTTTGTATAGAAAATATGTCAAACCGTCATAGTTATTCCTCAGATAGAAGTTAACTGATGATTCAAAAATTGGCCCTAAGTACATTTGATTATATCCTATCCACAAAAAAGGCATAATAATATGATACGAATGCACCATACTTATTTATTTTGACGGGCCTGTTGGTCTAGTGCTCAGTGACCCTGACTGCTAAGCCAGAGGGTTCGATTCCCATCCAGGACAAACTTTGTGTGATGAGCATAATTGTTTGTTCTGTGTCTAGGTGTTATTTATCTACAATATGTAAGTATTAAAAAAAAATATATGAGTATGTATATCAGTTGTCTTATTACCATAATACAAGCTCTGCTTAGCTTGGGATCAGATGGCCGTGTGTAAGATGTCCCAGGATATTTACCTATTTATTTATTTTGAAAGGCAAATAATATCATAATATCCCTTTCATTTCGAGCAATTCAATAATGTGCATTTAAGTTAGCGATTTTATAGCAAACACAATTATTTGTGTATTAGAATAACCTAAAAGTCAACAATTTAGACTTTTTACCTAGAGAGACCACAAATAACACGTTTAGAGATACAACAATTAAAAATACCAAAACACTATTAGAGTGAGACATCTAAAGTGCTAAATGACTTTTATTACTGATCGTACCATATTAGGCTTTTTCCCAAAAATCCCCCTATAATTCCCTCCAAAGGGGAAAATGGAAATTTAAAAAATGAAGTCCATTTGGGTTTTTTGATAAGTCATCAAAAAGTCCGCTAAGTATCCAAATCATCGTACGATGATAACATGATGATGGTCGTGTGTCAATAATGATTTCTTGGATTTTAGTTCACTGATAACAATATCTTAATATGTTTTAATTACCTTTTAATTATTTAGCTAATAACTTATTATCTTAACATTATGTTCAATATTAGTTTTTAATTACTAAGTTACTATGAGCAAGTCGTTTATGATTATTTATAGCACTTTATTAATAGCTATTTTTAACTGTTTTTGGAGAATAAAGTATGATAAGGAAGGTGAGTGGACAAAATTACATCGAAAGATGTCCATTTCTAAAGCAGACGATCGTTTCGTTGTCGTTACGATGTCATCAGACCCAACATTATTTTTAACAACATCTTAGCACTAATTATTATAAGGCCAAAACATATTTAGGATAGTAGTTAAAAAAAAAATATTAAAAGTATTTACCACATAATAACTATTATAAATAAATATCCTATTTTTCAAATTTTTGCGAATATATTTGTAGACATAGTGTTACATTAAATGCTAAATATGTACTTACCATCGGTGGCCAAATTATTAGGGACAGTATTCATTGAGCAACATTTTTTTGTTCAAACACCTTTTTCAAGAAAATAAATAATGTTATTTAGGTTTTTCTGGTATGGTTTTACTCCTGGTATTATTATTATTAATTTTGAAATGTGATACCACAATGTGATCGAGTCATTTTCAAAAAAAGTGATATTGCTTATAATATGTAGCAATTTTGTTAACTTTAGTTGAAAATTACTTTTGTTTCATTGATGGCAAAAACTATTTTTGGTTTTAATTTTACAAGATGTTTCTGTTAAAACTAATCAAACCGCAGATATTGTTTCTGATGATGTCCTATTTTTCTTAAATTGAATACAAAATATTAAGTTTTGAGAACAATATTACGTGATACGTTTAAAATTTCGCCTTTTTAAAATGGACAAAGCTGTAGACACGTCTCTATGAAAGTTTATAAAAATAAAAACGTTGTTTCTGTATTTTACACATTCTCTGAAAGATTTCACAGCTATTACAGGTGTCTAAAAGCCTGAAGTAAACAGTATTAAAGTAAAATCTGATCATAACAAACTTCTAAAAACACAGAGTGTAAAAAAATGTGGCAAAAAACGGATCACCACTCTTTGTTCTGACCTTAAAAACAGAGATATCTGCCTAAAACATGATTAAAAGTGTATTGTTTCCCTGACTACGATTATAAACGAGGGATAAGACAAGAAAATAGAAGTATTCGATCGGGCAGTTTGACGGAGGTGGGCCGAGAAGAATTGGATAAATCGCCGGCCGATCAAAAAATCGTACCTCACCGAGACCATGAAGTAGAAACGACTGCAGTAGGCCTGGCAACACCGAAATATGACAGTGGCAGACTGGAATCGGTTAATAATATTACTTTTAATATTCCCATACGTCTGAAATACACTATTCAGTAATTATTGCATTATTTTCTGTGTATGCCTCTCCGACGAATATTTTTTTCAAGTGGAGGTCGATAAGAGCTCATTTGCAGTCGTACACATCGTGGAATTGTTCGAGAACAGCTCCATGCAGTTTGCTTTTTAGGGAAAACTTAACAATTAGGTAGCACCATTGTGTGATTTAACATCTCAGCTAAAAGCATGGGGTGCCTATATTTCGTGAAAGTGACTACAAGGCAAGATCTGTACAAGTTAGTACTAGAAACTGAATTATGGCCGCAAGTCGAAGAATGGGTGCCCAGTAGCCGGAGAGTTAAATTTTATGCACGATTCTACATCGTGTATCAAGGCCAAGAGTGTTAAAGCATTCCTGTCTAAAAAATAAATAAATATTTTCTACACTAACTAGATAATTCACCAGATACGAACTCTATTGTGAACATGCAGAAGCTCAGCAAGAGGGCTATCGTTAAGCACTTCGTAACCACTAAACACTAGCTCATTGCAGTTCATAGAAATGAGTTTTATCATGATACAAGCCTAAACAACATGTTATACAATGTATAGAACGTATAAAACGTCTTATACGAGCTGTTGGCGGCGGCGTCGCAAAATATTAAGTTATACACAAAATATTTACTTTCAACTTATTAATGCGTTATTTTTTTAAACAAATTACCAGGTTTAATTTCACCTTTATATTTCTTATTTTTATAATCTTAAATAATAAGGTTTTTGAATAAAAAATACCACTGAAGTCTACAACCAATCACTTTTCTGAAAAAATCAATCTAACTTCATAATACAAAAATCATGACACTGTCCCTAATAATTTGGCCAGCTACTGTATTTGTTTCAAGATTGTCTGATAAGCCAGCTTACATAATATGCATTGTTAACAATAAAAAGATTTGCATGCCCAATGTTGGCGCTCGTAAAATTATGACTGACTTGTTTACAGTTCGCGAAGGAGTTTGTTTGTAGTAATGCTTCAGGGTAGTCTGTCACTGACTGAGGGATTAAAATATAGCAACACCTATGCTTGGTGTATTTTTGGTCCTGCACAACCCGCTAGGAGATGATTCTACCCATAAAAACCAACAACTTTTATTATGGAACCAACTCTGAAATCTCGAAAAAAATATCAGCTGTTTCATACATTATGGTCGGGAGGGTATTGAACGTTTGTTAGAAACAGTTGATTTTTTTTTCGTGATTCCAGAGTTGGTTCCGTAATAAAAGTTGTTTGTTTTCATGGGTAAAATCATCTCCTAGAAGGTTGTGTAAGACAAAAAATACACCTAGTATATGGGGGTACCCAACTTTTGGCCTTTTGAAAGTCGAGGTCTTGAAAATAGATTTTTTTTAACCCCTGTCGCAAATAGAATGGTGATCGCTATGTGTGTCTGTCAGTGGCACCGCAGCCCCTGTACGTTGCGGTTGCGGTTTCTTTTTATTTGAAAGAAGGTTATTTGGCGATCAAAATTGGATGTGCCGTTTCTAAATTATCAACTCTTTTGTTGACTGATGTAACGGTATTTTTGTTCTGGGACCCCGGGGCAGTTGCTCTACCCTTACCCTCTTGCGTATGCGTTTATAGGTAATAGAAATACAAAATTATGGCCACAGATTACTACTGTTTAGGGCTGCGTACGTCCAAATTAAAATCAAAACCCTTATATAGGAACCGTCTCCGATCCCCAAAATAACCTCTGAGCCTAAAAAAAAAACAAAACGGAAAAATGTGGTACCTTTAAATTTTAAGAAACCTATAAGAACGGAATTCTCTGTGTTCGTATCCGACTCGCACTTGACTGGTTTTCCTATTTAAATTTTTTAATTTTTTGTTTCTGATTTTCTTGATTGTGGCTTCATGTGTTTGAGATGAAGAGAAGCGCGATGTTTACTATAAATAGCCATGAAGTAGTGTACGAGTACTTCCCGATACATTAAACTTGTGTCGTTAGATCATCATAATTATATTTGCTGATACGGAAAACTGGGTAATTTTATGATTCATCCTGAAAGCCGTCGTCAGAAAAATTTGGATATTGTTTTTTAAAAACGTGTATTTAAGGATGAAATAAATTGAACATACAATAACATACAATATTTATAATAGTAAGTTTTAATAATGATAAAAGTAAGTTCGCAGAATTTCACACAACCTCATCACTGACAGAAATTGAAAATTCTGAAAATTCTTGGTCCTTGAACTGCATAATAGATTAACGATACTTCTTGATACAAAGCCTATAAATTCTATTGACACTTGAATGATGTGTGTCTAATTAACAATGCAACTATCAGCAGTATTTGAATCTTTTCGTTGAACTGGTTATTGGATTTCACATTTTCAGCCCCTTTCGTCACACGAAACATAGAGGTGGGTAGTGATCGGCGCGGCGTTACGAGGTGGCATGTTATGTGTTACATGTTACACAGCGAGCGTTTGCGCAGTCAGTACTGAGATGCTAGGCGCTCGTAACGTGTAACAAGCGGCTCGTTGAACGCTGTCCCGCTGTCGGCTTCTTGGTGAATTTTTTCAGTGAGAATTCAAAACAACCACGCTACACGGAGTTCTCTGAGTTCCCACCTATCAAACGCTCGCTCGTTCGTGTCGGTGTTTGTGACGTCACAGGCATTGTTTTACGACGTGTCTCGCCGCGTAGGCCGGTTTTTTTCTCGCCTGGCGGCCGTCCAGGTGTTTTGGCGGTCTTTGTCAATGTTGAATTTATTAATACCCTACATCGCATTGTTTTTTAGTCGAGGTTAGCGACATCGCTTAATTGCACGCCCTTGTTCAAGTTATTTACCTTATCGTGTTTATTGCAAAATGCAAATACAGTTATATTTCTTATTCCCTCTTTAACTTTTCTACGAGCACTACGTTTACAGAGCTTTATCTAGGTAATGTTACAATAACTTTTGCTGAAATGGAATTACTTATTTAAACGCGATTTATGACTTTTGAAGCGTTTAGTTTAGCGTTTAGTATGTAAAAGTGTCAATTGAAATTGCGTATCGGTGTCTGGTATTCAAAAAATGTAATTATTTATGTGTTGGTAGCGGGTGATCAAAATAAATCCGGCATGCGAGTGTGTGCCAGATACAGCAGCGCGCGCCGCCCGCCGCGCCGCCGCTCGCCCGGGCAATGCGCGAGCGCACTGCGACGCGCCGATAACCGGCCTCAACCGGATACACATGCGACAATTAACACCTTCGGACTTGAATTCCCCTTTTATCTTGACTAGGGTACAAGGGGCTTCTGTCTGCGATATTCTTTGAAATTCAATTTAGCTACTTGAAGAACAGTTTAAATCAAATTAGCATTGCACATATTTTTGCTCTTCCGAATACACTTTACAAAATCATAATTATTTAGCTAAAATGTGTTTACATAGTATGAAAAACTAATTAAAGAAATTCTGAGCAATTATACTTTTCCTGTTTACCACCTTGTTGCACAGATTAACTCGAGACAGCTATGTTAATTGCAGTCTGTCAATTGTATTTGATATTTAACTATTTTCTACGGGACAATAATTAATTCATTAATAGTTATTTATCTAGAAATAGAATGGGGGTTGTCTATTTATAATAGAGTGTGTATTTTATCTTTTTTATGAAGGTTTAACCCAGGTAATTATGACTTAGGAAAAGGTGACCTTACAGGTAAAAATAGATGAGTACGCATAAAAATAGGTAAGACAAAATTAAACTATTAAAAATATCTTGGTATTACTCCATTTGTATCTGTGGATTACCTCAACCTTGTTTCCGCTGTGACACCAAGGAGTTGGCTCCAAACTGGAATGTATTGACCACCTTTAATGTCAGTTGAATAAAATCCACTGGAACTATTTATGTCTGCTTTTAAATATTGGGAAGCGTCCTTGTATTGTGTCATGTTCTAAAAAACACAGTTGCAGTAAAGTTATCGCTCTATTGATACATTTGTCAACAACATTTTAAATAAATATTAGATTTTATGATTACCTATATTTCTTATTAGCTTATAATTTTCACAAAACATAAATATTTATGTACAAATAAACTCGCCCCCATCCATAAAATATGAACTGCAGTAGTACCTAACCCTGTTCAAGGTAAGGAAACGCCTATGAAATGTCAGTAAGTTTTATGACAACAGATAATTATTTTTATATACATACTTTGTGCATTATCTTATTACAAATGTATGCACGATGCGATGCCTAGTTGCAACAATGTAAATACCTACTAAGACTTACAGTCTACTGATATCGCGTGACTAAACATCACTGAATTGCAAACTTTACAATAGATGGCTACTTAGGATTCAAAACAAATACTTTTGCTTTGATACTATCAACTTGTAAGCAACTATTTTACTAAAGTCTGGGAATAGTAGTTTAATTGATGCCAGTGCTGCTGAAAGTTTTTTGATACTATGTCGTATCTGACTTATTCAATTCAATTCAAAAGAACTTATACATACTATATATATATATATATATATTGAGGGGTTGAATGTACTTATGAATAATAACACTAATAGGTTCACCAAAAAGATCTGTTGCTTTATTCATTTTATCCTTAATTCCTTTTTTAAATGTTGTTCATATTTGTAAGTATTTTGACCCCAAAAGATGAGAAGAATTAACTTACTAAACTACTACTAACTTATTAATTTAGAATTGATTCAGACTGGTTTTGTGATAAACACACGTTTATTACAAAGGCTAAGTGCCAAAGCCCCTTTTGTTCTTAAACCCACTGAAATAAGTTAGTGTTATAGGACATCGACCATTCTAAAGTAAGACTAGGATGATCGATCTCGACTTAACAGGTTGTTCAGGTTTTTGCCAACCGGCTTCTGTTGGGTGCATATTGAACCTAAGGAGCTCAGTGTATTCAGTACAGAAATACTATTAGGATGTTGTAGAGTCTGCCTGGTGCAGCGTTTTTGCCTAAAACGAGCACGAATGTTTTCCGGCCATCAAACGCAACTAACGTCCCTGCTGGGCTGTATAGGGATTATCTGACTGCCCCTTTTCATATCAATATCAATTTAACAACGGTTAAAATTATTTAATAGTTAATGTTTGTATGCTATGAAGACAGAATATGGAGGCCTACGAGTATGAACAAACGTATATTTTTTTTAAACATTAGGATTGTTTCAATGTTTGCATTAAGTATTTAAATATGCATAATAAATATTCGATTAGAATTAAAAGTACCTACAGCCAAGCCCTTCCCACTACCAAAACCTGGAAGAGATTGAGGTAAAGTTATTTATAAGTTAGTTGTAAGTTCTAAGTCCCTAAACGACGAATTTTACTTTAATTCTACTTAATAAGAAGACAAAAGGACGGTCTACTTATCTTTTCATACAAACTGAAAATCAATATTGTTTCACGATACGATCTTCCAAGCAGACATATCTACTTGTTAGTCGATGTTGCATGACCATAAAGTTGGTAGTGACGTTATTTTCATGTTCTGAGGACACGGCTCCACGCATAAGGAACTAGGTCACGGCATGACTGCAGTCCTTCATTTTAAGGTTTTTGAATCCTTTCATTATTTGTCTAGGTGTTTTTTCGAAACTGAACTTAGAAATTAGTTAGATAGGATAGTTATTTGCGTTATCATTTGAAGGTGAGGAATACTCATTTTGTTACGACTTCTTTAGTCAAACTTATTTCAGGAATGCAGTAACTTAATATTCTAAAGATAGATGATTGAAGAAGTTATGATTTTTATGAACTGTGCATTTTAGTAAGCACAAAAATGCACAGTTCATAAAAATCGCTGCAAGTCTTTCCAGAATCAAAACATTTCGTCATTTTTCAAAGAAGCCTTTCTAAATACGGATCATCAGACCAAAACATTTACCTGAATGGTAAATCACGGTCGTTATAGTAATATATTGCCAAACAAAAGCGAAAAATTCAGTCAAAGATTTCCGTTATTTGAATCCGGAAACCAACGTGTACGTATTGTAAGCAATACGTCGGAACCGCGAACCCTTTCATATGCTGTCCTTGACAATGCTTGGCATTTGAACCATTTCGCGTGTTTACTCAAATTACTCTAGAATTTTCTAACTTTACTCTTTGTTTCCATAAATTACCCGATGAATAACTTGTGTGTTTGTAAAATATGTATGTTAACTAATAAGTATTATAAATAAATAGGTATTGTAGGCGCTAACCACGCAATGCAACTTTGCTTGCTTATATTTTAGAATATTTTGATTTGCCGGGATATACAATGTCCTTATTTTTAGTCATCTATAAAAAGACATGATTATAATTGTCAGTAATTCACGCACAACCGAAACTTCTGATGTTAGAAACATCTGCACAATGTTTACTTTTATTTATGACGCAGTGCGTCTCGCACTAAGAAATTTTAGTGACGACGTTTTTGTTGGGAACTCTACCCTTGAAGCGGTAAAATATGGAATAGAACGAAATACTAGTAGTAGACAAAACCGTAGGTTTCACGCAATATTATTTTAGATAGTTTACAGGTTACATCTAGGTGTTTACTATTGAGACCCCGTAGAAACAGTAGCGAACGAACGCGAGTTCAAGAGTTTTTGCCATACATAACATACATTTTAAGACCCTTTATTTTATTATGTTAATTTTACCCGATGTGGTAGGAAAATTAATGAGCAATGAGTTTCCGATTCCGATTTGTCTCCTACTCGATGGCCCGCTGATGCCTAATATGCCACGAGGGGTATACCGCCGTTTACCCGAATTTTATTTGCCCTAATATCATTTGCCATAATAGTCAACAGCCATAATATCATACGACATAATACTCATTTGCCCTACTCTCATTTGCCATATTAGTCACGTGCCAGAATCATTGTTTCCCATAAAGTCACTTGCCATAACATCATTTGCCATAATCATTGTAAGCCCGAATTATCACATGTCCTAATTATCAGATGCCATAATTATGATATGCCATAACATAATTTGCCATCGACATCGGGTGTGTAACGGTTGTTTATATCAAGAGAAATTGGATGCAATTGGGACTTTAGGGCACCCCGACTCGGACAGGTTAGGTTAGAAGGGGATGGCGGGGTCGTGTGAGCGAGCGAAGCGAGCGAATAGACCCCGCCATCCCCTTCGTGGTTATTTTTTTATAAACCACACAAAAGTAGGAGCCCCGCGAAGCGGGGCTCCGTCGACCCAGCCCACCATCAACCATGCACAGAAAAAAAACCATTACGGGGCTTAAATATTTGTCTAATACTTGTTATGCCATTTAAATATTATGCCATTTAAATATTATGTCTAACAATTATTATGGCACATAAAAATATGGCAAACAATACTTATGGCATTCGTATCTTATGGTATCTAAAATTCGGGCAATTAAAAGTATGTCATATGTCTTTTAGGGCAAATGAAACATTCGGGCAAATGAAATTCGGGTAAATGAAATTCGGGAAAATGATGATTATGGCATATAATCTTCGGGCAAACAATAGACAACCGCCACGAGGTTTTTGGTTTAAAACCAAGCATAACCCAATATGACTCTTTTAGTTATAACAATAATGTTGAATTTATTACTAAACTAGCGACCAGCCCCAGTTTACCACGGCTGTTACATACTTAGCGCCTTACCAATAAACGCTGCATAAAGTTATGACAGGTATATACGTCAAAAAATGTATGGTTACACAGGCTTTATTTATTGCATAACTTTACACGGTGATTATTAGTAAGGGCATTAATTTTTGGCTGGTCTATACTATTACGTAGATGTTTAATGTATATAAAAACGGAAAGTTCCCGAATCACTATTGCTGAAAACTACATTGAAATCCGTTGAGTATTTTAAAGATCTAAGCGAAAAGACAGCGGAAGCGATTTCATTTTATACTAGGTATATTAAGAACTTCAAAAGTGATAAAAGCTCTTTGTAAACAAAATGTACACAACCATTTCATATTTTCGCTGTATAATATAATATTTCCCCGTAAGTAAATAAAGGTAGGCCTTTCGTGTGTCGTCGGTAGCCGGGCCCGCATTGATTCACCAAATTGAACTTTAAAATTCTATGGTAGTGGCTGACTGACATCTCGCTGACACGCGCCTTACATCAGCTTATTGATTTTGTTTAATTTTAGAATATTATCTATTATTTAAACCCTCAGTAAACCTTTCGCGTGAATTCGGAAGACAGTTAACTTGATGACGCATTGATATAATATTATGATTCGTTATTATAGCTATAATAATACAACGCAAACTAAAATGTAGCTAGATACATTTTTTTAGGTTTTTAACGAACTAACTTTTAATGTCTTCTTGTCTATCTCTCTATTGTTACGAATAATATTTGGTAAGTACTATAGTAGATACTCCATCGCGTTATATGCACTTCGCACATCGCGTTTCATAAATCATTTGGACAGTTCTCAACGTTTAAGTTGCTTACAAACATAATAACCTGTACCCATTATATGATTGGACAATCTCTTTATTTATCAATGTCATAAAATACAATCGCTTCAGAAACCGTTAATGACATTAGTGGTTTCTTGGGCGATAGGAAAACGGTATTTCGAATTTAGTTAATGTTACTTTATGAATCAGAATATGAATCAGAATATTTTTATTTGTGGAAGTTATTATTTAAACAGACACCTCATTCTGTCTAAATATAGAATGAGGTGATGTATACCTTCGTGGCTTCAAACGGACTCCTAGAAGTGCCTGTATCTTTTCCTCGTTTATTGGCTTTTAAAAACTTGCAGGAACACTCTTCCTTCATTTAGATATATTCTATGGTTCCCAGGTAGATTGAATGAAATCCAAATATAGCGAACAACAGACAAAGCAATAAATCATAACGTACGGATATTGCGAGCTCTATAACCGTCTTACTAAAATTAGAATACTATAACAATATACATAAATTGTACGCTGCATTACAAATTGTAAATGAAAAATAATGCTGTGCTATTTTTATAATACATTAGTTTACTCAGCTGATGGGCAGGTCATGGTTTTATTACTCCCTAGATATTAAATATGAGTAATGTTTGGCGTGAAACATTTGTGATTAAATATCGTAAACATCGGATCAACGACATTTATTATTACGGCGTGGTTTCTGCAAATCTTTTTTTTATTTTTGTTTTGTGAAAAACGACGTTGTGCCGCTTTAGAAATTTGTTGCTGTGGATCGGGTTCCTTTACAAACATATAATCTCATATTCACCAGCAATCTGACTCGAGACTAATTTCTGTAGAAGTGTAGATCATACAAATATTTGTCCCGAGGGTAAACCAAACCTGCAACATGCAGCTCAACCTTAACCTTAACCACTGCGGCAACCGTCGTTAAACGTTTTTTTCCTACTTCGTGGGACCACAAATGTGAACTTTTTTACGGTTATACTTGTATGAGGTGACATTTATAGTCCGGATAAACTTTTAAGCTTTGACACAGTGCTGATGAAACTTCCGCAGTGAGGTCTGCGTGTGATTTTCGCCAAAAAAGGAGCTCAAGGACGTCGGTTAATGAGTTACGCTGCGTGACTGCGACCAAGGCTCTTTCGATTCACCAGTTATTTGTTGCTGCCCCTAGCACCGTTTACGTTTGTCGTTTGTATAGGTTACCCATACTTCTACGATTACTATTACATACACAGCTGTTATGTTTTTGAAAAACACTTTTTTTTTGTTATTTCTACAATTGTAAGGCTCGCACCTTAGACTATTAACTTCTAGACGTAACCATGAGGTTGTAAAGAAGTGTGAAAGTGAGAAGCATATATACGAATTTCGTAAGAAAATTGAGACAAAGCATAACATGCTCTGTCTCGTTCGGCGTGGCCGGTTTTCGCTTGGCGAACATTGAAAAGTTAGCCAAACAAAGGGATGTCACTGTCATTGAATGGTCGGCTCGTATTAGTTTTTACAATTTTATAACAATTTCGGTAATTAAACCAATAGTTTTAATGTATATTTGAGAAATTGACTCCAGTAGTTAAGTGTTTAGTGCGTTTTCTGTGCTATAAAATGGGAGGATGCACTATTTTAGGCTGCAAAAGCCGCACAGAAAGAAAGCAAGATAAGAATGTTACTTTTCACTCGTAAGGATGCAAATATTACAAGTTATTGTGCATTGATTGAATAAATACATTTGTGTGTATGTAATTACATGGCTTTCGATCAAAATTAAGGACATTTTCTAGCGATATCGTTTATATTTTTATCTACATAACCTATTACTTGTTTTTCAAAGTGTTACCATACCTCAGTTCTATTTTTCCCATAACTTGATAATAAAATTGCAACTAGTTAAATAAATAAAATTAATCAGATGATTAATTAGTTCTTTGATGCCCTGTGAGGTATCCTCTCCCTTTTAAAAGGAATTTTATATAATTTTTATAGTTCGACATCACAGACATCAGTGAAGGAAAACATCGTGAGAAAACCTGGACTCGTAACTTAAATAATACTTACGATATAAATAATTTTGCACTCTTAATAAGGATTATGATACGCAACTTAGTACATGAATGTAATAAGTAGTTGTTGCAACGGAACATCTCACGGTTTTGGTCATATTTAGGGAAAATTTTACGTAATGACAACATTGAAATTTTATAGTGCTGTCTCATGTGCGGCCACGCGGTGGCTCAATCTAGAAGTTAATAATCTAAGGCTCGCACACTACGACAGTTGACATGTCTCGTAAATGTTTCGTAAATGACCTATAGGATACTGTATTGCTTTAATACTAAGCAGTGGGTGGTGGAAAATTTATGCAAGCCGATTGGTCGCACGAGAAATCTCTCTTCTCAGTTTTGGTCAAGTCCGGCCCTCAAAGACATAAAAATTATATTAAAGAGGGTAATGCTTAGCCTCTTTTTGAGCGACATACCAGAAAAATTACAGTACAATCTGTACATTATTGTTATTGACAATCTGTCAGTATCTAAATAATGATGCTATCTGGTGGTAATCAGCGCACAGCAAAAACCACTGAAACTAAATACATAAAAGCATAAAATTTTCTTTATGACGGAAAGTCATAGTAAAAAAATCCACTTCTAACTTTCATCTCCAATAATTTTTATATACCTATGAGATGATTTTTTTTAAGTCTTTATTTAATTACAGGGTTTTTTCTTAGAAGAATATGTCACCCCGATGATTGCATACAATATGTATATTATTATACTAAATTAATCTACCCGCAACCTAACACATAACATAAACAAATGATAAGGCGTTCTAGCCTCACTGGACAATGGTGAGGCTAGAACACTATTAAAGAAACCGACACTATAGCCGCTAAGGAAAGTTTGACGCCTTTGGACTCCCACACGAACACACTCCGCCAGGACATGATACACATCTTCAGTAATTCCACAGGCAGATCAGTTAGGTGAATTGACTTTGCGCATCATAAATCCAAAGTTATTGAGCGGAATGTGTCCAAAACGGAGTTTTAAAGCCGTCACAACTTCTTGTCTACTCAAGCTCCCCTCACTGAACCAAAGCATACGTGGAAGAGATGGCTGAACCGTACGATACCAGATACCCTAGATGATTTTTTTGAAACACTAAACTTTGATACTTCATGAAAACTTAACGACGGTCAGCGCCATCTAGTTTAATTTCCCGAAAACAACAAAGGCAACAGCGGGCTGAATTACAGTCGAACGGCCATGTTTTCCGACACTACTGCAGACTCGATTAAAACGCTACTTACCATCGTGTTATTCAAATATTCCACAAGATGGCCGCCATAGATAGCAATTGACCAGCTAATAGAAATGTTCAACGCTTTAGGCGTCAACAAACGATAACTTAGTGATTAGCATAATTCTAATTAGATTAACACTAAGAAATTGTTGAGGCATGCAGTTTATTCTATTTACAGTCTAAGGATAGCTTGATGAATTTAGTTATACAGTTTGTTGTTGGTAAAAGGGATTGTTAATTCGGTTAGTAAGTACTTAGTTGGTTTTAATACTAAGTTTCTTTTGTGAATGTTCCTATTAATTTTATTAGCTGTATTCTTAGCCTTAGTATTTAGCCCGTCTTTGGTTACTGTACTGCTTCTGTGGGTCATAAAGTAATCGATTAATAATTTAGGTATAATTTATAAAAATAATGTGACTGATAGTAACTCCCTAGAGATTTAGGCTTCGGCGCGAAGATTTGGATTTTTTTAACCGACTTCAAAAAAAAAGTAGGTTCTCTGTTCGACCTGTATGTATGTATGTATGTATGTTTGTATGTTTGTCCGCGATTATCTCGCGTTTGGCTGAACCGATTTTGATGCGGTTTTCAGCAATGTGTTTGTTACATTCTGGGGAAGGTTTTAGTATATAACACTAATAGATATCCCGTGACGTTGCCCGCATAGATCGCGTTTTGCTTTCTTGGATTGTAGATTTTTATAAGATTATAAGTTTATTTTTTTGAGAGCTACCCTTAAACGTAGTCAGACACTGAGACTCTAACTAAAAGGTAAAAAATAAAAAGCTTTTTTAAAAAAAAGATAACCGACTTCAAAAACTAAAAGCTCAAAAATAACTATTTCGGAAGTCGGTGGCAACACAAATCGACCGGCAGAAGAGAAGCCACCGACTTCCGAAATAGTTATTTTTGAGCTTTTAGTTTTTGAAGTCGGTTATCTTTTTTTTAAAAAGCTTTTTTTTATTAATGTAGATTATGTAGGTTTATAAACTACAGATCGATAACTTTGCCTGATTACGGTATAGATGTAACTTATATGCCACTAGTCTATAAACTACCTCAAACAAATAACCATTACCGGTGAAACAAATTACCATTTAATTAATTACGGTGAAAGTCAACTGGACTGTAAAGTCGCCTCAAAATATTTGTTGATCACTACGTATAATTTTGGTGTCCGGCCGAATTGCTGTTCAATTTGCTGGGTTGCGAGTGGCCGCTGTAAATTTACACTGGCGAGCAAATATTTACCCACCGGCCGGTCGGCAGTGCGCCGCTGAAAGCCACTGTCACAACGAGGCCACCCTTGTCCATTCCGGCTAGAAATACTAGTAAACTTTTCATAAGCTTGCACGCCATTGTACACTACACCTTTGGTTTTTTACACTCACGACAAAACAATGACTTGTTTTACTTGCTTTATGAGCTGTTGTAAACAACTCGTGTCTTGTTAGACGCATTTAGTGCCTAACTCAATCCCTGTATTTACTTTGATAGCGGGAGTACTTATAAAAGGCACTTTACTTGATGGGGCACTTCTTAGAAAAGTCTTTGAAATAGAAAACAATAGAGACGTAAAACAAATAAACATCCTCCCACTCCTATTGGGATACACTCAATAGTCGCTCTTCATGCAAATTACGTTTTGAACGCACCCGATTTTCAATAAAACACCCACGCTTAGACATTAGTAACTTCTTAAAGGAATTATCTTCTGTGGCTGAGCTTATCTCCTCGTTGTTCAGCAGGGGGACCAACTTTTAATGCCTAGTCCAAGCGCGGAATCTTCGAGAACCGACACTAATGTCGCCACAAACTTTGCAAAACTCTTTCATGTTTTCTGAAAAGAATATGAAAGTTATATGAAAAGGCAGTTGAAAGTTAGTTATTATCTTATATTGGTGGCTGTTGAAAGTTTTGGGTCAAGTGAAGTTAGAATGGGCAAGTAAGATAAGCGAAACACGTTCGTGTTCAAGTAATTGATCTCGGTAACCTCTTCTAAGACTTCCGAAGCTTAAGGGTTAGGTGTAGAGAACGGTGAAACTTAGCCATGGATTATACATTATTGTAATAACACATGGTTGTGAACAAGGGCGGAGCTAGATATGTTTTTAAAAACAATTGGATAGCTTACAAGTTGACTGAGCACCTTGTCTTGTCAATACTAGAGGCTTGCAGTTCCGTAGAATAGCGTTATCCATCTCTTCAGTCGAATAGGTACGAGTATGGAGATAGTAATTCTCCGGACGTTTTATTTCACGAAAAGTTTTTCCACTAAAATATCATTTTCATAAGATAAGTGACCGGACCTTTTCAATAACAATTGTATTATCCATACCTTTTCATGTCATCCGTGTACAACCTGTTGACATAAGCCTTTGGTTGCTCTTTACCTCGCCGTCAGTCTTGGGGACCTATTGCCCAGAATAGAATATACAAACACGTTGAGGGGACCATTTGTATAAATATAACGGTAAGGATAGGTACGATAATGTTTACTTGGCAGTTTTTTTTTCAATTGCTTAGTTTAATATTGACAGTATTTACTACAACAAATGCGAGAACTCAAAAACTCTGTAATATTTCTTGGTGAGTGGGACATCATCAAATAAATTCTTCCGTCCTGGGCGTGTCAGACTTTTACTGACTAACACCCACTCATGTTTCTTTGGTTGCTCTTTATGTTCCGGGGCCACGGTAACTATTACAACTACTCCGCAACCCCGGCAAACTCTGTTAGTTTGGTACGCTTTTATGGCTAACCAATTAAGACTTTTTTTTTGTTTGTAAGCGCCTTTTTACTTTTTAATCTCTGACTTAATCCTTCCGAAATGAAATCCGAACACACATGATTTGACACGCAATAGAAAGACAATAGCAGCCCGACAGCCGACTGTCAGTTGGTCGTTGAAAGGTTAAGATAACAGACATTCACGTGGGTAAAGTCGCAGGTATAAGGTAGTAAGAGAATAATACAAGGGCTCTAAGTATCTGTAATTAATTCTGCGGCTGCGGTCGGTGGCAGACCGATATAAGGTGGGTGGACCATGGAAGGCCACTCTAACGAATAAACGCTTTTTATTCGTTTATTAACTGGATAAATGAAAAAAACAAATTATCAAATAATAGTTTGTTTTATTGTGTACCATATAAATCACTTTTTTTTAACCTAGCCTTAATAAGTATTCATTAAACTTAAGTTTTGTTAAGCTCTTCCAAATGGCCTTGCAAGGAACACGGCTCCAAACAAGGCCAATATTATACATCAGTCGTTTAACTTAAAAATAGAGTTGTAACAATTAATATATTCGCTTTTACTAAAACTACGTAGCTGGCTCTTTCATTTAACCAAAACATTAAATGCTCAATATATTTTTATCATTTATAAAAAACTCAACGAACATTACTCGAACACCATCGTATAACTAAGAATATATTAATGGAAATTATATAAAAACAGTAGTAATGAGTATTACATTGACATCAAATAACTTGCCAACGCGTATTATAATGAAATTAAAAACTTTTTTTTCACCTCAAATGGCCTTATGGGTCCTTTCTTTGTAAGGCCAAAATGTTCCTTAATTATGCCCAAAATTAACCCTTATAAATAAAAATATTATAAATAAGTATAAAACATTGTTTTAACTGTAACGGTTCGTAATTATAACTAAAAAGTAACTGTTCATATGCTCATGGTTTGTACATGTTCTTTGTAAGTTCCATGTACCCTAGCAAGGCCAACTGTCAAATTTTTGATTGGCCTTATAAGGAACCATCGGCTTTCCTGGGAACACTACCAATATTTTAACTTAAATCGAGGCAAAACTATTTTTTTTTTCTTAAGTACCATAAACATATCCTTATACGACAATTCACAGTAAAAAAATATGAAATAATAATAGGTTATCTAACTAAAAACTTACGTTTTGCTATGCGCGTGAATAACAATTGTAACGTCCATGACCGAAGTCTACGAAATGTGAGATCGCACAGCCACAATAGCGGCGCGAGCGACTCGCCGCCGCATCTGTGGCCTTGAGTTTGATGGATCTTAGTGTATAGCCGAAGGAATATGTGTTTACATGTCAATAACTACGACTTTTTGATAGTTGGCCTTCAAAGGAGCGTGGCCTTCCATGGTCCACCCACCTTATTATAAGTATTATATCTGACGAATCCGCCTACAGCTTATGTTTTAAACGTCTCTATGTATTGTATATTGGTTTAATATAGACTAATCAAGTAACTTACCTAATCTATGTGTGTGTGTGTTACTTTTATATGGGTAAAATAATAATAATATTTTATATAGAGAAGTATAAAATTAATATATAAAGAAGTATAAAATCTAGGTCTCCTCAGGATGTTCTTCTTCACTGATGTCTAATAAATTTAAAAAAAAAACTTACAAAACATACACAAATTGTAAAAGTTACATTGGTACAGTCAGCATCAAAAGTCGATGACCACATTTAAAATTTCAAAACCGCTGTACACCGTATAATACCTAAATTGCTCAACATGACAAGCACCAGAAATTAATGATCATCATAAAAGAGCATAAGTAGGTGACCACCACTTTTCAAAAGTCGCTAAACAAAGTTATGGCAAAAAAAACATGACATTCTTCGTCTCTAAAGTCACTAAACAAATTTTTGACAAAAATAGCATACCATCGTTCATCTCAAAAGTCCCTGAACAGCATCAATTGTTTTTTGGGTTTAATATTATGTGTGTACTCGTTTTTTTTGTGAAGTGACTTAATATAGGTAACATTCCTTTCCGAAGTTTGACAACAAAACATCTGGGAGCACGGTAGTACCTCCGCCAAGATGATAAATTATTCTGATTAGTAAAACCGTTTATAACCTACCCTGGGTACTTGTCACAGATATTTATCAGTTTTTTTTTGTATTAAATTTTTTACATCAGTGTAGACTGTCAACAAAGTTATAATTAAGTGGAAATATTCTTTTTATATTTAAGGATAAATAAATATTTTTTTAAATACCCCCAACTATGTTTCCTAAACAATTTATTTAAAAGGGAAACTGCGTCAATTTTGAAAATGATCCATTGGTTTACAAATAAGGCTATATACTTTGAAAATGTGCTTTTTGCTTGATCACCCACTTCGACTATTCTCATTGGCTCTAAGAAATAAAAATAATATATTTTGGAAAGTTAAATTCGAAATTTAGATCCATTAAATATTTTTACATGATTTAGTTTTGATAGGACAATATTGGATTTGTAACTCTGAAGATAGAAACAAGCACTTTTTAGTTTGCAGTTCAGTATCCGAAACAAAGTAATGTTCAGCAACTTTTGGTAGTTATGCTGTTAAGTTATTTTTGGACGTTGCCATGATTACACTAGATACCAAAAGAACCATTTTATATTGTTCAGTGACTTTTGCAAAACTAATTGTTGTGTTATTTTTGGATGTTATAACGATCAGCAATTTTTGACAAAATGGTGTTCAGTTAATTTTGAACTTTAATGATGTTCATTCAATACTGGCGCCTATCTTGTTGAGCGATTTATGGATGATATAGTGTTCAGCGGTTTTGAAAATCTGAATGTGGTCAGCGACTTTTGATGCTGACTGTACTTGGAACAACAACACAAGAGACGCCGTCGGAAAAAGTTAGTTCGTGGTAAAATAACATAAAAGGTTAATAAAACTTAAAGGAAGAATTTCCTAGAAGGTTTTTGAATAATATTTATCAAATTTCTACAGCGGTTCCCATATTATACGTCAATAATTAACTTTCTTGAGATCATTTATCAACGCGTAAGTAATATTAATTGAAGAGCCCTCAAAAGTCATCTGTTTCGTATGGAAACTGCGCGGTCATGTAACTCGGGAACTTGGAAGATCATCGTCTTCAGTAATTGGAAAGTTCCTGTTTTATTTTATTCACAACTAGCAGAGACTTCGGCTTTGCTCACTGAAATTTTAATGTAAGTAATCAGTCCATTGTTGCGGAATGTTTATAATAGTTACCGTGATCCCGGAACATAAAGGGCAACCGAAGGAACATGAGTGGGTTTTAGTCAGTAAAAGTCTGACACGCCCTCCAGCCGCCACGGCACTCCCAAAAAAAAAAGTAATCAATCCATACTATCTATTTTTTAACATTAGCGGCATAAAGTTCAATAAAAAAAAATATATGAGTAAAATTGAAAAATAACCGTTCCTTCACAATCTTCATTTTAGCTTACCTGAAATGTGGCCATTAAACTGTCATTGTACTAACCGAAAAAAAAATATGCTGATCCACACATTTATGTTGGTTTTTCGCGATTTCAGGTTAGGCCCTTAAAAGTTAATGATCACTACAGTAATAACTTATTCAATTTGCTTGTCAGAAACAAAACACAAGATTGTATATTATGTCAAAACTGACTGCTTGACCCCTTGTACTCTTAGTTATAGGTTACTAGCTTTTGCCCGCGGCTTCGCTCGCGTTAAAAAGAGACAAAAAGTAGCCTATATTACTCTCCATCCCTTCAACTATCTCCACTTAAAAAATCACGTCAATTCGTAGCTCCGTTTTGCCGTGAAAGAAAGACAGACAGACAGACAGACACACTTTCCCATTTATAATATTAGTAAGTATGGATAGTGAGATGATTTTAACTCAAGAGAATATATTCGTAACTAATCTGCAATATTGTATCATTTGCCACGTCCCAAAGCAATCCTTAAAATGCCTTAAATTGTGGAATAAAATCGATAAATACAACTTTCCTGTTCCAGCACAGTAAATAGCGTAATTACGTGTACCTAACGTATTTGCTGACCAGGCTAGTAGGGAATATTCATGGAAAACGGTGCTATTAAATTTATTACTTGCTAGCTTTTGCCCGCGACTTCGTCCGCGTGGAATAATAGTTCCCGTTCCCGGGGGATTTCCGGGATGAACACTATCCTATGGTCTTTCTCGGGTCCCAGACTATTTCTGTACCAAATTTCATTCAAATCGGTTCAGTGGTTTAGGCGTGAAGAATTGACAGACAGACAGACAGACAGACAGAGTTACTTTTGCATTTATAATATTAGTACGGATTTCAACGTACATTATTTCGTGACGATTGTATTAAAAAAATAGACTGGGCTCTCTCCATACAATCTTTAACTCTCAGCTTTAAATCTTCTCAGAAACATGAAGCAAGAGAAAATCCCTTTATTACAAGTGATGAATTGGCTACAAGTATGAAGTATTTCGCTATCTATTTTAATCGCCAACCCGTCTTGAGCAAGCGTGGTGATCAATGCTCGTGCCTTCTCTGTATGAGAAGAGGCCTTTGCCCTGCAGTGGGACAGTTATAGGCTGGTATTATTATTATTAACGCTTATTTTGAAATAAAAGTCTTCCACTGATTGAAGCCGAATTCTCCCCAGACGTCCAATTTCCATTTCATTCTTAGAAGTGTAGAAAGTTGGTAAAATAATCGGAAAAAAGTATTTGTGACTACATCGTTTTGTCGTGGGTGTGTCCATAAAATAACTACTTAATTAAAACAAACATTTAGCTAACAAGAATTGGTCACAAAATGAAAATGGGTCGCCTTCAAAATCGATTTCGTTGTTAAATATTATGATATGGGTTGATTTGTGTTTGGATAGGTACTTAGAAGAAACAATTGTTTCTGAGAGTAATGTACAGAGCAGTTTTTATTTTTAACCTATTTAACTTGAAAGTATTTTTAGGATTCTATTTTCAATAAAGATTGGTAAAATCACTAGCTTTTTTTTGCCCTAACTATTTTTTATCAATTGGGTAACCATTGACGGTTTTATTAAATAAATCCCGTCTTAATGCGCCCCGTTATGCTGTTCTTAACCTCAGTAGTTTTGGTTGTTTATTATCATAAAAAAAAACATTTTTATAAAAAACATTGCTTAAATGTATATTATGTATCCTATCTAAGAATCAACTCAATATGTGTTTTATATAAACTTAGTCGGGTAAGAAAATACTAAAAATAAACTGTAATATTCGCCTACATATAAGAAATCATACAACTAGCTACACGAATAACAACATTACAGATTAGTTTCAATCTCTTACGATTTCTTTACGCCGCGCCGTAGCTGGAAGCATGTAAAGGTCAATAGTATCGGGAGGCTTTGATGGCTCGGCTCAGTTCAACGTACAGCGACGCTCCCGCCTGCCCACTCGACTGTGAATAAACGGATCTTGGCACCGCCCTGCACCGTGCCCTATAGAGCCTGTATGGTGTGGAGGAAGGAGTATGGGTGCAAGAAATTATGATTGTGTAAAATAAGTAGAGCAGGCTCAGCCTGTTGAGGTTTCATATACAAAGTCTGGCTTTAAAAAGTATATATTTTAATAATTTGAAATATGAAGCTAAACGTGTCAAGTACGCGGCTGTCTTGTAATATGTATACTGAGGTGTGTATAGTATCTCAATAAATTGTGATTGTGATATCTCACTGTTTGTGTTTCCTTCTTACGCGAATAACAATGTGCACTCTATATCGGCTCATAACCCCAAGACAGCCAACACTTTTATAGATAACACGTAGAGGAGTAGAATTTAGAAGAAGCAGGTTAAATTAAAAACAAAATCAAACATTATATTCTGATTAACAAGTCCAACTGAAAATTAGAATACTAACGAAACGACTGACACTTTATCAAAATTAAATGAATAGTTAAAGCGCTACGGAGGTACATACGTACTTGCATACGCTACGGAGGTAATACATAAACTGTTCACATATCCTTCCTATTGGCTTTGCTGTAATCGGGTAAAAAGGATCCTCCCAGTACCTCCCAGGACGCTCTGTGGGCCTACTTTTTGTTCCACAATAGTTGAGGAGAACTTAGAGGATATCTGTCCCTATACTCAAAACGCAAGCAAACAGACTTTATCGTAGTTGTGAGAAAATATATTCCTCTGTGGTGACTACTAAAGCGAGACGTGACGACGTATTTCAGAGGAATTAGGTATATTGGTGAATTAATACTAATCATTAGGCACTGGGGCGTTAGTTATAGATTCATAATATGCTCAATTGCTCACGTATGAAACTTTTAATTACTGAAGCAATATTGTTTGTTAGAGTGGCTGACCGATCGGTGGCGGTGCTACGTATAGTGGATTCGATTCCCACAGGAGTAAAAAAACATTTGTCTCGTGTGGGAGTGTAAGTCGTAAATAGGTATAAGTAAGTCCTACAGGTATTTCTTCCTTAAATAAGAAGTGAGTTTTTATACGTTTGTAAACACACTGAAAATACAGAAGAAATTTCTAGTGCGGGGCAACATTTTATTGAAATAAAATATACGGCTTTAGGTGCTTAAAAATAGTAACACTTGACATCGTCAGTTATAATCGTATCTTATGTAGAAGACGCGATATGTTAAGCAGCGAACTCGTGATGTATCGTATGACCGAATTGCAAGGGAAATATAATCACAAAGTATGATGGATGGATTTCTCGAAGGGTTCGTCTCGTGTCGACACGAGATAGATTAAACCATGAAAAGATTTACTCAACGACTTGAAACATCGGCTTTATTTATATTGTGTGACCCGAATTACTATTTTACCGAAGTAGCAGTATAAATAACAGGAATTACAATAATAAATTATTTAATAAATTATTATATTTACTGAGCTTAGTAGTCAGGTTACTTACTAAAAGTCAGTCAACTTTATCCTATTTAATACAAATAAATTATTAAAAAAAATCCCAGTAACAAAAACTAATTCGAGCTCTTGCAGGATACTTTCTCTTAAATTTTGAAATGATTAAAAGCCACTTAAAAATCAAAGTTTCTATGATTACCAAAACTTTTGATATTATTGTTTTTTATTATGATAAGACTGCATGATAATCCTAGACAGTTGTCTCGAGGTAATTCGATTGGTTTAGGTTAAACCGGTTGATTCCAACTCGCTGCAGATGAATCGGGTTAGCTTGGGAAAAACGAATTTGTGCCGAAATTGAGTTTCTACAATAACATTATAAAACGACGCGCTCTCAAACCGTTTAGTAGCAATGACCTGGACATATTAACAGATAAGATGACATTACTCTTATTTTTTTAAGCTACATTTTTGTATATTTTTTTGGAAATCAAAGTAAGGCGCAATTAATTAACAATATATTTGAAACGTGTTTGAGATGTGATGTGATGTGATGTCATCTTATTATATCATGACCGTACCAGGGACGTGCCACGCAAAAAATATAATTTTCCATGAAAAGTACGAAGACAAAATTTTTGAAATTCATGAAGTTTCTCGTCATGAGGCAATTCCATTGTCCGGGAGATTACTTTACCGGTGTCGGTGCGACGCCGACGGTGTTGGTCGGTGAATTATGTCTCAAACAACAGAATTAACGAGAACGATATAATAAACCAATAAGTATGGTGCCGACTCTCTTATTGACAAACGTAAATTTAAGTTAAGTGCATCTTTCTCTTTCCATTTAATTAAGAAAAGGACAGAAGACAAAATATTAGTTAAGTCCTGTCAAATTTAGACACTCCATAGATAATTTAGACGAGACTTAAAAACATGGCGTCTAATTATATGTCAATTTTCCTTCGGCACTGCCTAATTTGACAGGACTAAACTAATACGTATCTTCTTTCCTTTTCTTTAAGAAATGGAAACAGAAAGATGCATTTAACTTAAATTTAGTTACGTTTGTGAACAAGAGAATCGGCACCATTGACAGGTTCTGGCATTTTTATATAGTTTGTGTTTTATGTCTTTCCGTGCCTTATCCGTTTATAAACGGACCGTATACTGTACCGTGCAATACAACACGACGAACTGTTTTATAAATAAAATTTTGGAATAATTTGGTTTATTTTGACAAAACTACATCATCAACAAAAACACCTTTATCACGAGAGTATTTTAAAATATGACTAGTTCATTCAAGTCTTAAAAATATTAATAAGCCGTCAAGCAAAGACTAAAGAGAATTCATAACGAAGTAATAAAGGCGCTATGTTTATTTACTTTCTTAAATAATTGATACTTAAATAATTTAATTTTGATAGACTCATAAAATAAATTATTATTTGTACGTTCAGAGAGTTTCAATTTAGACTTTTTGATAATTAAGTTGTATTTGTCCCATATTTGTGACGCATAATGTTAACCAACATTTAGAGATATCAATGTCTTGAATTATCTTGCTGTAAATATTACGAACTAGATAAGATCCAGGGCTTTCGGATATAATACCGATAGATAGTTTTCTAATATAAATTTCAACTAACGTAGAAAACAATTCGTTATTTAATAAATTAAAATTTCACTTGAATACATCCATCGGTGTGCAAATAAAACAATTAAGTAATATGTAAATACTTACGACTTTGCTGGTAGTGCATTTATAATTTTTACTTGTGCTGCGTAGTAAACACGCATAATTTACACACATACACACTTACAAGTCCCCACACTGTTCAAATTCACGCACCATAATATCCTACATCTTAATAAATTTATGTTAAGTCTCAAGTCTATGTCAATTTTATTTTCCTAAATTATTTTGTGAACTTCGTCGTTCATTAGCGTAACGTTTTTAGACATAAATTGTAATTACATCATGTCAGAGAAGTCATATTTTATAAAATATTTTTTTTTTTATATCAATGGATGGCAAACCGACAGATGGCCCGCCTGGGGATCCCTTCTTTTCGCATAATATTTTTTGTCCTAATATACTTCGGCATAACGATTTTGGCACAATTTATATCCGAAAGCCCTGGATCTTGTCTAGTTCGTAATATTTACAGCAAGATAATTCAAGACATTGCTCTCCCTAAATGTTGGTTGACCTCATGCCTCACAAATATGGGACAAATACAACTTAATTATCAAAAAGTCTAAAATGAAACTCTCTGAACGTACAAATTAATACTAATTTATTTTATGAGTCTATCAAAATTAAATTATTTAAGTCTCAATTATTTAAGAAAGTAAATAAACATAGCGCCTTTATTACTTCGTTATGAATTCTCTTAAGTCTTTGCTTGACGGCTTATTAATAAATAAATGAATAAATGATTTATTTTTGTAAATAGGTTAAAAATTACACTTTTACACGTCATTACTACATTACGTCACATTGTAATATTTTTAAGACGTTGAATTAACGAGTCATATTTTAAAATACTCTCGTGATAAAGGTGTTTTTGTTGATGATGTTGTTTTGTCAAAATAAAAATTATTCCAAAATTTTATTTATAAAAGAGTTCGTCGTGTTGTATTGCACGGTACAGAATACGGTCCGCTCTATGAACGGATAAGGCACGAAAAGACATAAAACACAAACTATATAAAAAATGCCAGAACCTGTCAATAGCGTACTTATTGGTTTATTATATCGTTCTCGTTAATTCTGTTGTTTGAGACATAGTTCACCGACCAACACCGTCGGCGTCGCACCGACACCGGTAAAGTAATCTCCCGGACAATGGAATTGCCTCATGACGAGAAACTCCATGAATTTCATAAATTTTGTCTTCTTACTTTTCATGGAAAATTATATTTTTTGCGTGGCACGTCCCTGGTACGGTCATGATATAATAAGATGACATCACATCACATCTCAAACACGTTTCAAATATATTGTTAATTAATTGCGCCTAACTTTGGTTTCCAAAAAAATATACAAAAACGTAGCTTAAAAAAATAAGAGTAATGTCTTCTACTACTAAATCTTATCTGTTAATCTGTCCAGGTCATTGCTACTAAACGGTTTGAGAGCGCGTCGTTTTATAATGTTATTGTAGAAACTCAATTTCGACACAAATTCGTTTTTCCCAAGCTAACCCGATTCATCTGCAGCGGGTTGGAATCAACTGGTTTAACTAAACGAATTACCTCGAGACAAATGTCTAGGCAGATCATGCAGTCTTATCATAATAAAAAACAATAATAACAAAAGTTTTGGTAATCAAAGAAACTTTGATTTTTAAATGGCTTTTAATTATTCCAAAATTTAGGAGAAAGTATCCTACAGGAGCTCGAATAACTTTTTGTTATTGAGATTTTTTTTTTAAATTTATTTGTATTAAATAGGATAAATTTGACTGACTTGTTAGTAAGTAACCTGACTACTAAGCTCAGTTTAGGATGATATGGCAGAGTGTGAGTTGTCACAACATATTTATTGAATAATTTATTATTGTAATTCCTGTTATTTATACTGCTACTTCGGTAAAATAGTAATTCGGGTCACACATATAAATAAGGCCGATGTTTGAAGTCGTTGAGTAAATCTTTTCATGGTTTAATCTATCTCGTGTCGACACGAGACGATCCCTTCGAGAAATCCATCCATCATACTTTGTGATTATATTTTCCTTGCAATTCGTTCATACGATACATCACGAGTTCGCTGCTTAACATATCGCGTCTTCTACATATGATGCAAAGATAACTGACGATGTCAAGTGTTACTATTATTAAGCACCTAAAGCCGTATATTTTATTTCAATAAAATGTTGCCCCGCACTAGAAATTTCTTCTGTATTTTCAATGTGTTTTCAAACGTATAAAAACTCACTTCTTATTTAAGGAAGAAATACCTGTAGGACTTATACCTATTTACGACTTACACTCCCACACGAGACAAATGTTTTTTTACTCCTGTGGGAATCGAATCCACTATACGTAGCACCGCCACCGATCGGTCAGCCACTCTAACAAACAATATTGCTTCAGTAATTAAAAGTTTCATACGTGAGCAATTGAGCATATTATGAATCTATAACTAACGCCCCAGTGCCTAATGATTAGTATTAATTAACCAATATACCTAATTGCTCTGAAATACGTCGTCACGTCTCGCTTTAGTAGTCACCACAGAGGAACATATTTTCTTACAACTACGATAAAGTCTGTTTGCTTGCGTTTTGAGTATAGGGACAGATATCCTCTAAATTCTTCTAAACTATTGTGGAACAAAAAGTAGGCCCACAGAGCGTCCTAGGAGGTACTGGGAGGATCCTTTTTACCCGATTACAGCAAAGCCAATAGGAAGGATATGTGAACAGTCTATGTATGTACCTCCGTAGCGTACGCAAGTACGTATGTACCTCCGTAGCGCTTTAACTATTCATTTAATTTTGATAAAGTGTCAGTCGTTTCGTTTGTATTCTAATTTTCAGTTGGACTTGTTAATAATCAGAATATAATGTTGAATTTTGTTTTTAATTTAACCTACTTCTCCTATATCCTACTCCTCTACGTGTTATCTACAAAAGTGTTGGCTGTCTTGGGGTTATGAGCCGATATAGAGTGCACATTATTATTCGCGTAAGAAGGAAACACAAACAGTGAGATATCACAATCACAATTTATTGAGATACTACTAACTTGACGTTTTGCTTCATATTTCAAATTATTAAAATATATACTTTTTACAGCCAGACTTTGTATATGAAACCTCAACAGGCTGAGCCTGCTCTACTTATTTTACACAATCATAATTTCTTGCACCCATACTCCTTCCTCCACACCATACAGGCTCTATAGGGCACGGTGCAGGGCGGTGCCAAGATCCGTTTATTCACAGTCGAGCGGGCAGGCGGGAGCTTCTGCGTTAAAAAGTTAATATGCTGTGCAACAAAAATTAGTGACAGAACCGAATTGCTGCAAAACCGACTCCACGTAGTCTTGTTTGCCCTACCCCTAGAGTGTTATTTAAAATCGCGTAGGCGCGTAGGGGCGAGGCGGCCCGCGGGCTGACGAGCAGGCGGCTGGGAGCGAGCCGCCGCGGCTGAGGCTGGCCGGCGAAGCCGGCCAACAAGCCGAAGCTGCGGTGGTGAGCGAAAGCCGTCTGCGACGATTAGCACGCGTGGAGCCGCCGGAGGCCCGCAGCGCCGGAGCCGTCACAGAAACCCTGCCTGCTGCATGTTGCATGCTTGCTTGAATGCTGCATACTTGTTTGCATGCTGCATGCTTGCCTGCATGCTGCATGCTTGCTTGCATGCTGCATGCTTGCTTGCATGCTGCATGCTTGCTTGCATGCTGCATACTGCATGCTTGCTTGCATGCTGCATACTGCATGCTTGCTTGCATGCGGGTATAGTGTCTAAATATTCTAGGTGTTAATAAATTTTCCATTGTTATACCTATAAAAATATGTTTTAATATTTTTATGCGAAATTTATGCTTTAAATTTTATGCTTTGGGACGTTATGTTTACAAATGTTATGCTTTAGAACTTTATGCTTAAAAAAGTTATGCTTTAGAACTTTATGCTTAATAAGTTTATGCTTTAGAATATTATGCCTAATCATTATTATGGTTAGAGACATTATGCTTAAAAAAGTTATGCATGAGCAGTTATGCGTAATTATGTTATGCGAAAATATAATTATGCCAAACAACATTATGCGAAGTTATATTAGGTCTTAAAATTTTATGCAAATGGATAGGGAACCGCCCGCCTGATGTTTCAATGTGATGATCATTTTAAGTGATCGAGGGTCATTAATACTTGAATGACCCGGATGGTAATGATTACGTGACATAGGAAAAGGGGGTGACCATTTAGGATTACATGAGCACATGTATCTTCAACAGCTACTTATATCATTTCGTATAATTATGTTTACTTGGTAATTGCACATAAGTATCAACACTACAAAAAGTAATACAAACAGAAATTAGTTAAGTTTTTCAATTCGGTTGCTGAAGGGCACTTTTTCATTTATTTTGAAAGATCTATGTTAATTTTTTTACAGTCAGTGCGTATTTTTTTTGATAGCTATAGCAACTCAGTTTAACTCCTGGTCAGCAATAAATTATAACCTATAAGCTTATTATAACATATAACCTTCCACAATAAACTGGCTATGAAAAGTAAAAAGATTTTTTTAATCAGAATAATTTCCTAATATCAACATTTTAAAACAAAAAAACATACATTTCACAATAGCAACAAGTAAAAAAAGACGTGGATCGGTATCGGTGTCAAAAGTTTACCACTATATTTATACTTAAGCCTTGTGTGCTACTCATGACCTTTTTGGATAATGTGACATTATAATATTACGCTATATGTATTGAGTGCGATAATGTGCTATTTCCGGAGTTCGAAACCTTATGTAGGTAACCTACATAAGTTTTTTTAGTTCAAATATCAATGACCATTTAGCTCCTTTAGCTTTATACGGTATTTTACAGCTTTATCAATTGACGGACATTTTACAAGCTGTCAAAACGCGGTTTTCCTATGTATTCTGTATGGCAATGTCGCATCACTAACTCAGCAACTCAATCGACTAACTATTTATTAATTTCAAAGCAACTAAAATCAAATTTTACAGTACCTACATTTAAAATGAACCGCCTTTTTAGAGCTAAACTTAAAAGAGGTTTATATATGAATATAAAATACCCAATTGTAAGATTGCTTTTCTTCGAAAAATAAAACAATAGCAATCATAAATGTAAATTTAAGTGGGTTAGGAAAACAATTTATTATACCCTACCGCGACAAAATATAAACAAGGATCTTTATTTACAAATAATAGTGTCCCAATTACGGAGCCACCTGTAGAGCGGTATTAATTGGATAACGTGTACTTTAAAATATAATTTATTAAGTATAGGGTCGAACTGTACGCCAACATTTTCGGGGATCAATCCGTACTTGAGTTTATTTTTTTACTTTTGAGTGCAGAATAAACCGTAAGATCTGTTGTATTACAATTTGCATACTTTTAGAATCCCATAACTTATTTATTTACCTTATTTTTTTTCTGAGTAACTTAGGCTGTTTTTTAAATTTGTTTATGTAATAAACGGTAACTCCGTTAATTCGTACAAATTTGATTTAGGCACAACTTTTTTTTAACGAAACGTCTAACTAAAATGACAAGGTAATTAAATATTTATAGACTACTAGCTTCTGCCCGCGGCTTCGCTTGCGTTAGAAAGAGACAAAAAGTAGCCTATGTTACTCTCCATCCCTTCAACTATCTCCACTTAAAAAATCACGTAAATCCGTCGCTCCGTTTTGCCGTGAAAGAAAGACAAACAGACAGACAGACAGACAGACACACTTTTCCATTTATAATATTAGTATGGATACGAAAGCTGTTTCCAAACCAGAATGAAACAGAAAAAACCTCACTAATGTCTAAGTTTTCTCAACCACGAATAAATTTACTCGTTAATGACGTCAAAGTTATGGTTCCTGTAATAAATGTAATAAATATAAAATATATTGGGGACGTGGAAGGCGCCAGGTACTCGTATCATTAATTCTCTTCATTCTATGCTTTCCTGGCCTATTTCGAACTCACGCCGTGCTTCGCAAAA
This sequence comes from Athetis lepigone, assembly GCA_033675125.1. NCBI lineage: Eukaryota > Metazoa > Arthropoda > Insecta > Lepidoptera > Noctuidae > Athetis > Athetis lepigone. The sequence continues at coordinate 5,424,930 of CM066239.1, forward strand.
GGTAGTGCTCATTAGTAAAAATATGACGATTTCTATCATTTAAAATAGAAATTATAATATGGGATTGGTAGTATTTTTATATACGAAACATTAATTTCACAATAATTATATTTTATACCCAAAATTAAAAAAACTAAGTTAGTAGTTAAATAAAAATGTTTATTCTATCACTTATATGTAATGTTTACTTGGAACCATTTCTAAATAAGGAGTCAACTTTCAAGAATAGTTTTGCTTGTTAGGTTTTTTTATTGTGTGAATAGTGTTGTGTGTGCGTGTGTGGTGCAACGAATTGAATTATGTTTTACATAGGAGAAAAAATAAAGAGGATTTCTAAGTAAAGTAACCTTCACAAGTAAATTCATTGACTGATTGTAAACTGCCCTGCTGTCGAGTGCCTAGCTTTTTGATGTGCCTATTTAAATTTCACGAGGTAGAAATCGCAAAATAATCCATAATAATATTATAAATGCGAAAGTAACTCTGTCTGAACCGATTTGAATGGAATTTGGTACAGATTTACTCTGGGACCTGGGAAAGGACATAAGATAGTTTTCATCCCGAAAATCCCCCGGGAACGAGAACTATCAATCCACGCGTACGAAGTCGCGAGCAAAAGCTAGTATTTGATAAAAATCACTCCAAAATAAATTCAAATTGTTTTAAGTCTAATTCAATCCCGCCCTATTTTTGTCCAATAGAAACACTGAATAAGAAAGACAATCAAATTAATTTTAAAAGTCAACAAAGTACGACTGTGAACATTTGGACAAAAGCGTGTGCTTTGACGTTTCACTTTTTAATTGCATTATGGACGGCCAGACTGGCCGCGGCACATCGAATTAATTTGATTACCATTTATTTTAGGCCGCCTCTCGCTTGGAAAAAATGACGGGTACATTCACGTAAAATATTAAAAATACCGACCAAGTGCACATAAAAGGGGTCCGTACCATCCGAAAATTAGATTAAGGTAACAAATAAAAAAAACATAAAAAATCAATAATTAAAAAAAGAAAACCATAAGCAAATTCTAATTTCATTTAAATAAGACTTTTTGTGTAAATAGATCAGCCTTGTGATAGAATCTTAGTATTACAGCTACGAACTTTTTGCATTCATTAGGTACGGAAAACTGAATATACAACGCCGAACCTCTTTCTAAAAAACAAAAAGGATTTTCTTGTAAAGGTCATATTCGTATTTACAACAATTATAATTTGAAACGGAATAATATTTTCTGTTTTATTTCACAGCCCCTTTGATGTTTTGTTTCAGTCTTTTGAAGTGTTGAACTGAGGTCTCTCACACTTGGGCTTAAATTCCCGGCCATCCCTCACCCTCCCACATCCAGTCCTCAACAGACACGAGTTTCTTTTGTTTTAATTGTATATCTAAAAAAATGATATTATTAAAATGCTACAATAAGAGAGTGAAAGTGCTTCAAGTTTTGAAAAACAGCAAGAAATAAAATGTACATAAAATGTTACAGAAACATCAAATCTTTACATAGTATAAAATGAAGTTTCCCATCGTTAAAGTCTTTTAAACTAAGAAACGGATTTTTCATGAATGAACAGAGTGAATTCAAAAGGTTATCATGCATATTATAATATAGAATAGCTGAGATTTTTTAAGAGTTGTAACAACTGTGCAAAGCGGAGGCGGTGCGCTATGTGTATTATTATTCCAATTCTAATTAAAACTGTTATTTAGTACATGCTAAAGATAAGCACATTCCTGTAGCTTTCGCACAACTGCCAATCTACGGCGGAAAAACAAAGACGAAACGTAGCTAAACCCAATGATATTATAAGTATAGATAGGTTTACACGTCAAAGTAGGATGACATGATTGAAGTAGTGCGAGTGAAAAAGAGATATACGTCAAATGTCAACGCGACACTCAGTATCATGTTGGTCACTTGGAAAACTTTTAATGTGCCACTTTTTGACTGCATATAACCTATCTAGCACTACTAAAATCAAGTGCTAGATGTTTCAAAACTTTTAAATTATATATGGTTATCTTTTTCATGAGCTCATGTGAAATGCTCCATAATAGCTAAATTTTCAAGGACTAAGTTGCTATAAAATGCCTCTATTTTCTCCTTTCCTCGCGTCGTTTCTGTGCAAAAGATAAAACATTCTTCAGACTTATTATAATGGGATGTCAATAATAACAAAACAAATATCATACTCATTTCATATTAACCTAACTAAGGCCCCAAGGGCATTGAGATGTATATAAATTAATTAAATACATATTATGGTACATACATTGTTACACTAATTTAGTTATATAATTTTACTTTAAATTAGAACTTTTGTGGGAGCTGGAGTCTGAACTTAATATCCCACGAAAAAAACATTGTAATAATGTATTTGGTATACTATATGAGAAAACTTTTAATTTGAATTTACATTGTTACAAATTACCGAATTAAACAAAAATAAAAGTACGTTGTTAACACAATGTTGTTTATCTTACCTAAACTAAAACTTTTATTCACTTGTCCAAATCGAAATAAATAAAACTAAACTTAATAAAATAAAGCCCTGACCATGTTTGTAGGGCGTATTGAAAGTAGCGCCTAGAGCAAAAAGCTGCCTCATTTTTTTGAAAATAAAAAAGCTGAAACTGTGAAGTAAATCTTGTCTATGAAGCCAAAATACTTATAATTGTGAATCGTGAGAAATTGCGAAAGAGATTGTTTGTTATGAATTTAGGTATGTGAATGATTGAATTTATTCGCCCCGTAAGGCGCCCGCGTGAACTAACTGCGTGCCCCACAATACGCCTTTGCATATTTCGCAATTACTATTCCATAAAATTTAAAATAGAGGTATTCAAAAGCGGATGCCGAGTGGGAATCGTGAAGAGTGATAGGTGATGCGGTGAGGCGCGTCCACGTCGGCTTCATTCTAGTGCTCCATCGTTAGTTGCCATTGTTCAAATGTATCGTTCGTCAAAACAGCGTATATTTTTTCATAAAAACTTTCATTGGGATCCCTCTATTGTGACGTGGGTGGTATTTTAGGATTTCACAAGGGAAAATGAAAAACGAAGCCCTGTCAGCTCGTTTGTATGATTGTGAAGAGTTTTTTGTGAGTGATTAAGTGTGTATGGTTTCGAAATGTTTTTGAGCGTAGGTACCTAGTTGAAAGATTTGGGAAGTAAAATTTGGATATTTCGTTTATAAAGGGTGACTGGTAATTGGTGATTGAAAAAGCTGTTTATCATTTGTTTACAATTAAACAAATGGCGGATAGAAGAGTAGATCTATTCTGACAGAATTGTTGAAAAAGTTGTTTATCATTTGTTTACAATTAAACAAATGGCGGATAGAAAAGTAGATCTATTCTGACAGAATAGGGAAGATGCAATATTTTTATTTTTGTTTTGATTTTAAAGAATTCCATGTAAAATAGACCACTAATATATTAAAAAGTTAAAATGTTGTAATTTATTGTAGAAAAAGCGGTTTTAAATTGACAGTTTAAACTTCCGCGTGAAAACGGACCAATAGTTCCGATGACGTCACTGCAGTGACACTGTATCTCTGGTTGTATTGTTCTTCTCTAATTTTTATAACTTTTTATTATTTTTCGCCATTCCAGATACTTTTATTGCTAAAATTTGAAAATAAACTATCAATCAACATCTCGTGGTCATAATAATACCGCATGAAAGCATGTATGCAATGTTTTTTTATGCAAAAAAGCATGTTGACTCATGTTGATATCTCCAACACCAGACGGGGTTACAAACTTTGTATCAGATAGTTTTGGTGGCTGAACTTCTGATTTTAAATATTTGAAGAATCTGGATTTATGAAATCTTTACCTCCTGGACCTTGTATCATGGCAGACAGAGGCTTCAAGTCAAGCATATCGAAGGTGTGTGTTATTTCAGTTGATTAGACCATTAGTGAACAGCACTAAGAAAAGTTCAAAAGATGAAGTACTACAGTCGAAGAAAATTGCATGCCTTCGAAATCATAATTCAAAAATCTTAATTAAAAAAAAAAGAGTCATTAGAAGACTGCGCGAATTTGCTTTTCTAAAGCTAGTTTTATTCATACAAAACTATTTCTGTTTACTTTATTGAGTTATAATGTACTACGTACGTTTACTTTGACAACTAACTGCGGGGGTGCGTTCCAAAAAGGGTAAGAATTACACGGAGTAGCGCAAAAGTTACTCTAAAGCGTTCCGCTGGCTTATTACCTATGAAACAGCAATCAGCAATATTTGCGTAGTGATCGCGCGATTAATCGCTTAACGTCAAAAATAATCGTATTATGTATGAATCGATTGCTAATCGCTCGCTGATTGTTCTAATGCAATTATTGCTACGATGACGATAAAGTAGCAATCGCAGACATTTAGACATTTAGTCATGCTTTGTTTTATTAGGTACCAAAGCGTTTTATTATTGTAAATATTGAATACATACCATCTTAAATAAAACAATTTTAGAAATCTGGACCTTACCGAAAACAAATAATATAACAGTGTTTTATGTAATATTAAATTACCTACCGTGTATGTCTTCTATTTAATAACCGTAAATTACATGTAATATTTTTTATATAATCAAAGGCAATTTAATATTGAATTTAAAAAAAATCGATTAAGATTTCATTGTAAAAACTCGATTGTATTACATCACTATTTATTTGGAACTACCTGCAAAACTGGAAATGACATTTTTCTGACTCGAATTAAAAATCGTACTATAACCTCTTTTTAATTTTCGAGTGAATTCCTCGCACGTTTTGGAACGTGCCAGTGACGTCATTCCAGTCGCTTAACGCTGATTGGTGTTTTAAATTACGTTTCATTTCATGTAATTTTAAATTCATATTTTATTGAAAAAAATAAACATTATGAAAAAAAAAAGTTGCAGAGGCCCTTCATTTACATTTTTTCAACATTTTATTAATAAATTTTCAATAAATACTATGTTTGCATCTTCCCTATTGTTCGGCGTGGGGGCTACGTATGCAGTGAAATACACGCGGAATAATTTATAGTGGCAGACTAAATTACACTAAACAAAACCTAAAACCTAGTTACATAAAGATAATTACAGGAAAGCATTACGTCTATAGAAGCTGTGTCAACATTTACGCGAGACCCCCGGCCGATGCCAAAGAACCCTAACGAGATCGTCCAAGATAATTATAATTTTCATCGTAAGATTTTTAATGAACATCGACGACCTTCCTATCTGAATTTGATTTCCTACTTAACAGTTTTAATAAGGAAATTCCAACATCTTTTTTACCTTCCTTAATTGTTTGAGAATTAAGATTTTAATAAAATTTTGCTTAGTAAGTTCAAATTAGCTGTAGTTTACGGACCATTTATTTATACCTTTTGGCACAAAGACGGACTAACGCCTTAATTGGATATTGTCTACCAGACAATCACGTTCGACTAATAAAGAGAAAACTTACCTAAGTATTTATTTCGTTTTTATTAACACAGTGTAAAGTGACAGTTAACACCTATCTTTTATAAAAAAACTATATTTTATAGTTTATTTTTATCATTTATGTTTAAAAAAATACATCACACATTTTATTACCTTGATAGCTTGTTGCATCTTCTATATACAATTATAGAAAAAATATATGCGTGCATGAACCATTAAATAAAAATCTTCTTCTTTATTCTTTATTGCACAAGAAAAACAATACATATAAAATAGCAAAAATATATGAGTTATATGTACAATGGCGAGCTTAACCCAAATTTGAGTTATCTTCCAGCAAACCGTAATTCTATAAAAGAGATTTCAATAGAGGATATGGCTGTGTGCAATAACAATACAATTTTATCTTAAAATCAAATTATGATATAAAAAAGTATACATACTATAAACAAATAAATACATCAATAAATAAATAAATAAATACATATAATATAAAATACATATATATATATATATATCAATCAACAGACAGGAAATGTTCCCTAATCCTCCTCTTGAACACCTTTAACGAAGGGCTATCTCGTTAGGGCTTTCTCGCGGAAGTGCATTCCAAAGGCGCACAGCCTGAACTGTCAATGATCCATCATACCGACTTGAAGAGTGAGAAGTAAAACGAAGGAGAAGAGATGATGAAGACCGACAAGGTTTATCTCTCGGTACAAGAAACTCAAAACGTTCTCGAAGATAAGAGGGCGCCTTAGAATTGTGAAGAACAGAAAAGAGGAAAGAAAGAGTGTGACAATCTCGACGCTGCCGAATAGGTAGCCACTTCAACTGCCTCCGAAACTCCGACACGTGATCGTATTTTCGGAGGCCGAAGATGAAGCGAATACATAAATTCTGCAGACGTTCAAGCTTGTTAAGAAGTTCCTCAGTCGCATCAAGAAAACAGACATCAGCATAATCTAGAAGAGGCAGAAGAACTAAGAAGAGACTGAGCAAGAGTAATTTTAGTTTTAAAAGGCAGAAACTTCTGTAGACGCTTAAGAGATTGATACGAACAGAAAACCCTCCTGCTTACTTCAGCAATGTGAACATTCCAAGATAGGTTGCAGTCCAAGAATACGCCTAAATCCCTTACTTTACTGGAATAATCTATAACAGTACCTTCAAACAGAACAGGCGGATGGGAGAGATTATTCACTTATTTGACAAAATATCTACCACCAATAATGATTTTGCAGGGTTGACTAACAATCCAAAACTTTTAGCCCACTGACTGATGTTAACAAGATCATTATTGATGGCATCAATGGCTTCAGGAAGCTCCTCCATTTTAAAATGGCGATAGAGCTGCAAGTCGTCTGCCGCCATTGTCAAAGTATAATTATGTGAGCGAAACCGCTGACAACAGCTACTCGATAATAAATAAATAACCACCTAAAAACATCACTTAATTAAATTATGTGTCTGTATATTGATTTCTTCAAGTCAACTGGTCATGAAGAAAAAAATAAATAAAGCATAGGCAATAAATACCAAAGACAACTCATCAATTCACTCTGGTTTTGTCAGAAGGGTTGAAAAAAGTAGATAAAACAGCAAGATAAGAAAAACAGCAGCCGAGATCATTGTATTGTAAAACAAAAGAACTTATTGCGAATAATGAATGAATTTTGCGAACAAAAGAAAGGTTTCTGAACAGAATTTATCGCATTATAATAAATCCTTTTAACTAAGGTACCCACAGAATATTGGTAACGATTTCTAGCCCAGTCCGCACCTCTATCAAGACCTTTTGTGTATATCTGTATATGTAATTCGACGTTTCATGCTACAATAAACATACTACGTACATATTATAGATACGAACCCTAATACGTCGAGTAATATTTAATTCAATATTGTGTTGGAAGGTAAATACGACATATATTGTAGTGAAGTGGCATTAGGCTACATTTTGAATGTAAGGATTGAATTTCAAATACGCATGGTCATGATTACAATAATGACACAAGCATATTACATAATATTCATATCCACATCCACGTCAAGAACTAATCTTGGCTCCACTGCACCTATAAACCGATTGATAAGAGGTTACAACAAAATAGGCACCCGTTCCAATAGTATCGACATATTCTGCAACACACTGCCACAATTTCGTAAAAATCTACAGTCCTTTATAGAAAGTGAAATTTAAGACTTCTAAAGATATGGATACATATATAGAGCAACGTCAACTGCATGAAGAGAAAGAAAGCATCCACTGGCAATCAAAACAAACTCACAGCTGTTTTTGTTTTTGTGTTGTGCGGCTTCTATTCTGTAACGTGTACTTTTTTTTCTATTATTTTTTTTTCTATTTCTATTTGTAATGGTTGCATACTGTTTTTTTTATCATCTACTCATGTCACATTTAGTTTAGATCGTAATTTTATTTTGCTTATATAGATTTTGGCTAAACAAGTCGAATTTTGCAAGTGCTGAGCACTCCTATAATTGACAAGTTCACTGTATCCAAAAATCCTACTGTGTTTATTGTATGAATTTTAGTGAATAAGTTGTTGGAGAACCATAAATAAAAAAATAACAATAATAAACCCGCAGGGCAGCTTGTGGCGAGCTGTTGGGCAGTAGCGACCCCCACGGACCTGACCTCCTGGGAGACCCTTTGTTCTTCATCTCTGGCTTGCCTTAACTGGCCGGCCAGAGTGAGCACTGACGAGGAACAAGGCTCCCACCCTACTCTTGCCTTTATTGGCTGGTTTGAGTGGAGAATCGCAAGAGCAAACGTGCTCGGGGGAAGGAAGTATTCCAGTAAGATGCTGGTAGGGATCTTGACCGGACTTCCGGGATTGTCCTGATAGCCGTGGAATACCTCTCCACTCCTCTAGCACCTCGATATATGTTGCCCCCTTGTCGCTACGTCACTTTGTGCTAGCGGCCGTTTTCGGGGGCCCATTTACTGAGTGTGCAAGTCACCCCCTGCCTTTTTATCCGTGTATACAAGCATTGGTTAGGCAGGGGCCATAGCCATTCAATATTCTCAGATAAGTAATCCATCTTAGCAACCCAAACCCATAGTCCAATACTTTCTTTATTCCATGACCTGCAATAGACCACCACTAACCGGAGGTTGACCTTAGGTGCACTTGAGTGGTGCATATAGGGATAATCGCCGGTTGGTGTCCCACTTCATATTATAAAGCTTTATTTAAGGGGCCTCTGCAAGTTGGCTTCGGCCCCTCGTACGCCTTCCAAAGGTCCGGGACCCTAGGGTCCCGAGAAACTTAAAGTTTGAAATAAAATAATAATAATAATAATAAAAAAATATTATGTTATTTAATATTTAAAAATAATCGTGGATGCCAAACTCTTTAGTTATGTTTAAAAAAAGAACTGGCTCAGAGAAATCAACATTTTTTTTAGACGCCATCGCCATTGTTTTATTTGTCATTATTTACTTTTCAACATTAAATGTCGTTTATTATTTTTTTCGTCTTATGCGGCCAGCATTGGGTCACACACCAAGAGACATCAAACTTATAGCCTCTGCTTATTTAGGTATTTAAACGAAGGCCAGGCCCTTTGTATACCTCTCACAGCTTAAGTGTCCATCGAGAGCTATTTAGCATGGCATGATAGTGTTCAGCACTATTCATTCCACTGAAACAACACCGTATTATAATATCAAAAGCTTACTTTCTTTACTCAATGCAATACATCCTTTGCAAGGTTATTTTACGGCAATGCAGTAGAAGATTAAATTGTATTCCATGCCGTTTCATCTCTTTTCTTGCGTTTCTGTTTCTGCTGGCACATAACATATTTTCTCTTGGGAGCGGTAATCGTTTCCTGATAAATTGTGCTGACACCGGAAACGATATCCCACCAATATTGATGGAACACTGTTCGTCGTTCCAACTTTAAAGTCTTATCGAATCTGTGATCAGTAAATATGGCGTCGAATTTGGTGTTGCCTGTCGGGAAATTGATTTTCAAAATCAACAACAGGCTGTGTAAACAGTTCCCTTGAAATATATTTTACATAGGTGCTTTTCGATTCTTGGAATCACATTGGTTTGTTATTGTTTATTACTCTGATCTAGGAAACTAAATGAAAACAATATACCATATTTGGTATTTTAACGGAACAAAACTCAGACCAAATTTTCCTCGCTAAAACAGCGTGATTGAATAACAGAAAAAAAGCCCTTGAAATAATAATAACAAGGGTCACAGCCGAACCTGTGCCCCAAACAATTAAAACGGGGCTTTTATTTAGGATTAGCCTTTTGAGTGAAAAATTCGGTATTATTTTCCTTATAAAATCTTTTTACTTCGGCGTTTAAGCACTCGGCGTTAATCTGGGTAACGGAGATAAACTAATTGGTGAGGCTGTATTGCCGCCCAAGGAAACTAGAAAGGAGGTTAGGAAGGGCTAGTCCGACCTCAGTCCTAATATAACAGTCTATTTATATCAGAAGGTGTAAGCGTTGGGTTAAGACAACATATTTGTTTATAAACCATAGACCCTCTCACTAATAATCGCTGTAAATGTCTGGATTTACGTCTGTGTAACTTTGTATTTTTTAGTCTATGTCTGTAAGTCTGCGGCTTAGTTCATAGACTCATAGTAGCAATTTAGCATGGACATACGCATTAGATATTACACATGACATAATGGCAGAATAAAAAAAAATTGTGCCTCCCATGCCGCAATTTTTTTCTCAGCTATCTCATTATGTGAGGTATTGTTAGATAGTTCTTTCAGAAATAAGAGAGATGTGATAATACCATTTTTGGATTTAGGAGACAGTTTGCCAAATGCGGAATATTGAGCTCTAATTTAATATTTTCTGTTAATGTTAAAGGATAAAGTGTAAAAAAATTAACACTTATACAACCGCCTTAGAGTGAAAACCTCGTAAGTGTAAAAGGTACAACTTTTCAAGAGAAAAATATTTGTGCTGTCATTTTTTGTATCGTGTTTTTTATGTATTTTTAATAATTAATATGGAATGTTAATCCACTTTTATATCCAGAACTGTAATATTAAATTAAAAAAAAAACTCTTTTTTAACTTTACGAGCTTTACACGCCTGTATGTCGATCGATGTTGATCGACGAATCGATGCGAGTATTTACGAGGTTCTCATTTACTGTCATAAATGTCATAAGGAGTATCGAATGAACAAATCAGACAGATCAGAATGTGCGTTACCAGGTTTTCTTCCTAGAAACGCAATAAAAACCTTTTCAGCGGTAATGCATTCCCGAGGTTTTCAATCTGAAAGGGTAAGTTAAAAAGAGTCAAAGTTTATTTACATTAATTCAATTCTGAAGTATTAATTAACATTTAAATAATACTTCTAATAGTTGGTCTCTAAATCAGAGGACTGATTGCCACAAATCTTTCCCTCATAGAAAGCCGGTCTTACGGCACAACATGCCTTTTTTAAAAAAGCATGCATGAAAAGTGAGAAACATACTACGTTAATAGGTTTAACCCACGAATTAAATGTGGGTTAAACTAAAACCAGTTGCCAGGTTTTCAAATTGGACAGCTGAGTCGCGGTTGCGCTAGCGGTGAACAAATTTAAACTACTAAACATAGATGGGTTCTAGTTTAGGAAACTATTCATGATTACCTGCTAAGTTGGAAATCGAGTTTCTATTTTTAATCATCAAGGGTGAGGGTTCTCTGTCAGGCAGACAATCAATCAATCTGAACGTGGTCGGTGTTGAACAGAGATCGGACTAGGGAGTGTATATTTTCCCTAACTTTGAAATAAGTGACAAGATGCCTGAATTATTGTTATGTGAAATTAATTTCATTTATCAGACGTTCGATTTATAAAAATATTTGTTTTGTACTAACAATGAACGTAAATCCGAAAACTCGTGATTAAAGCTCGTGCCTTCCCTGTTTGAGAAGAGGCCTTTTCCCTGAAAAGGGACGGTAAAAGGACGGTATTATAATTTATAGATATATGTATACTAAATACTGATTTGAAGAGTTGTACTACATAATTATAGAAAACAAGTTAAAACAGTTTTGGTATGACAATAAAAGTATATCACAATCAATTATTTGTAATGTCTTGAAACCGGCACATAAAGTCTCCTCCTAATTCCCGGAAACACACGATGTAAATAATTCCGGGAATTTAAATATTAAGGAGGCATTATTCCCTCTTTGGCACATAAGCCCTTGAAATATCGGTAAATATACTCTGCCTATTCCGAACTGCTTTTGATGAACGAAACCATATAAATTTAAAACGATGTGACGCCGTGAAGCAAAATACAGTAAAGCACCTCGTCAGTAAAGTTTCCTTTAAATTTTTTAAAGAGTATCGTGAAATTAATGGCGTATATTTTATGTGCCTTGTTATAGTTTAGTACTTCAAGCGCAGCAGCCATATATGGCCTTTTATGTCACCGTAAAGAGAATGAGGTTTATGGCATTTTTTCCACTACATACGTGTAACACACTTCACGTAAATTGAATAGGTGATGAATATAACAACTTTACATAAAAAAAAGCGTCGTTCATTTCTTATTTGTACGAAAAGAATAATTGTTATGATCTCTTCATAATGTTCGTTTTAAATTTAGCATGAAAACGTAATTTATGTGAATGTGTCTCAATTTCAACCACCCACTGATATTTCATGGGACGTTAAATCTTAACGTGTTGATAAAACAATGGTGACAATGATAATCATAATCACCCGTTATTAAAAGATACTACGTCTAAAGTATGTACAAATCTTTTCAACCGGTGCTATAAATATATAAATGTACTGATTTTAGTGTTTTTCTTTGTGACCATCGCAATATTAAAATCTATATAAATGAAATGGTAAACTGATTAACTGACTGACTGAGTGGGTGATAACCATCGCACAGCCCAAGGTGCTGGTCTTATCAATGTGATTCTTGAAGGTATGTTCTTTGTAAAAAAAAAGTAAGTATCCACAAAAACAGGCGAAGACGTTGAGAGTCGCAAGACAACTACCGGCCACCGTAGGCGCGGTTTTGCGGATGGCGAGCGATGGGTAGCTCGCCGCCCGGCTAGGACCAGGACCGCGTCGACGGCGCGTTAGTGTTCCACGCGCGCCCCAAAGAGAAGTAGTCAGCACAGGAAGGGGCTCAACAGGGCCAACGCCTGCCGGGGTTGCGGAATGTTTATAATAGTTACCGTGACCCTGGAACATAAAGGGCAATCGAAGGAACATGAGTGGGTTTTAGTCAGTAAAAGTCTGACACGAACGGACGGGAGCAGTCATTTGATGATTTACCACTCACCAAAAAAAAAGTATCCACAAAAAAAGGGTTTTCTGAATTCACCCCTAAGGGGGAAAAAGAGAGGGTGGAAGAAGATTAACATCTAACAAGAAGGTACACTCTCGAAAAAAAAGGATTTTGTTTAAACTTTTGTCCTGGAGAAAAGTTATGCTAAAAAATTACCTAATCTCGTTTCTAGTTTTAAATAATAAAGGGGTTGGATAATTATTGTTAATTGAACGCTTCTTTTACGCACTTCGCTCTCAAAGACAAACAATTTAAAAATGGAATAACGAGAAAGGCCCGAACACAAAAAATGGTGATGTCTTTTTGCTTTAAGCAGCCTTTTGTTATCGAAAAGAATTTTAGCGGCGCTTTCGTCAGAGCCGTACCAAACATACGAGTTTGCAAGCTTTATATGGACTTTTTGCTAGCCAGTATCAAAGCGGAAAGTCTGTTTGTGTTTTTTTGCGATAACCTACTGGTAGCAACCTAATGTTTCGAATAAAGAGCGAGTCAAAAACACGTTGCTTCCATTGCTAACAAGTGCTTCGACAAAATGATGTTTTTGACACCGTCGTCGTCGCACAATTGCCAATACGATGGTAAGACAGGAACGGAGGATAGCAAAGTCAAAGTAGTATCTTGTAGTAATAGTAGTAGTATCTTGATGCAATCCACACTTCCATACTAATATTATAAATGCGAAAGTAACTCTGTCTGTCTCTCCGTCTCGCTTTCACGCCAATCCTACTGAACAAATTTAAATGAAATTTAGTACAGGGATAGTCCATAGCCTGAAAAAAACAGAAGACTTATAAAAAGGACATAAGAAGCTTTTATCCCAAAAATCTAACGGGAACGAGAACTACGTCCCTAAAGCTGCGGAGGACAGCTAGTTTTTTATATACGAAAAGTTGCGTCCCCTAAGGAAAATTGATTAGACGTTTAGCTACAATATGGATTAATCAGTATATTCTCTATGTAACATTTTCATCCGTGCCATCGGGATTGGGGCGCCATTACAGGTATGTATAATAACAACATAATATTATATTCTCATTATTGGAGGCTGACGGTCTTGTTATCCTGATAAAAGGTTTTAGTTTGGTTCGTGTACATATTTTATAGGTAGTTATGATCAAGGTAAATGTAAAGTAAACTGGGTCGGTATGGTACTGATACAGACTACGTTAGAGATAGTTATCGGTCTTGCCTCAGCGTAGCCTTAAATTAATTTGTCGTAGGTAGACCGCACGTCACAAGTGCTGTAGCGACTGGCAGATTTTGCCGTACCCTGTAATTTATCAGTTTATAGGTAAACTCTGTTCTAAAATAATAAGAATAAGGACTTGACCGTTATCTGCCACGAATCGGTAGTTTAATATGTTACTGAGATTTAAAATTATTTCTAGCTTTTGTGTTTTCGTCCACAAGAATCTCGTTAATCGCGGAATATAATGCGTAGTCACAGTTCAGGCAGTCTTTGTCTCCAGTTTTATCATAATAATCGATTAGCAAAAGATTTATTAGCCGTCAAAACGTTATGGATACACAGAGTTATTTTTACATGTATATGTTATCAATAATCAAAATTCGTAATACCTAATAACTAAAAATATCCTCAATCAAAAGTACATTGAACTGCCGATACGACCATATCAGTCACACAGTACTCAAACTCAAACTCAAATCATTTATTTCTAAGGCACTTTATAACGTCAAAAACAGAGAAAAATGAATCTAGTTGCCCATTCCAAAAAGTTGATTCGTATGGAGAAGAACGGGCAAGAAACTCCATACTTACTCTTTTAAAATAATGCTTTTACAATAGTATTTGTACATGGTTAATTGTGAAGAGTAGAATAGAATGTATACTGATCTCTGCATTGAACACGTATTTATCAGAAAAAACTAGAAAGTTAATCGAGTGTCAGTCAGCTGAACCGAGTCTCCTCTCGATGCACATAGTATGTTAGTGTACCAGTTAACGTGTGTGAAAATATTACATCATAACACTTTGACTAATGAGCTGTGACTTAACCGACGCAGCGAGCTGCCAGCCTCCGCGGTAATAAATCATCCCTCTTGAAAAATGTTTACACACTGAGGTAATGGACGACCGAATACTCGACACGTTTTCATTATATCACTCGAACGCAACCCTTTTTGGACGGCCGCCGTATTTACTTAACATCGGCCGATTTTCGGCGGTTCGATTCAAATCGTTCTAACTCGACAACGTTTTAAAAAGGCTCGTAATAATATGATGAGATTGTCCGTTCTTATGTGAGGGGATTACGTTTAAAAGTAGGCTATTTGTGACGAAAGTTGGTACATATAACATAAATATTTTGCTTAGTTCGCTCGACGCTCTTACATCATTACTGTTACTTAAATCCTTGCGTTCGGTTTCCTGATCTAAGGGAGTTTGTGTTTTTTCATTAGGAATTAGAAATTTTTAGTGGAGTTCGAAAGTGTTACCTTCGTACCCTCAAACCCTGAGAAGCACGTGAATGTGGGTGGGTCCTACTTTAGAGGGCCTAGACAAGTGGCATTGTAGAATAGATAGCGAAAACGAATAGATTGCCAAATGTATAAATTGACATAAGCTATCGCTAAACAATTTGACATCTCCATACAATTGACAATCTATTCGTCATCGCCAGTCATCCCTATCTATTCTACAATGCCACTTGTCTAGGGGGGCTGGTCTCTTCCCGATACTAATAATAATCAAATGACAAAACGTTCTCATATGTTGAGCGTTTAAAAAATTTCACGACGTACCTGTCGTCAGATATTAGAATCTTCTGAAATCACACCTAATTATTCATATTAAAGGGTTACAGCGAAATCCTATTATGATTTTAAACGTTATTAATTGGTACAACTATGAGCTAAACATTACAGAATTACTAAATGTATAACTGTCTGTCTTATTGTTTATGTGTCAACAAAAATTAAATTCAGTATACCTACTCTATACAGGAGTTTAAACTCAAACGGTTTATTTTCAATGGATGGTCCATTGGAACTGTCCATGTCCAATCAAGACACTTTGGAACATTACAAAGAATATAATTGAGTTGCCCTTTCTAGAAAGTTCTCTCGTTTGGAGAAGAATGGGCAAGGAACTTCATTACTAATTGTTTTAATTTTTTTTTCAAATTTATTTTTATCCATTGCGGCCCTAAAATCTACGCAAAAAAAAGATACGATTTGATCGATCTTTCCAGTTGTTATCTTAGCTTCTCTTAGCACGACAGTTGATATTTGTCTGCATAGACATCGTATATCAAAACGAATGTTACCAATTAGACTAAAAGCAACAAGCGTCTTTTACGTTTAATTAGCTTAGCTTAGCCAGGAATGAGACGTATGATGATTCATACTCGGAACTGTTCAGCAATTTGCATACACTGAATACATATGTGCATATGTCATGCATAATTGCACTACATACTAACACATAGCCTGAGAGCCCAGAGTAGCTAGGCCTACTTCATTTAATAAAGATTTTGGGACACCTAACACAAGGCCATCTGATCCCAAATTAGGCCGTGACAATAAATAAATAAATAAAATAAATAAATATCCTGGGACAACTCACACACGGTCATCTGATCCCAAACTAAGCAGAGCTTGTACTATGGTAACCAGACAACTGATAAACATACTTATATAATTTATAAATACATACATATTATAGATAAATTACACCCAGACACAGAAAATATAGTAATAAATTTAAATTATAGATATATTATATGTATAGCGCCTTACTAATAAACGCTGCATAAAGTTATGACAGGTGTACACGTCAAAAAATGTATGGTTACACAGGCTTTATTCATTGCATAACTTTACACAGTGATTATTAGTAAGGGCAATAATTTATAAATTATATGTATAATTTACAAATAAATACCTACATATTCATATTCTTTATTGCACACATTAAACATAAAATACAAAGTTAAAGCAAAAAATACAAAAAAAAAACTTATGTACATATTGTAAAAAATAGATTACACCCAGACACAAAAAAATCAATTGTGTCCATTTGTCCTGTTTGGAAATCGTCCCTACGATCTCTAGCTTAGCAGTCTAGGTTACTAACAACTAGAACAAGAGGCTTGTCATTATAACTTCACTGGAGTATCTAAACTAGAATAAGAAACTATTATAAGTATCAAGTATAAAAAATAACGGCTGGTTTCTATTTAAATATAATTTACAGATGGTGTTTAAAACCATTATTCGTTATGACGCTCTGAAGGTTGAAATTTCAGCTGAAATTATAGCCCACGGAAAGTGTCTCTGTTGTTTTTAAGAGCATCCTGTAAAACATACATAAAAAGTAGCTTTAACACTTGAACATAAGTTAGTAAAGTACTTTTAGGGTTTCGTATCCAAAAGGTGTGAAACGGATTAAGTTTTCGTTACTAAGCTTCCACTGATCGTCCATGAATCCGTTTATCTGTCAGTGGGCTGTATCTCATGAGCCGTAATAGGTACAGTCTCGATTTTTTCAACAAGTGGGTATTTTTATAACAAGAAGTAAGTACGGAAGCTTTCATGAGCGTGTTCGAGTATCAATTGACCAGTTTCGTGGATTCTGTGAGCACAGTAACAAGTAACATTTCTGAGTATCGGGGTTTAGAACCTCCTTCTAGAGGGTGTAACACAATATAATCTAAAAAAATATTATTATACCTCTACAGTGCATAATATAACCTCAGCATTCTTATCAAAACAAAAAAAAATATGATGAACTCCTTGAATAAGGTTAGCTTAACAATAAGTTTTTGTTGTATATCCGGAACGCCATAAGCGTGGATCAATACTCTAGAACCATAATATTTAAAAAATGTAAAAAAGAGTATGGACGACTTTTAGAAATGATTATTAATTTAAAAAAATCTATCTAATTATTAACAATCCAGGAGAATAGTAGATAGAAATCAATTCTTAAAATTGCAGTCATGTTAACATGACATAGGACTAGCAATCTCGGGCTCCTGGACCAGCAGCAATTAATAGCAAGCGAGAGATTTCGTATGCACACAACTTTGTAACAATCGTAACGTGTTGACGTTAGCAAATAATTGTCGCGTCACAAGGAAGGTGAAACTGAATTTACTTACAAAAGTTTCCACGAAGACCTTTATATATTATACGTTATATATTTTAAAGATAAATTTTGTTTTAGATGCAAAAAAGGCTTGACTTTGTGTCTTTATAAATAAACTAGCTGTCCCCCACGGTTTTAACCGCGTAGTTCTCGATACCCTGGATTTTTTGTGATAAAAGCAATTCTATGTGGTATTGTTATGATTTTTTTTACAGATATAGCCTGACAAAGGTCTCAGACTATCTCTGTACCAAATTGTATTTAAGTTGATTCAGTAGTTTTGGCATCAAGGTGAATCGTGTCAGACACTTACTTTCGTATTTAAAATATTAGAATGGATTTGCGTAAGTTTATGTTTAAAATCAAATGTCGCAGTACTACCTCTGCGACTTCTGATAACGCTCACATAAAGCTTTGCTATGACTTTATGAAAGTAATTTGACGCTTGAAGTATAATAGGTTCCGTTCATATAACTATAAGTTGAAAATGAGAAGTAGTCGGATTAAAGTGCTCTCTAGTTTTCTCGTGTTTATGTAGGTCATACAGTCTAATGCCTACGAATAACAGAATAATTAATTTGGTAAGAATTGCTTCAATCAGTCTAAAAGCCTCTTTACCCGACTATGCGACGCTAAGTCGACGGCCTAAGTATGTGACGTCAGATATTGCGGTGTCATGGGGTCAGTGTCTATTATGGAGTACTAATTAAAATTGTTGAATTTTCGTTTAACACTATAAAACAAAAATGTGTATCTATGAAATTTCAAACCGGACAACGTAAAAAGTGAACGTAAACATAGATAGAAACAAGAAGACCTATTTATACTAATTAGCCCTTAATCTATTTGCCTATTTGCACGGCTTAGCACCAATAAGCCAACCACATAATACGTTCCTAGAATTGAAATCCTATTGCTACGTGCTCACATTTAATTATTCGCAACCAGTCATGCGAATTAAATCCAATTTCTCCTAGTTTTCGTACGTCACATTATCGGGTTAAGCCTTTCAGTATAATGAGATCCCGGGGATGTTAACCTAACTTTAGTAGATAGGTATATAGCTTGGGGTAGAACAGGTGCAGCTCTCATGAACATTTCACAGGCCAATAAATAGAACCAAGAACCAGCAGTGTTATTGTCCTGGAAATATCATCCTGCGTTTATGTGTAGTGGGGTTAGGAGCTGTTTTCTAGCATTAGTTGCGATTATCTCATGCTCACTTCACCAAAATTTATGAGGCACTTATAACAAGATATCAATTCATTGCCTGAATATTTTAAAATAGAAGGAACATAAAATTTTATAAAAATATGATTGTCATGAAAATAAATAATTATCGCATCTGGAATTATTTTTAAAACGTTATGATTGCAACATAACATTGGTATTTTTTTTGGCACACAAAATTCTATATTTTAATAAAAGAAGACGTTTATATGAAGCTTGAAAGATTAGGTATACAAATAGATTTTTCAGTCATACTCCTGTGCTAATATTGCGCAGTTGAGTACCGACCTTAATATATACGAAGTATAAAGATCTTTGCATAAAGATGTTTTATGTAAGAATATATTTCTTAATTTACTACCTTTGTAAAGCTTCTTATAACCTGTGTTTTACTACAAATTTATTTTTTTAATACTCCGAGATTGAACACGCCTGGTTAGTTTGAAAAAGTGTTTTAATTTATATGAAGTATAGTTGTTTTACTTCTTTAAAAACACGGCAACGAACTTTAGTATCGTGCTCGAATTTGTTCATTTTACAAAATAGCGCGATCGCCTCCTAGTCAAAGTTCAGACGTACTCAAACCAAGTTGAGCGCAATTCAACCAAGTTCACATCCCGTGTCGGCTTAACAGCTAATAACGACTGGCGGGAAATACTCGTAGATACAGGAAATCTACCTACACAACGATGAAACTGTGTTATTCATATATCGATTCATATATTCATTGTTGTTCTATCTTCAGTGACTCATGAATATAACACGGGCGGGCGAATATACGAGTATTTAGACTTACCTATTGCTTAAAGTAATGAGAATTTTAAGTACGAGTAGTCGAGTACTCGATTGTTATACAAACCTAATCGATTCGTAGGTAATGGGGCAAATTAGGGTAAGTATAATGTTATGGCATCATTATTTTGAAAGGTTCAAAGAGGCATGTTATGACATAGTATAAAGAGAGAGAAGTAGGCTATCTTCATACAAACGCACCCCGCGCGGCTTGTATGTGTGCGCCATAGTATCTATGCGTCGACGCACGCACACTTTAACAAAATCTCGACGTGTTTCTCCTGTCGCCAGTCGGGGCTACAACTGCACGAGGTTCGCGCGTCACTGCTTTTCGACACCGCTAAATAAAATTAAAATGTCTGATAATCGCAGGAGAACGTATTGCTGTGTGTTTGGGTGTCTTAACAATTCATGGATTCCAGAATTGTTTTTGTTAAGATTACCTATTGAACAGAAAAGGCAAACTTTTCACTCATTCTAGCATATTATAATTTTTACTTGATGTTTAGATACGTACTCTTATTTATTTTTGTTGTATTAATTTTCTATCACACAGAGGAAGTAGGTAGGTAGGCCTAATTTCCTACTAGAATGTATTAGGCACTTTTGATCTGTCAATTGATTTGCTGCTATTGCTTTGTTTACCTACGTTTAGTAATGCCGATTTCTCAGTATTGTAGGTATAGTAACTAAGTGCCTACCTAATTACAGTTAGAAAATCGTAATTGTGTCGTGTGTAAAGGTGACAACCCTAAGACAGTAGGCAATTATATCGCGGATTGAGCCGGAGATAGCCTACTTCCCTCTCTTATACTATGGTTATGATGCCTTAACGTGTTCGAAAAACAAATTGATTAGCAAAAAGGTAAAATATCCTCTTCGATTTTCAGCATGGCCACTTGTCTAGATTAAAACCTTTTCTTTCTGAAGCAACAGTTTTTTTCCGAACCAACTGCTTGAATAGCTTTTTAAGAACTTTGCAGATTGCTTCTAATTTAGATTGCAGTTCTTGTTTCTGTAATTATTTAGGTCGTTTTGTCTCTTTTTGCAATATATTTTCTCGCTACGTTTCTTAATAATTGTAAAACGGATTGCTTTTTTTTATAATTCAATATAGTTGGTACTGTGTGTCGTACGTGAATATTCGTCAAATCATAAAATAACTTGGACATTATATATATAGCATGTGTTTTTTTATTGCCATCAATCAACTATTTTGACGTAACATAACATGGTCGTTGACTTTTGCTGCAACAATAGGGTATTACACTGTATAAGAGAAAAAATCTAAAAATATATTATTGAGGTAGCTTATGCAAAAAGCAGCCGAACAGTGTTAGTTTTAGTTCATTAAACTAGAAAATATTTTTTTAAATTCAATTCAAAGTCTTCAGTTTTTTTTATCTGTTCTTGAACACACCGAAATACAGACCACAGACAGTGAGAGCTGTCGACTGTCAACAGTGTCAACTAGACGTCACTATTTGTTTTATTTATAACCTCCTAATACGATCTTTATTATAAAGGAGTCATCTCGTGTTCTTGGTTATAAGAACACGTGTATGATCTCCATACTATAATTTAATAACCGTACAATTGTCACTAAAAAAAAAAATATTATTAATTAAACTGGACATTGGCAGAAATCACCGAAGATTCGGTGGATTGCCATAAAATATAAAAGTTGAAGTTGAAGTTTATTATAAAAATATACTTTTTCATGGAAGTTATTGTGAAAGATATTTTAGATGGCTAAAGCACATAGGTACTTACATCAAAGTGATATTTACTAAAGTACAAACGGGTTTTTATGGTGTAATAGTTGGAATACTCTTCCCACAACTTTTAACTAAGTTTTTCTTAAATTTGAATCAGTTAACACTAGAATTCACAATTATTCCGATGTCTTCACACTTGTGTACTTGCATTCCGGAACGCACACCAACGGTAAGTCGAACAGTAACTAATTTTTTAGATAAAAACAATAATAATGATGTAAAATATCACAGCGCATTTGTTTATTTACACGACGTGAGGACGTCATATCGCCAAAGCAAAACCACGCCCACGGCGTTTTCCGTTTTTGGAAATTTCCGCGCGAAATTTGCAAATACAATTTTTAAAAGCGTTTTTAGGGTACTTAGCGTTTAAATAAAAATTTAGGATTTTTTTTAGTGGTTTCTTAGTACTGTAGGAGTTATTTGAACAACTTTAAAAAAAAGAGTGTAATACCCTATTGTAACACACTATATGCGCTGAACGTACAAATCTATTTTTTTGTGTTGATATGTGATGGGAGAATGTACATACACTGATTAAAGATAAATTCTAACATATATATGTTATTATGGATTTTCCTTCGAGTTTCTGAAATGATACAATTATTATGTTTTGAATTTCAAAAATATTGTAAGAAAAATGGGTGTATTCAAAGTATTTACACTATGCTGCAGTATGATTGATATTTTATGGTAAAAAAGTAACTGTAGTGTTTTAGACTTTACCTGAAAGACTTGCAGTAAAATATGGAACAAATATAACCAACCTAGTATAAAATATGAGAATTAAAAAACTATAATTGTATTGAATACCTTCACTTAGCTTTTAAGTAACTAATAAATATAAAATTAATAAATACCGCAGATAAAAATGGAGCAGTTTAAAAGATCGCTAATAGTTCTATTTATTCAACTTTTAACCGACAGCCGGCTGTCAGGCAGCTATTGTGTCTCGAATCACGTGTGGTTGAAGGTTTAAACAGAATTATAACAGAATTTAACAATAAAATATCAAAGAACAGAATATATCAAGCAGGGAAAGAAGAAAATGTTTATGATTTTTAATTTTCATTTCTCTTTTTCCCCGGTAGACTTGAAATGTAAACATACATTCAAGATGTAATTGCATCGAATGTAATGTAGCAGAGGGAAATGATGAGTTCACACACAAAGCTCTCTGCTCAGTTTTCCAAGAAATTTTCACCTTCCACATTGTTTAATTTTCTAAAGAAACAAATATACGTATAAACACCTACACAGGCTATATTTCACAAGGGACCGTTTGGGTAACTTGTTCGCGCCACCGTGGTGTCTAGAGCTACCATGTGAGGGACGCCAAAACTACCACAAACGATGTCACTTCAAAGTTTGGCATCAAAAAGTTAACAAGTTCCTTTGCTATAAGTATGTCGTAAAATAAAAATGACAATAGTCGGTGGCTTTGATGGGTAATTGCCACCAACTTCCCAAATTGAAGTTGGGTTTTTTGTTTTTCTTTTTATTTCACATTTTTTTTATTAATATATATGTGTCACTCCAACTCACCCACCACTCACACACACACACCCTATGTCACTCTCAAAGCTAAGACTAATTCAATGACACTCTATTTGTCGAAAACCGTTTAGGCTGTAGAGCGTGCCATAGAATGAGACATACATACGCTCGAAAAACACAACCTTCCTTTCGACAGTTGGGTAAAAAGGGAGGGGCCCCTAACCCCTAGTAGAGCAACTAGTGTCATAATAAAATACGTCCCATTGAGCTTATTTCTGGCAAGGGCGGATCCAGCTTTGTCGCCAGGGGGGGGTCACATAGTCGTTGATAATAATAGATACGATAAAAAGTACCAAAAATACATAAGTACGAGTATATTCAGGCCTTTGAACACAAGTGATTCGAGACACAATAGAAAGACAATAGCAGCCCGACAGCCAGCTATCGCTAGGTCGACAAAAGGTCAAATATCAAAATAAATTTTTGTTCTTCCTAAATTGCGTTTTTACTTGCATCTGGGGGTACGTTACGTATTGATGGAAGTGGAGAAGTGCCAGATTAACCATATGGTGGAAGATGGCATTTGCCTCAGGTCCCGTGCCTCAAAGGGGCGTCGAGTGCCTCTGAGGGGCACACGACGCCCCTTTGAGGGGGGGCCCCGCGCCCGATAAAAAGAAGACAAAGAGACACTTACGTTAAAGTTTAAAGAAATACAATTTGCAGTATAAAACAAGTCTAGTCCACCGCCGATTGTCCTTCTGCTGGTTTGGCCGGTCTACTTGCACTTGAGCGTACTGATTCTGCAAATGATATGGGTGATACTAGTTCTCTTGCGAATTACTTTATTTAGAATTATGATTTATGTATGATAAAACTAAAGAGCGTCTGATTGTGCAAAGAAATTCAGAGAGAGAGTGGTGGATAAAATTATAGAGATGGGGACTTAATTGATGCAAGTGTGAATGAATGTTGGAATGCAATGACGGAATGTTTTCGGTGGACAGCGAAAGATTTTTTGGGAGAGACGAAAGGGAAAGATACAATAAATAGGGATTTATTGTGGTGGTCAGTGTGGCAAGTGCAGAATGTTCTGAAGGAAAAGAAGAGAAAATTTAAAGAACGGCAACGTGTGGATGTGCTAGTTGGAAAGCTAAAGAAGAGTGAGTATGATAAGTGTGAAGAAAAAAGCCAAAAAATACCGTTCCTAAGGCGCGGGCAATTGCCCTAAAAGATTGTACGACTCATTATACAGTCCAGTAGGCCAAAAAGACCTCTATCGGCTGGCTAGTGGAAAAAAGGTGAAAGATGTGTGAAGGATGAGAGAGGAAAAGTCCTCTCAAATGATGAGGAAATTAGAGATAAGTGGTATAGTTATTTTGATGAATCAGGAAAATGACTGGGAAGGTATGCTAGAAAATAAATTAACGAATGAAGGGCTAGTCTGAATGATAAGTGTGGATGAAGTGAGAATAAAATACCAGTTGAAGTGTGGAAGTTATTGCGGGTGGATGGATTCCTTTAAAAATTATAGAGGAATAAAGCTAATATCTCATAGTATGAAAGCTTGGGAGAAAGTAATTGAAAGGCAGCTGAGAGAAGAGAGTGTAATTTCGCAAAACCAATTCGATTTTATGCGTGGTCGGGTAAAACGGACCCAATTGCTGTCTGTCAGCTGTGCGAAAAATACAGAAGTGCGCACAAAAACTTGCACATGGTGCTCGTTGACCTTGAGAAGACATACGACCGAGTGCCTCGTGAGGTTTCGTGATGGGCCCTTAAGAAGAAAAGTATGCCTGGGAAGTATGTGCAGTTGATCCGAGCAATGTACAATACATGTAATACACAGAGTGGCCTGGAGGTCCAGAGCAAATTGGAGGTGTGGTGGCATAGGCTGAGGAGTATTGGCCTAAAATTGAGCACAACCAAATCAGAATACCTGTTCTGCGATTTCAGCGGTCTCTAGTTCTGTGCCTATTAAATCTGATTTATTCTCACTAGTTCGATTCATTAAAGCCCATACCAACTTGCTCCGACTTTCAGAAGGATGGTGATATAGACCGAGACAGACTTTGACAATTCATAAGTGCCTGTAAATGGTCTAAGTGAAATCTCTGGATGGATGAAATGGCGACAGGTCACTGGAATAACATATGACCCACAGATGCCCCTCAAGCTAAAGGGGAAAATATACAAGTCCGTGATTATAACTGTTAAAGTAGTAATAATACCTAGGTATTTATTTTTAATTATTAAAATAAGGTCAATTCACAAAAATCATATTGTGACAAAAAAATTACAATCATTTTAATTAGTGGTCAAGTACCGGTTCCACGGCCTAGCGGCTTAGGTCCTGGACCCGGCCCAGGGGGGGGTCATGACCCCCATGACCCCCCCCCTGGATCCGCCCTTGATTTCTGGTTGCACCACCGGCGGGTAATTCGGTCGCCGGCAACAAATTGCAAGTGTGTCCTAGTGAAATACCCTCCATACAACTCTATATATTTTGTAAGTGGCGCGACCCGATTGGCTCAACCTGATATCCTAAAGAGATATGACCACGAAACAAAGAATATTGCCCTATGAATGTACACATTATATTATACCGGTCACAGAAGCAGGAATATTTAATTAATCTGGAAATTGTGCAAACGTGAATTAATATGGCTAACCACAATCGTCGTGACAGGAGTGATTATCGATTGCGGTCTATCAGTGTTCAACAAGTGAGCGGGCATTACATTACGTAATTTATGTACCTACTGTGACTTTTGTGTGTTATATGAATCACTGATTTTATAGGAATAACAGACGTTAAGAGGCTTTTTGGCTTTGTTGATAATTTTCGATCGAAAAAAGTTGAGTCATGCTTTGATTTTTTAAGTCTGATAAGTTTGGGCTGTTTTATTGACTTTGGAAGATAACTTTTACTTAATGTTGGTTGTCTTTTCCGCCGAAAATATGCTTAGGTCTATATACATGCCAATATGTCCAAAATTAAGACACCACTTGACCTAAAATATTCAGACAGAATTGTTTAACTATTCATGTAGACAAACTAAAAGCCCATCTGATCATATTAGCAAAAGGTTTGTCTTAAGTAGGTATACTTACCAATTTTGTAATACATGACCAAGGTCGGGCTTCCTGTAATAGGTATTAAAAAAAAGATTAAAAATATTGTGGAAGGAATCGTTGCGTGAGCGTAATCCTCTTGTAATTTACGGCTCTATGTTATCTTACCGTTGGCAGATTCTTAATAGTTCACGTAGGTAATCGAATTTAGTCGACTTAAATGTGGGTAGAGGTCCCCAGGTAGCCTAGAGAAAATCTACATTGTGTTCGTTTTATCTCCTTTCAACTTTAGATTGTGAAAAGCTTTTTTAATCACTTGAAAACAGAAATTCTGATCGTATAAGTTTTCAGTTTATGTTTATAATTTAATTCACCCTGTCGATGAGCTCATCTGTGAAATAGTTTCGGAATGCGATTAACTCGATTTATGAGAGTCGTTCGTAACTTCGTCGTTTCTTGTGTACCGAAGGCGTAGGCAGAGGTGTTCGGTGGGTGTAGATACGACCCACACACCCATACATCATCGATGACAATATTAGCTAAAATGTACTTTATTAAAACCCACGTAAACCTATTGCTATTTGACAGGATTATTTTTGACCTTCATGCTAGATGCTTCCAAAATATCTGCAACTCAACCGTGCCTCGATCACGTAAGGTCACTGAACTGATGAGCTAATGTCAATTTTTTCTATAAATAAAGTAGGTTATTCTACCGTGATGATGGCAAGCGAAAAAATTTGTGTCCAGGGAAAAGTATTTTTCCACGACACTTTTAAACAGCGAACTCTAATCTGTTTTTTTCGTGGAGGCTTTTATTGAGTTTGTGGTGTTTACTTCAATAAAAGGGCCATTTCCTATGCTATCAGCGGCAGTTGAAATTAACTTTTTTATACGTTTTCCGCACTGGGAATTTCTTCTGTATCGTGATTATGTTTACGAACATATAAATAAACATACACAAACAACGTGTCTCTGAGTACTTGTACTATCTATAAATATTTATACCGTTCGCGAATCGAACCAGCCGTGCCATCACAGCGGCAACCATGCAGTAAACTTTTTCCTAGAAGTATAAGTAAGTGCGCAATTACCCTTGGTCGTTAGCTCGAATTCGATTGCCTATGGTTTATTCTTCACCACTCGTCACAATGACAAGTGTTGTTCTTCGAATAACTTAGAGGATTTAGCTATCGAAGAAGCAATGTAATAAATGCATCGGGTGCCCAAATTCGGGCTAACGACCGAGTGTAATTGCGCCATAACAAACAATACCAATACAGTCCATATGTCAATTGCAATACCACGATCTTTCAGGCTGAAGTTCAACCGCAGATGTACCAGACATATACATATATTATGAAATACCTACATACAGCTAATCTCATATTAATGACACATAAGTACCGGCGCCGGCGTCAAGTGGGCTGGGCAACTCCTAACACCCTACTCGCATGCCACACGCGATTAGGCTGGATAAGGCAAATAATTGCGACACTAATGTTTAGATGCTTATCTAATTATACCGCTAGTGGTTTAATAGTCACGGTAAATTTCTGTTTGGGATGAAAATGGTATTAAGAGGGTCGGTATTCCGGCGGTATTCCACCGTAAAGGGCTGACCACACAGGAGAACTTCACAAAAGGATCTGCCTGCTCTATAATATGTGGCCTCGTTTAAACAAACACTAAAGGAGTATCTAACCGCACCTAGGTAGCCTGAACATAGGCAAAACGTGGTATGTTACCATTTCCGTATATAATATGAGAATCAAAATCTTTATGGCCCTTTTAAAGTGTAAGATTTTGGTTTAAAAAAATAACTAGCGACACGCACTGATTTCGCACGGGTTTTACAATTATTTGATAGTATCTGCTTTTCTATACTTATAAACCTTCTTCAAATCGAATTAACAGTCATCCGCTTAGTAATTCTATGATTTTATTTAGATATTCAAACTTTATTTTACCTAGAAGTAGAGTATAAATAAAATAAGTCAAATCTCGAACTCTGTGAGAGCTCTGCTTTTAAAATTAATCGTGTGGGAATGTCTATAAGGGCATGCAACTTATTTGTAACGAGTACTAAGCTTCATTGTTACTATAATTTGATTACAAATTTAACTTCCGAAAGCACCATTTTAGAAAGCTCGTGACCTAAAAATTTTCACATTAATTATTCCGTACGAAAATAGCTGCCTGTAATAATTAAGGAATAATAATAGCAACCTAAATTATATGGTTACCTACAGAGTAACAAGGTAGGTAGGCGGTGCTGTTCAGTAATCCGATGGTTCTTAAATTTTGTTAACACACTACAATCGAAACAAGCTTTAATTTCTTTGAATTAAATTTATTTGTTTAAAAAAGAATGAGGAAGAATTTTCGTATGCGGCATGTTAGCCTCTACCGACCGTCTTATGAAACGTATCGTGCGGAATGAAACATGATGCACAATAAAATAGCCATTAGAACGCATCAATATCGTATCGTATTCTCGCCGTTAATTGTTGTCGCTCCCTTAGTGCACACGCGACGGTGCTGGCCAGTGAAGGAACTGTGGAGTTTGATACTAAGAATACTTTTCCTGACATGTTCCTAGCACAGTCATGATACAATTCTGTAGGCCGACCTCTTTAGTCACACCATTACACATTTCCAAAACCCGGATGTAGGATCATCCCGGCCTTGTCACAGTCTTCCGAGCAATACATCGTGCGTAAACATGAGCGCTTTGACGTTCCCGTCTTACATTTCTGCCCCAGAGAGCAAAGGCTAACAACAACTTGACCTAATACTCGTTTGATCTATATATTGCTTTCTCTTAGGTTGGAAAACTTTTTTCGAAACCAATCACGAGACGAAAGCTCGGTTTTTACCGTCCCTAAAGAAGTTTATATGTGAAAAAGGCTATTGAAAAAAATCCACATTTGGGCGAAAACAGGTAATATTTTTATTTGGATTAAGGGCTTCAGGTTTCGAGTTAATGCGTCTTCCACGTTTCGCAATAACTATTTGTTTAGATTTGGAGCGAAATGAATGTAAGCACTGTGTCCTCCAGATAAACAATCGCCCCAGATATATTGTTTGTTTTACTGAGTACACTTGACATTTTAGCGACATCTTGACGAGTATATTAAGTTTAGTAATATATAAGTACTGAAAGTAAGATTAAGTTTCTGTCTGTTACTTTGCAAAATCCATTTTGTAAAGTAGCGTCTTTTGAGGTGAGGTGAACAGGAAATTCTTGCTATCAGGATTTAATATCTGTGGGGGCTACGAGTGGACGAAGGGGAGGGAAGAGGAGGATGGTTTTTACGTCGCTAGCAGCCGGTGAGAAGTTGAATGATCTGTCGAGAACAACAACCACTGATGATCAGCTTTGGCACAATGTAAAATTAAGGTGTGCATCGAATTTCTCATGGATTAATAATGTTTCATTTTATGTTGGTTAAATGGTAAATATGTTAAGTATCGTCATTTTTTAGGTTTAACTTAACATTAATCAGTGAGAACTTGTGAAATACCTTCAATCTTGTATATTTCACAACTTAATTTTATTAAAATCTGTAAGTTTTCATTTTCATTAGAACCAGAAACATCGCCCTATTTTAAGTTAGGACAACTCACAATAAATAATCGGATTATCTGCCAAAAAACCTGGTCATTATCACATCATGACTTACTCCAGTCAGACCGTATCATAAACCACATACCTACTTACACATTAACGACGGTTCCAAGTTAAATTATGACATACAGACAACCATAAACATGTTGATTGACGAGCACCTTCTGCAATGAAAAGCCTCCTTTTACCTCAATGTGAATGAGTTCAGCATTCACACGTCGGTGACCTACCTACGAGTATATTTCGTATCAATATAGCAAATGGTCTAGACGACTTTACGTGAAAACATTATATTCAAGGTGACCTAATTAAAAACATTTTAATTATATTTTGTAAACAGAGCATTTTGTTCAAACTCATTCGACTTTTCTTTTAGTTTAAAAAGCTAAATTAAACGTAAATTAAAAACGCAATTAACTGTCCCGAGGACGCGAAAAAGCGTTTGAAATATTTCATTTAGTTAAAAAGTTGCGCCTTATTGCTTTTATTTTACATTTAAAAATAATTGGAAGGAAGGAATAATAAAGATTAGTTGCTGTCATTGTTAAAAACAACCCTTTGAGGGTGAACTTAACGACTGGTTTCAACGGAGCGACTAAGGAGGCCATTAATTAGAAAAATAAAACATTTTTGTAAATGATCTCTTTGAGTAATTTGTACGCTTCGAATTTTAAAATCATTTGTCTGGGGTGGAACAGAACAGTATCCAAACACGTGCGAAACCGCGGGGGACAACCAGGTTTTATTTTTAGAATTACTTTAATATTATAAATACTTAGGTCTGCCTTGTTACATTAATTTATAAGACAAGAAACGATTTAGACAAAATCATTGTTCGATTTCTGATATAAAAAGATAATTCAATACTACTGTTTTCATTTAATTTATAGTTTTCGTAGACTATATATAGGTACTCGTGTATCTATGTAGTATTTTATTCGTCCGGGGTTGCGGAATGTTTATAATAGTTACCGTGACCCTGGAACATAAAGGGCAATCGAAGGAACATGAGTGGGTTTTAGTCAGTAAGAGTCTGACACGCCCTCCCGTCGCACCCAGGACGGGAGCAGTCATTGGATGATTTCCCACTCACAAAAAAAAAAAGTATTTTATTCGTAAAAAAAAAACGATATTTGTTATTATTTATATTTATAAGAACAAGCACTTTTATTTATAGTTATATTAAAATTGCGAAAGTAACGTTGTTGTCTTTCTGATACGTTTTCATATCTAAACCCCTAAACCTATGTTCATAAATTTTTATTTAGATGGAATATTATAGGCTAAGTATTCATTTGCGACGTTGTATGCTCCCACACGTTCCGAGGTGTAATCTAATACGTGTACAAACGTACAATGGACAATGTTGCAGGAAAAATCCAAAAAAATAATCTAAAGTAGTATTTAATGTTGATGTAACCTTTGGGCTCACTAAAATATAATTTAGTGTAAAAGATTAGTCTGTCTCATAAAATATTTCATACACATATTTTTATTAAATATAAGACATAAACGTCATCATATATTAGAATTGATGGCTTCATTAATTGTAAGCGCGGCAGTCTGTTCACAGCGTTTTATTGTTGTGTCAGCCGAACCTTAAGTAAAAACTTTCCGCAGAACCCCGCTGACAGAGGTCATTTAATTAAAAAACATGGAAAATAAATATCCCAGTTCCCATTCAATATTGATCGCCGGGTCTCTAATATTAAACTCGGAATATTAGAGACGTCTAAATAACAACTAATATTTATTACTTCTTGTGACTGTTTCTTAATTTTATTTGATTCGTACTACGTTTGCTGTAAACAATCTCTACGACCTTTGTGAAACCTTTTATTAAGACGTAAAGGAAATTTTGAGTAAACGTTATAACAGCATTTGAATGAGCTTTACTCAATTAACAGTTCCAATTGAAATTTTCAACTTCACAGAAGCGCCCTGAAGATTGAGAACGTCTCGAGAAGGTGGCGTGTCTGAATCAATCAACCAAGTTATTTAACTGTCATAGTTCTAGAATATTCCTGGTTTTGATAAATTATCTTTGGACATGAGCAAAGCTAACGGAGCGCAGAGTACGACATTGTCGTCCACCACAATGCGAATTGTATATTATGCATGCGATTGCGAGTTTATGAAAAGAGTCTCACAGGAGACGCGCGTTACATTCGCAATATTGTGAGATATCAGATTTATGTGCTCGTGGAATATTTTAAATTAAATATAACTCTTTTGTTGTGAACGTAAAACTAGCTGTGAGCACTTATATTGAACGGTAGGGTTTAATGACTCGCCCTAAATATGGGAGGCTTTGTTCACGGGTGTACGTGGGCTACGCGGCCTACGCTGCTACGCAGCTACGCCATGCTACGGAATTGCGCGCTAATCGGCTGTAGCACATGTGTTCGCATATTACGAGCGAACCGCAGTTCGTGCGGAGTTTCATAATGTGGTGATTATCTATAGCCTACATAATGTATATAAATATTTAGAGAGCGCAGGTATAGTGAGGTATATAATACCTGTATCCTGAACTATCTAGAAGCAAGCGATTTAAACATTAACAGATGAAACGAGTTCACAAAATCCTCAAAAAGTTGGTCGCCTTGATTTTTGCTCAAGTTGTTGGCTTTGATCTGGAATTCCGCACCTGTTGAAGAAAGTGCTTAGGTATCACGTTCAAGTTCCCAACGGATCTAATAATTCCTCTCTTTTATTCATTAGTGCGAAGTGAAAGCTCCTCGACCGGAATTGCCTCCCGGCGGGGACGATTTATGCAGACTATAAACCTGACAATGCCACTTAACTGGATCTGAAGACGTCTGAATTCCTTCATAACAAGTTGTTATTTAAAAATAGAGGACAATATAATATTGTAGACAAAAAACGTAACTAGATTCGAAAATAGAAATGTGGTTAGAATTTTTCATTTGGTTGAATTGGTTGGTGACAAAGGGTGTGAGGATGGTTTCGGCGTTGAATGGAATGTGTCTGTGGCGAGGCGGGGGTGGGGGCTGGGGGGCGCGGCGGGGGGGGGTATCGATCCGCGCGCTGCGCAACAAGTGCCGCGCGCCCGTCGCTGCGTGCCGCCGGCGCGCCGCCCGCACGCCGCCCGCACGCGTCCGACACCGAGTGTGCGCTGCACATCACTGCTATGAGTTACAACGTAACATGATAGATGACTAGCGAAATTGTCAGTCGACAACACTGTGCTAATGTCTTTCAGACCAGTATTTCATACTGAACAGCGATTTCTGGTCCCACAGGTCCACACAAAAATGGCTATGCAACGTCAGTAAGCTAAATCTTTAATCCCACATTAATTTTTTACCCTTGGTCTCACTTACTTAACTTTTTAAAATAAGTGATTGAACTGAACGCTTGAAAATAAAAACCAATTCATTGTATTATTTTCCTTAAAAGTATTCTAGTTACGCACTCTGGACACGGCCGTCTCGCTTTGTCTTTAACTAACTAAATTATAAAGTTAAACTGCCTCCCTCGGGCAAAAATCTTTGTATTTCGCGTCATTTTCCATGAAAGTAAGAGATAAGTATTTATGAGAACAAAATCACAACGTTTCAGAAGTTAGTTATTTTTATTCAGAGACAATTTTATTACATCGGTACAAATGTTGAAGTAAATACCTGTATTTGAAACATATATAAATATTTGAATTATTTACTACAGACAGTACGTGACTATTAAATTGAGTGGAAAATTAACATCTATACACACACTACACTTGTCAAATCCTTCTGTGCTAAGTTTCACGAACAGTTTCGTTATATTTATACAAAGGATCATAAAAAATCTCTTAGTTAATATGTTGCTATGTATTAATTTTCGTAAGTAAATATGCGCAAATCACTGCTAAAAGTACGTCAAAGTACAAACATTGATAGATCACAAAATTTCTTGAAATGTTATCCAAATCGAATGATAAATATTGTTTTATATCTATCTTTTCACTAATAAACTAACATTAAGACTACATAACTATGTATTGGAAACGCAATAGAAGGAAGCGAACACACACAATTTTCTTTTAGCGGAATTGGATTACATAATTTATATTTGAATACATTCAACAAAACCTATAGTTTCTACTAACTAAGAAGACTAATCTTTTAAAAAAGGCACATCCATATAATTTGAAATATTAAAGTAGAGTTTTTATTAATTTAGATATTTGTATATTCGTACATCAAGCGTTAGTGTGAAACTAAAATATATTATGTGGAATGACTGGCAATAACATTGTGCAAATAAAAACAAAGAAAAAGATATATCAAAGAAACAGCTCTTAATGATTACAGTAATGAAATAAAGTGTCACCTTAATAATTAATTAGTTCTCCTCTCGGGAGATTGTGGTGTGATTAGGGTTGCAGCTCGTGGAGACACATAAATGTTATTTAATGTTCTATTTCATTTAACGATACTGTTGTACCATTCTTTTTCGGCGTTGTTTCTTTTTGTCAACCCTTATCTCACCTTATTTATTGACAGGTCTATTACAATTTCAAAGTACCTAGGTAGTCGTTAGTTGTAGAAATAGACCGAAATAAGTCGAAGAAATATATTTGTAACGTTAAAAAATAGTACCTAGTTATAAACATATTATTAGTCAATTAATTATAATAAAATATTTCATATTTAAATCAAGTATTTAAATAAACACACATTTAATTATATAATTTTTCACACTACTCATCTTTATGACTAGAAGTTTCATGAATCGCAAAGAACAATTGTTTTAATTCGTATTTATTAAAACCTCAAGTGTACTATCTTATTAAAACATTGATAAAAAGTTACTTTTGGGATTTAACAACAAAACACGATTATCGTTACTTATAAAAGTTATTACATCCAGACTAACACGAGAACAGTCCCGCAGAGAAACTTTTGCCTTAATGTCAAAGTTACGATACAAGTTATTCCTACAATATTACGTTCAGTTAAAGTCAGAAAATAGTATGAAGTATTCAAACAATTACAACTTACAATTCACGTTACTCTAACACTTCGAATGAAAGGTTTTATCAATTAGACACAATATTTGTTAAGATCCACAAAATCTTTAATACTGTTTTGGCAAACGGAATGGATTAGGTACACATAGACGATTCTTATCATTATAATCAAGTTTACGGATAGCCAATGTCACCACTTCGGGGTTGTTACACTGCTACAGGCTCGTTAGGTCATTATTCTTTCCGAAGTAATTTGTGTAACGAGATCATTCTCCCCTCCCGGCTAACATACCTCTCACAAATATTATCGAACAGACCCGATACTGACACTTATTATCTCTGATTTGTTTTGATATATTGTTGAACACTCAGTCGTTTGTGGCTTCTTCCTCACACAACTCGTACTTATCTTAGCTATAAGTTAGAATAAGTTTATTATAACCCTAGAGTATAAACCAGTCACGAATACCCGTCACTTCTACATTATCACTTTTCCCTACATTGTCACTCGGTAATACACTAGAACCTTACGTCTAAAGGTATATTTTGTATGTTGGCGTTATTTCCACTACTTATCTATACACGTATAAAGTAGAGAAACATCACGAAGGAATGGACAAATCTTAATGGATCTAAGTATATCACGTAAGAAACGTTTTTATTGCCTAACATAATGATCGTAAATTAGTGGAACGATGAACTGGGCGGGACATGACAGATGACGTCTGCTCGTGAGCCTCGCGTGACCCACGACTTATTATTATGATAAATATGTAAACTTGTAAACAATTACCTAGCGCGGAATGGGTCCGTTTTTGTATCCAGTAAACATTAATATTATTCATTTATTTCACACAGATTCTAAAAAGTTTGCTTTATCATAATCTTTTCAAATATTCAGAACAACAAACGTAGGAAACGTTAAAATTCATAAAGATTGTCTTAAATATTCTCTGTTATTTATTTAGGAGGCTGGCTGAAGAAAATAGCGACAACAGCGAATTTTCATGAACATCTAATGCAAAGTTCACTTTAATTAGAGTTTTATATAAATATTTTTATCGGTACGTATAGAAAATTCGAAAGTTACCCGAGGTCCTTAACTAGCGATGAGACCGCGATACCACGCGTGTGCTGCCTAAGAGATGACGCAGGAGTTGCGCTTATTGTTGTGCCGCTCGCGGATCTGCTGGAGGTGTGCGAGTTGTGCCGGCGAGGGCACGTGGGGTGCATTGGCGGGCGGCGTGGGGCTGGAGCCCGGGGGCCCCTGCGGCCCCGTCGGCAGCGACTGTCGCCGCCGCCGGCGCAGAGCAGGCGACAGGTTGTACTTCACCTTAGCCTGAACCAACAGCTCCTTAAAGATCTGGGAAACGTTCAAGTTATCTTTTGCGGAAGCTTCGACGAATCCGTTTTCCCAGTCCACTGTCACCACGGATTCTGTTGTGTGAAATTCAACCTGTGAACGAAATCAAAGTTATATATTTGAAATAAGATAATGCATAGATATAAAAGTAGTTTTATTTATATTGAAGTCGGGAACATAAATTCTGTGATCTATTCGCTTGACAGGCTAGAGGTGAGACTGCACGTGTAAGGACTAGATCCCGGAAAACTTTATGTACCTTCAGGCAATAAAACGTTATAGTTATTATGTTTTTATGCGAACTCTCTCTTCGTACAGAAAATAGTAAAAAAACAGTAGTTATTCGTGTGCTATTAATCATAAATCTTTCAGAAACATTTTACCTAAGAAGCAAATACTGTAGACGCCATTCCGCTACGTCAACAAGTCCCGAGGTTTCTTTTGCCTACAATTTGAGCCAGATCGAGTCTCACTGAAATGCGAACACAGACAAAAAAAAATCTTTTCTCGTTTGAAGTATATTAAGACAAATTAAAAACGAAGTTTGTGTCCGAAATAAAATAAAAAATCATAATAAGTTTATTGCGGTAATCATAAAATAATATCACATAAAATATGTTACATAAGACATATCTGACCTACATAAAAACATTACAAGTGTTTAGGGATCTCTAGTCTTATAAATTGCTTGACTATTACTATTTAACCCGTAAAACACAAGGTTTTTATTTACATTTTTTTAAATGTCTAATGTGTAAGCTGACAAATCTAATAAAATATGTAATTTAAAACTTAATATTTCGCAACAATGTCTCCGAAGAATGCTTTGCACAATCTCGCAATATTTTTTATAGACCTATTCAACGACACCCAACACAATAGGCTAAACAAGAAAAAATATTTATTCCCGCGTTACGTGTTCGGAAGGAAGGCTAAAATTATATTTTTTAAAGATTTTATTTTACCATTTTGTTGGCGTTATATGTATACAAATGCTAAATTATAACTTTTTAGTACTAAGGCCAACTTTTATAAACGATGCTTAGCAAGTATTTCGGCTAAGTAATAATACCAAGATATGTCCCCACGGTAGTGTAAACCACGCAGTAATTTTCACTGATCAAAGTTTTGCCAATAAAGCCATCAGTAATTAGCATATCTTTGTTGGGAAATCGACTTCTGTTTTAGTTAACCCAAATGAGTTTCGTACAGATTTATTACACTAAGTTTTGTTTTATGAGTTAAGTTTAAATATTCTCCAAATATGTGTTTTGAGTCTACGCGAGATTTACCGAACTGTTGAGTCTCGTAAGTAGTAAAAATAATGAGAAAAGGAATATATAAGTCTACACTTTTGTCATGTATGTAAACTTATTCGACTTTCTTTTGTTTTAGCGAGCAAGCGTGTCATCGAAATAAACACCCCTTCTCAGAAACACCAAGGCAGTCACGATTGCCGCGTTTTTAGAATGTGTGGGCTATCTTCTTGAAAATTCTTACGTCGTAGAGGGCCTGAAATACAGCCGCTAAAAGTTGATTCTACAAGATAGTCGTCGTAAGAAAACCTGCCGAAAACGCACAGTGGAAAACCACCACAAAACCAGTACTGTTCTTTAAGAATTTCTGTCATAAAATCTAAAGTTTATAACTAAATAAAAGCCAAAAATTCTACCGTAAACAACGAAAATGCAAGAAGTGTTACTGCAATAAAAGTCAATAAAAACCAAATAGTGCTAAATCTGCAGCGAGCGTCTCTTCTTGAATAAAACAAGGCTATGTTAGCGTACAGTGCGCGGCGGATATTGGAGAGCCGACGAAGCCTGCGGCCATTGTGCGCAGTGTTCCGGACACAAGCTATCGGTACAGAGACTTTCCGGGACCACTAACTTCGTCACGCGGCTTATGAAATATACATGCAGCTAGTGTTGCCAGGTCGCCAAACGGAATAGCCAGACATATCAGCCAGTTTGGCTTGGTAAAACGGCCATATACCCTAAATTATCAAGGATTTTATTTATTTTAGTTTTTTTTTAAAATGTACCTAAATTTAGCTTTTTTTTAAATATAATATTACCATAAATCTTGTTAAATTCAAATGCCGGACACCGTTTAATTTGGCCGGACACGTTATCGAAAAGCCAAACTATATGTTTGGCTTTATCCGGACGCCTGACATCGCTACATGCAGCTACAGCGATTCTCGGCTCTAATTTACTAGCTATTTCTCCACGAACACAGTTTGTACGTTCGATGGAACATAATTAAGCCGATTTTCACATTGATTATGATATCAATAAAGTGTGTTGTCTGCACGAATTTCATAGTGATTTTGCTAGCTGTGGATAATAGCAAAGTTAATCCGATTTCAGTTAATAGTCACCGACAGCTCGTCGCTTCTCGAATCTCATTTATTTGTGTGTTGTCTGTCCACGATAAAATAAACAATGTATTTAATTAGGTGAGGTTCGCAGACCGACCCATGAAAATCCCGACATAGTGTTGTTACCAACTTAGTTTCGATTACTATACAGACGAGGGAAGTTAAAACTATTGTACCGAACTCTGCTGGAAGCCTGACAAAGTATTTTACTAGTTACAGTTTTAACAAATTTAATTAACTTTGTTTTAAAACACATTGTATCTATGTGTAAACCATATTGTGTTTGATAGTAACAACAGAGAGCTCGAACTGGAACGAGATTATTCTATTTCGATTTTCTATGAATATTTAAGTTTCAAGCTCAAAGTATGTGACTGGTGGCTTTGACAAGACTTATGATTACAATGAAGATTACAATGAAAACCGACTTGACTTGGATCTGAAACCGTATTGCTTTAATACACTGGCAACTTTGAAAGGTATCATATACCTATATGTGTTCAAACTTGAAACATCATTATGGAAGTCCTGGTGTGAAACAGGAGCACTTTAAAAAATATATCACAGGTAGAAAACCTATATAATAATAAAAAACCACATCCATCTCCGATCATCCATTCAAGAGCTATAACGCTACACACAATTTATTAGCGGACAAACCTATAATGCCTCTCATTTTGTGTCGAAGGTTAAACAAATGACAGCCAAACTGTGAATGATGACTGCGGGTATAATAGGAGCGATCGAGTAACAATGCGCGATATCGAGAACATTACACATAATTAATTATATAAAGTATTGTGTGAACTAATGGAAACACGAACATCCTGCCGGGGTTGCGAAATAGTTCTAATAGTTACCGCGGCCCCAGAACAAAAAGGGCAACCGAAGGAACAAGGGTAGATTTTAGTCAGGAAAAGTCTGACACTACTTCCCGCGACGCACAGGGCGGGGGACACCATTTGATGTTATGCCATCTATAAAAAAAAACCCAAACATCAGTTGTTAATTTCTACGTACAACAAAATCTATCTGCACAGAAATTATAACTAACATAATAATAATGTCATCTACTCTAACACATTGTAAGACATTCTTTTCCTTTCAAAAGGAAATGGAATTAAGCTTTTTCTAGAAAATGTAGCATTGCACACGGTGTTTAATTTTTTAATTGGCATTGTATCTCGAGAACGAGTCAAGCTCCGTTTGTTCCGTCGCTATCGCTAGAGTGAAATACTTTTGCTAAGCTATTTAAGTCTGTGTTGACAGGACTGCTTTTGTTCTATAGAACACTAGGATATTAGACACTCCACACGAGTCAACTATTTCGCACTTTATACGCGATTCCTAACTTAATGAAATATCTGAACAACTTTTGTGACGCATCGAAAAATATTTTTTAAACTCAGCGATTTTTTGCGAAGTTTTTGAAAGTGGGATGATCTCGACTATGTGTTAGCCAGCACAATACAAATATTTTTAAATATATTAACCTTTCCAACTTTTATTTTTATTGTTAGAAAATAAAAACTTCCTGAAGTATTTTTCCGTTTTATTTTTATTATGATTAAGGAAAGTAGTAAATTTTAATTTCCGTTTTGTTATAAGGTTTCGGTTTGTGATATTGTTTTGCTCTATGTTGGCAAAAAGCAAAAATAAAAGTAAGACTTTTTTAGAAGACTCCAATTTATTATTTAGAACCTAAGTAGGTACTATGAATTCTGCAACCGTAGTTTGTACCTCAAATACCTTTTTTTGGCTAAACTGTAGTCTTACTTTAAAAGCTTTCAACTAGGACCGCTAACTTTAATCCATACTAATATTATAAATGGGAAAGTATGTCTGTCTGTATGTTTGTCTTTCTTTCACGGCAAAACGGAGCGACGGAAAGACATGATTTTTTAAGCGGAGATAGTTGATAAGATGGAGAGTGACATAGGCTACTTTTTGTCTCTTTCTAACGCGAGCGAAGCCGCGGGCATAAGCTAGTAATTAATAAAACATTACTTTGAAACAATAATACACATCAATAATTTACACTATGTAAGTAATATTTTCCGCTCCTCAACTGTTATAAATACAAGTATAAACTGCGTACGTTAGCCTAATTACTTTGCAAACATTATAAATCCTTTGTTCATAAGGTAAACAATGCATTGTTTGTTAGCAAATGTTCTGGTTCCGGCACTTTGCAATCGTTGGATACATTATTATGTTATAATGCTTTGCTGTTCATATTGTTTTATGAGTAAACTGTTAAGAGATTTAAAACAAATATTA
This sequence comes from Athetis lepigone, assembly GCA_033675125.1. Lineage (NCBI taxonomy): Eukaryota > Metazoa > Arthropoda > Insecta > Lepidoptera > Noctuidae > Athetis > Athetis lepigone. The sequence goes on from CM066239.1 coordinate 5,465,806, forward strand.
GTTATTCTTGCAATAAACTTTTGTTTGGCTTTTTATCGTGCTTATATATACCACATCATCTGTACATAGCTTTTTACCAACTTCTAAAAAGGAAACGATTCACAAATATTGTGTACAGATTGTACATTTTATTTTTTTCTTGAATTGAAAGGTAATGTTTCGTGGTGGCCCCATAAAGGCTGGACACATCTTCGAAGGTAGAAAAATAAACCTTTAACAAACAGAACGCGTATTGTAACTTAAAAGTAGAAAATAACTATGCTGGTCGGCTCTCAGTCGCACCGGATGCTGCTGAACACCGGTGTTTTACATAGAGGGCCCGCTTATCAGACCATATCAGCCCAATTGTTGGGTAACTTGTTCGTAACTCGCTATCCCTTGGTAGGCCTGGTTGCTAAAATAAACCAATCCATATGAAAACCTTTAATCATGTCTTGTAGAGATTAAAATGATTTTTCATCCCACCTATTCGAAAAAGACGACTTTGTTCCCCTTTAAGTACGCCCAAGTTGGTGTTTTCTATAAGAAACTTTCAGCGGGCAATAATGACGCTCCAAATTCAAAAAGTGCGCATAAAAGTAACTTTTAATCGCACATTTTGAATTTTGAGCGTCTTTACATGTTTTACGCCCTGTTATAAGTGCGCCTAAAAACTCTTTGAATTTGGAACGTCTTAATGCTCGGCGCCAAAGAATCGAACGCAAATAATGAATGGCTGTACGACGGCCAATACCATAGTCACGCCGCGGCTGAATAAAAAAAAACTTTAATAGAAATAAAACGCGGAAACACAAACGAGTTCTCGTAAAAAAATTCACGGATTGTTTTGCAGCAAATTATTAATGTAGCTGCTATAATTATCAAGCTATGATAATAATAGCAGCTACAATAATAATTTTACAATAAAGTATGAAGCGCCTTTTATTTTCTCATAGGGGGTGATGAAAAGTAGAGTGTATCACTGGGGCGCAAAATATATTTTTGGCTCGGGCGACGTACTTTGAATCCCTCGCTACGTTCGGGATCCTATTTAAGAATCCCTCGCAAAGCTCGGGATTCTACTCTAGAATCCCTCACTTCGCTCTGGATTCAAAAAACGCCCTCGCCGTAAAAATATTACTTTGCGCCCTTGTAATACAATCTACAATTATTACATACATATAATATTACCTAGATCTAAAAATATTTTTATGCATTCTAAGCATCAATTTTAGATTGCTGCGACTGCTGCGAGTGTATTGCAAATCAATCGGCAAATTGCCTGTTAATAACTGAACTAACGTAGTTGGTAACGAAGTATTAAACACACATCTAATATTAACCTTTTGACGACCAACCGACAGCCGGCTGTCAGGCTGCTATTGTGTCTCAAATTATGTGTGTTCGAAGGATTAATGCTTTTTCATATCTATTCCCTGTAGCTAGTAGAGTAAGAGGAAAACCAGAAAGCGCATAAATAATGTCAAGAAAAAGGGCAGACTTCCTGCAATAGGTAAAGGAAAATGGTCCAGGAAATGGAAATCATTTCATCGTATTCTGAGAAGCACTGCAGCCGATTTTGTCACTTCCGCTTAACTGTCAGAGCAACGTTGGCTGTCAGGTCCCCTACGACCTTTTGCTATACATATTATTGCAACTGTGACAACTCGGAAATTCAATTTCCCTCACAACACGTTGGAAACGACTCTTAGTAAATGCACAGTCACATGCTCCAGATTGCTTCAAGAGATTTGTGACGGTAATCGTGTTTTATTTGCACTCACTTGTGAAACACGGCTTTCAATTATATGTCTTACATTGCAGACTACTGATTTACGAATTCATTTTGTAACAAATCCTGAAAATGGCCAGCTTTTCCAAACAATTCTTTATTTGTCCACGTATTTACGTAGTCGGACTGGATTTTCTACGGTTCACATTCAATAGATTTCTTGGTATGTTTGATCATATCCCTTCGGGTTATGTGATACGTGACTCTCGCTTGATCTGCTTCACCCGTCACTTTGTTATTCAACCTTCATCACGCGAAACTGTGCAGCTCAGTTCACATAGTCAACAAATAATGACATCGAAGAATACGAAAAAGCTAAGAATACCTACGTTGGGTTTGCCGTCACGTCTTTAATTCTTGGCAGACTTTCCCTTATTTCTAGATCCAGATTCAACTTTCAATAGTAGAATAGAATCGCTTACCTGTCTCGCGCCAGTTTCCGCCAGGTCCACCTTATTGCCGACGACGACAATAGGAACGGCCGTGCTGTCTTTAGTTTCATGAATTTGGTCTCTCAAGAGCCTCACTTCAGTAAAGCTGTTGGCGTCAGTGATGTCATACACCAGTATAAACGCGTCAGCGGACTGCATGGAGAGCGTCCTCATGGCGGGGAACTCGTAGGCACCCGACGTGTCTAGTATATCCAGTGTTAGTCTCACTCCGGACACGTTGAAGTCGCCGTGATGCATCTCTTCTATGGTTCGCTTGTACTTCGGCGAGAATGTGTTGTATAGAAACTGGGTTATTAGAGACGACTTGCCAACTTTCGCAGCTCCTAAAACTACAATTTTGTGTCGCACCGCATTGTTGGCGAGGTTGCCACTGCTCGATACCGTGTCCTCAGTTCGCTCGGTCCTGAAAATAAAAAAAGATATTTACTACCTCGCATATCAATATTATGTTAATACGAGATTTGATATAAAACCAATTTCACGAGCGGTTTATACGGGCGCTGTTATCATGTATAACACAAGTGAATGTTATTAGCTACATGAAGACAGATCACTAAATTTAGACCTAATTTAATGGTTGAAATAAATCGGGCCATAAATTTTACGACAATGTGTAGGACGTATTTTGCAAACTGAACGATAATCATGCAAATCAAGTTGAGGCTTACAATATATCGGAGTTCTTCGATATAACCTTGCGAATGACACATGTCTAGCTAATACGTTCATGTAGGTGTTAGATAACTAGCAAGGGCACTAGACCCCTTATCAACGGAACTTGGCCGCGTATGGCATTGCTAATTGACAAACAGATCGTGGTTATTAGTAATTAGTACAATGTCGAACGATACGTTCTGGAAGGAAAAACTCTGTCATAACATATTATGGTTTTTCTTTATCAGAATTCGATATCTGGAATATCAGTGTCAACGTGTTCCTATCATTAATATAAATTAGATGTGTCATCAGCTTATCGGGAAAATAAATCGATCAATAATGGCGTGTACTACGTGCTGTTCCAATGTTATTTATTGACAAGCTATTATAGGTACAAGTACTTATCGGTACTTGGAAAATTGTGGACGGGGATTAAGTCAGGTATGTAAACAATCTGTTCTGAGCTCGGCCGGTATCGACGACAGATTTTACAGAGACATTGCGGCTTCTAACCCAAAAACTGCGACGCACTGACCCATTTCCTTAGGTTTGCTCTTCCTCTGGCGTGAGACGATCAACAGATTGGTGTTTGTGGAAAAAATCTCTCTGATATATTCGACGATCGTGGTTCCATTAAATGATTGTCAAGAACTTGCCATTGAATTATACAGGCCTAAAAACCAGGCGTTGACTATCTATGTTTTGTTAATGTTTAATTTGGTTTTATAGAAATAAAAGCAAACCTTTAAGTAGTCAGTCCTCTAACGTCGCAAACAGAAGAGAACAGGGCCTACAAGTGGCATTGTAGAATAGAATACGAATAGACTGTCAAATGTATGGAATTGACATAAGCTTTCGCTAAACAATTTGACGGGTCCACCCTTTATAGCAGAACTTTTTAAGTCATAATTTTATTTTGCATAGCAACGGATAGCATAAACCTCTTTTCGCAGAAAATCGTTTGGCATACACTCATTTACCATACACCGAAACCCATAATTTTGTAAGTCAGAATCATCTTTAGGCATAAATTTTTTATCCATAATAATCAATAAGTATAACTATCACATCGTAGAAAGTTCAAAACCAGAATCATCTTTTGGCATATATTTCATATCCATAATAATCAAAAGTAGAACCATCATATCGCAGAAAATTAACAGCCAGAATCATCATTTGGCATGCATTTCATATCTTATTTTGGCATGCAACAAGCATGCAGCAAGCATGCAAGCATGCAGCGAGCATGAAAGCATGCAGCAAGCATGCAAGGATGCAGCAAGCATGCAGCTAGCATGCAGCAAGCATGCAAGCATGCAAGCATGCAACAAGCATGCAGCAGGCATGCAGCATGCAAGCATGCAACATGCAGCAGGCATGGCTTCTGTCACGGCTCCGGCGCTGCGGGGCTCCGGCGGTCCCACGCGAGCTAATCGTCACAGATGGTTTTACGTCCACCACCGCAGCTTCGGCTTGCTGGCCGGCTCCGCGCCTTCGCGGGTTTAAATTACACTCTCGGGGTAGGGCAGACAAGACTACGTGAAGTCGGTTTTGCAGCGATTCATTTCTGTCACTCACTTTTGTAGCACACCATAGTGATTTTTAAAAACAATATTATTTTCATATGACTAATAAAATAAACTATTGAAATTCTGTGATCTTCGTAGTATGCTAAGTCAAATTATGCCAAATAATCGGCGCTCTAAATAAACGTTATGCTAAACGAAATTATGCAAAATTGTAACTCTGACAAAGGTAATTATTCCCAATACAATTCTGCCATCTTAAAAGTATCCCATTTAAAGTTCGGACATAAAAACATTAGGCCAAAAAACAATTATGTTAAATATTTTTTATACCTTAACAATGTTCGTTTAAAAAAGTTTCTGCCAAGTGAGTTATGCCAAATAGGTTTCGGAGAAACAAGTTTCTGCCAGATAGAGGGCACCCAAGCTAGAAACATGAACTTTCCTCAGCTGATGTATTAATTTTTATGGAGCAGAGATGCACTAAGAAGCGAATTTGGAAAATTAACCCCTAATCACCAAATAAAGAATCGATAGATTTTACGTCCCGTTTATCCCAACTTTTAAAATCCAAATCCATTGTAATTTGTTTATTTTAATTTATACATCTTGTCTAACTTCCTCTGCCTTTTAATATTTCTTAAGCTGAATATGACAAAAAGATCATCATCATTTATGTTGATCATCTACGTGTAGAAGTCTACTATCAGTAATAATACCAAGGCGTATCATGTTACCCAGTAACTGGGCTGTGAAGGTTAGGTAGTAATTACTTCGTGTAAAATACTTATCCAGTTTAAAAAACCGTAAACAAACGGTTGAAAAATTAAACAGAGCGCTTGTTTTTTTCTTTTTTTAAGTACTTAGTAAATAGTAACTATATTATAATGTCAATTGAAACTGAAAAATAAGACAAAAGTATATGCACGTATAAAGTAGCTAAAGAATTCGTCAGCATCGTCGTCAAAAAGACACATCGCTTAAACATTTAACCAGACCTACCTTAATTAACAAAATATGAACAGCGTGTAATACACACAATTAATTAAATAATCAACATACCTGATCTCTCCTAACATTAAGTGGCTTACAGCTACGAAGTTCATAACATTTTAGATAATAACTTTATTAACAGAATAACTTTTATGTGGATACAGAGGCACATAGCGAACTCCATTTAGATTTTAAATTGTGTTTCTGCAAAGTATCGAGGTAAAGTAGAAACTAGGATACCATGACAGCGTGCTTCTACTCTGAGCTCCACTGGGCTGTATTGTTATGGGGAAATCTGATTATGTGTGCACAATAAATGTATGTATATGTACAGAGTATAGTGGATAAATGCAATACGGTAGTGCAGGTCAACTAGCGCGAAAGACATTTTTGCGATGACTTCGATTCGATTTTTCGTGGAAACAACCACCAGCAGTTTTAACGACTCAGTAGTTGAATTTTAAACATAATACTGAATTTATGGTGTAATATTACGTTACGTAAGTAGCTAAGTATACATATAACGTTCAAAGCATAACCCTAACAGAATTTTATCACTTGAGTGGGTATAAATTAATAAAATTCTTTTATTAGTTTTGCTGGTGTTGTAGGATCAGCTGGAATGAATTTTATTTACAGACCTATACGGAAGTGAAAAGAAAATTGAACCATCCATACTAATATTATAAATGGGAAAGTGTGTCTGTCTGTCTGTCTGTCTGTCTGTTTGTCTTTCTTTCACGGCAAAACGGAGCGGCGGATTGACGTGATTTTTTAAGTGGAGATAGTTGAAGGGATGGAGAGTAACATAGGCTACTTTTTGTCTCTTTCTAACGCGAGCGAAGCCGCGGGCAGAAGCTAGTAGGTTATAACTACACATTTATTTAATCAATTTTGAACGCGCATTCCCTGTACCTACATAAAAGGTCGGCGCATGTATCGAATAGTTACCGGTATTGTATGTTATTCGATTATGTGTCCGAGAAAGGTTTTTTCGAATGGAAAATCGTTTGAATGTTTTTCAAATTCGGATAGAACTCGTCGTGTGATTTCTACGGGATTTTCATGTGCAATCAAGACTAAACTTATTAGACTCGACAGGCACGGATCAACTACTGTATTACGAGTACAGTAAAGTTGATAACATTTTATGCTAGGAATATTTAAAAAAAAACTGTATACCTATCAGGTTTATGAGCTAAAGCACCACGCCGCAATCTACGGGAGCAGACCAGTAACTAAGAACAAAATCGCGAAAAAGTAATATTATAAAGAGGAAGTGCCTAGCTCGAACTGCCAGCGGCTCGAAATGTCATATTAAAATTCCGTATTCTTATAAGTGTAAAAAACTTACAATTTTGAAAATAAAATTACGAAATAGAATTTCAAATATTGGACGCAGAAAAAAAATTTAGATTTCTAAATATTTGTTATACCCGTGCGAAGCAGGGACTGCCCGCTTACCAAAAATGCCAATATTTTAATTTACGGATAAGAGTAGGTTTACGTTATTATGAATAGGGTCAATATCCCTAACCCTTTTACTAAAATATAACCTTTCTAATCGCCCCTATTCATAATTCCTTAAGCTGATTGCTTGTTATTATTTCTCTTGCAATTTGTTAGGATAAAGTTTACCCAATCCTAACTAATGGGCAAAGATATTGGGTAGTCAGGCCTATCTAATGCTATATATTTAACAGTTTTTGGTAACAACTATGGTTTAAATAATTAATTAATCCTGAAAACTTCTAGTTATATGTTGTAGATCAAATAACAATAAAGTCTATTGTTCTTTAACTTAGATAGTTTTAAAGGCTTTAGCCGTGTCGTCATAGAGATTACTGAGCGGAATTGTGGATAACACGTTGTTAAAAAAAGGCAATATAATTGCTAAGTTTAGTATATTTGTATATTTATTTCACAAAATAAACAACAGATTTTATACCAACGTATCTATAAATTGCATCCGTATTTTACAGAATGATTGTATCTGTCGATCAATCCTTGTCCACAATCAATCAACGGTTTATTTTGCAATTCGGGACAGAAAATTGGTAGAGATAGATCGGCAGATAGCATTATAGAAAGCGATCGTTAATCATAGTTTATTGCAAAGGTGTTATTGTCTTAATATATAATCTTACTATTTTAGATTTATTCTTCTGAAAATTATTTCCAGTAACATCCAGGAATATATTGCATCTCCATCTTAACATTTCATTGCATAATACACCCACATTCCTGATGTAGGTGGGACTGTGATTATTCTAGTCTAAGATACGGTAGAAATTTTCTTACTCTCATCTTTTATTTGACGGCGACAAAATTTATATTAGATAAGAAATATATCTCATCATCATCTCCCTAGCCTTTTCCCAACCGTGTTGGGGTCGGCTGCCAGCCTAACCGGATTCAGCTGGATACCGGTGTTTTACGTGGAGCGACTGCCTATCTGACCTCCACAACCCAGTAACTGGGCGACACGATACCCCTTGGTTAGACTGGCCAGAGTTTCTGACTAACCAGTAACGACTGTCAAAGTTCTACGAATGACAACCGGGACCAACGGCTTTGCGTGCATTCCGAGGCACGGGATGTCAGTGATGTCTAAGATAAACTTTAGAAAGAAATATATCTATACTATACTAATATTATAAAGAGGTAACATTCGTTTGTATGTCGGGGGAAATCTTCGATAGTAATAAACCAATTTTGAAAATTGTTTCACTGGTAGAAAGATACATTATTCGTGAGTGCTATAGACTATAAAGTATAAAAAAATCGTGCATATTAGCCGGACTATCTCAGTTTTTGTCTAGCCAGGCGGCCCCAACGAAGTGGGCTCGGGTCAGCTAGCTTAAAAATAAATTGCTAATAGGTTGCCAAACAAAATCGCATCTTGTATCGTCGCGAATGACAAACTTTTGTCGAAGTAAACTGATACTATTTTAAAATGAGAATTTATATAACCTTAGAAGAAATTTGTCGGTCTTAGCTGTCTAAATAAGAGAGCCTAAAGACACCATTTAGCCAGATAAATCATTAGCAATTCACCAATGTATATTTTATCCGATATAATATATGTCATCCTCATATATCATAAAATTTCTGCTACTGGATTCCACACTATTATTTTCTTTGAAATGTAAATTAAATTTGAAGCTGCTTGCCTTACTCCCACACATACTTAACTACTCGGGCAAATAGCAACATCAAAATTAAAGTTCTCTATAATAAAATGTCACAGTTTGAGTCAAATGGGATAAGTTCTGGCAAAATTAATCAACCCGTGTCTAAATTTCTCACAATTTACTAAGAAATTACAATTTCGAAAATATAAAGATAATTAACTTTACTTTTATTTTGAGCATATAGTTTTGGACCTACAATTTACAATTATTGTTTATGCTTGGGCTTCTTTCACGTGAGCCTGAACGTAAATTCATGAGCTTTACTTTTTTTTGCGCGGCGATTCTTATAACGTCAGCTGTTAGTTAAAGCGGTATTGGTGCCGATTCTCTTGTGCACAACTTAACGTAAATTTAAGTTAGGTGCATCTTTCTCTTTCCATTTCTTAAAGAAAAGGACAGAAGATACATTTTAGTTTAATCCTGTCAAATTAGACAGCGCCTGATGACAATTGACGTATATTTAGACGCCATGTTTTTAAATTGCGTCTAAATTATCTATGGAGTGTCTAAATTTGACAGGACTTAACTAATATTTGATCTTCTATCCTTTTCTTAATTAAACGGAAAGAGAAAGATGCATTTAACTTAAATTTACGATAGTTTGTGCACAAGAGAATCGGCACCATTGTTATCTGTTTTAGTTAAAATACCTTTTAACATTTAAAATTACAAAATTTCTTTAAACGAGAACAAATAACAATAAAAAGCCATACCACCGTAATTTGTGAAGTATAAGCCTTTGTTTGTTAAAGAATTTGACAAAACAAAAGACAGCGGGTGAATAAGCTATTAAAGAAAAGGCCATCTCTCTTACAAGCGTTGAAACGGACATACAAAATAAGTACTAAGTTTAGTACTTATTTTGTATGTCCGTTACATACTTATAAAAGCACTTAATACAGCCGAAACTTAAAAGCTCTTCTCAACATTATAATAGTATCTGTCCCTCGCAGTTTATCCCGCGTTTTTTCTAACTGTTCCGCCTTCCGTAGGCCCTCGATACATAGTCTATAAACTTCCTCGATAAACGTGCTATCCAACACAAAAAGAATTTTCTAAATCAGTTCAGCAGTTTCTGAGATTAGCGCGTTCAACCAAACAAACACACTTTACGTCAGCTTTATAATATTAGTATAAAATTATAGATAATACTAGCTTATCCCATAGGACATCACATCCCACAAGACAAAGGCTTCTTGCTATACAGAGAAAGCACGGGCATTGATCACCACGTCTGCTGAAAGTGGATTAGTGATTTCAGACTTATTTTAGCTATAAGTTTCCTTACATTATTTTCTTACACCGCTGTGGCACTGTCATAGATACACTTAGAAGGAACATATGAATACAAGAAGTTTTGTGCCCAGTTTTATTCACACTATAATTTATGTTCTTCTCAACATTGCAATAAAAATAATAAGATACAAGGTACCTTCTTTTTACTTGCACGTCGGAGTTCCAACAAGATTTATTTTTTTACCCGAAAGCAGGTTTTAAATATAACAACTAAAAACTTCACGAACATGTACCCATAAGCCAAAACTTTGGCGTGTGTTGCCAAGTATAAAAGTCGTTCAGTAATAACTTTTCCTTAATGTCACTAAGTTTGTTGGTCAGTAAACGAAGGAAACGTCTAAAATTTGTATTTTTACCAATCCATATAAAAGCATAAAATGGTTAATCTGGTATAATGGTTACTGACCCGTGGTTGTGTGTTCGGTGTCTGGGTGGTTTTAATTAAAATATTTTATCTAAAGTAGTTATATTTATTAGTTGTCTGATTACACAGTACAGTCACTGCTCCACCTCCAAAAATAAAAGTTTCTGTTTTTTTGAATTTGAAAAAAATCCTGTCGACTTTTCTTATTTTACTCTTTGTAAAAAAACTTCTTCAGATGTTAACAAATATGCAAAGAATGAGTTGGCCTAAATGGTCTATTATTTTTTTATTTTATGTACCTAGATAGATCAATGAAATATTTAAAACTAATAAAATATGTGATCATCCTTATTATAAATATAGCAATATCGATAAAATATCGCTAAATTGTATCAATTTGGAACACATCCGTTCTCCTTTCGTTTGCTTAATTGACATAGCAAATTGAGACCATAACCTGTTATATTACTTACCTATTTATATAGTTATTTAGAAATAGTAGCTGTACTGTTAGGCAATGGGTTAAGGCCTAGGCAATGAAATAAAAAGTAAGTAATAGTTATAACGACTTGATTTTGACTACCTCTTAGTAAACATAAAAAAAAACAGAGAAAGTAGTTTCTACCTCTTCACAAATTCAATGAAAAATTTAAGGCAGGCATTAAGACGAATGTGGGTATACAATCAGTATTAACGGTAGAGTATGCAGTTGGCTTTTAATCCATTTAAAGCCGCAATTTACCTTTGTAAGACTTAGTAAATACTTGCACTATGAAAAACAATTATATATTTGATAGGTAAAGCACTAGTGCTTTATGTGAAAGGCTGATTTACAAATTATTAATTTATTTCCAAATTTGTATCGGGCTCCAACATACATAATTCAGGTCCATCATCTAGTTACTAAAATATACGACTGAATTTTGGAACGCCACAGAATTCGGCTTGCCAAGACCGCAGCATCAAGTTTCAGTAACCAGAACCTTCGAGAAATACCTACGCACTAAAATGTGAGAGCAATAAAATACCGCAGAACACCTGTCAAGTGAGAAAAATTGAATGTACGGCTGTACTTTGATGTATTGGGTGTGGGAGTACAATACCGTAGTGTAAAAAGATAAAATAATTATTCCGAAAACGTTCAAAAGACTTGTATTTTCGACATTAATTTCAAATTCGCAGTAACATAAAATGAAATAAAATGTTTGGCAAAATAAATTAATCGTTTCAACAAAACAACTTGAAGCAAGCGTCGATTACAATTACTTAAAGGACCTACAAAACAATAAAACAGAGCATAAAGTTTTGCCTTTTTTAATAAATATCATTATATACTTTTATAGTTTATTTATGTTAGTGATGTGCTAATCAATGACATTCTGTGCCTCAGAAACCATGTAAAGCGTTCCGGTTGTCATTCGTGGGTCTTTGACTTTCATTACGGGTAGCGTACCAAGAGTTTCCCTGATACCTAATAATAAATATCATGAGGTTTGATGAGCTGTCGCTCCCATGTAAAACACTAGTATAAACTTGGTACCGATTAAACATAGTTGAAAAAGGGGACGAGTGCCTACAATAATTCAAATGTTACCCAGAAACTTTGAACACTAACCTCTAACTAAATAATATAGGCTGACTACATTAGACTTGTACGACTATATAAATATATTACACATAGCGGTACACACCCAGTAATAAACGGGAGAAGATCACGCAAGCGTTGCCTTGTTGAGGTCTCAAAGATCACTTATCCGGGCTTCAAAGGCTGTGAGAGCAATTACAAAGCTGTCAGTATCGTTTACGGCAATCGTCGGACTTTGTGTGATAATTTCGGCATGGGTGTTCCGGCTGGTTACTTTATTGGGGTGTAAGATGGGATAAGATAAGAGTACGGGGTTCAACATCGTTTGGAAAAAGGCTAGGGGGATGATAAGGATGACTTTGTATGCTACAGGCGCAGGACCAGTATGCTTAGAAAACAATAGAGCTTTTCCGATTGCTGACCAGTCTAACCAAGGAGTATTGTTTCGCGCAGTAACTGTAATTTATATGTTTTTATTATTTTTCATTTTTATTTTACTTATTTTATTCTTTTTAATTTTATAAATTTATTTATTATTACTATATGTATACTATTTCTATATACCTTGCGTGGCTGCCCGTGACGACACTTTAGGCCCTGCCAGAATACCAGCGCTGCGTCTTTTTGACGCAGCTACATGCTGAGGCAGGTGCCTTTTCTGGCCTCGCACAGGCTTATTTTGTAAGCTTTGTTTGTTTTTTGTTATTGTTTTAATTGTGTGTCTGTGTGTGTCCAGAATAAATGTGTGTTTTCTTTCTTTTTCTTTCTTTCTTTCTAACTGTGGAGGTCTGATATCTGGCAGTATCGAGCTGAATCCGGTTAGGCTGGAATCCGACCCCAACATAGTAGTGAAAAGGCTAGGGTGTTGTGACAAGGCTAAGAGCTTTTCCGATTGCATATCATGGTGATAAAGAAAATATAATCTTGAACTAAAAATAAAATATGCCAAAAATAGACTTCAAAGTGTAGATTTTTGATCCGTATTGTGTGGTTAATACTCTTTTATTTGCAACGTACTGTTTATTCATCTAGCGATTTATTTTGGTACCACATAGGGTTGTTCACATTCAGAGTGGTATGTGAAATGAAATATTTAATATGAATGTCTTTTTAAAGTTGTTAATGATGAAGAGTGTTTTACAACTAACCTTTCTTTTTTTAAACTCAACGCTGTCTGATAATAATCCTGTTTATTCCTATGATTAATGGTTCTGGCCCTTTAATTAATTTCTAGTTGAAAGAAAGAACTTTTAATCTACAAGGTATAAGGTAATATGAGGTCTGTCTGACCTTTCCATTGGTTACGGGTGCTAGATTTTTACCTACAAACGTGAATTCTGAAAACGAAATCCAACACTCGAGGTTTATAAACTTCAACAATTTTGTAAGTTCGCGTTTTGCTTGGACTGGTAAAAGGTACACCTGTGACAATTAATGGTAGAAGTTGAAGTAGTTTAGCCTACAGTTTTTGGAGGTCCGTGCCTACTGTTTTCCAAACAACCCCATGACAAACAGACAGCTGTTTGTCATGGGGTTGTTTAATTTGAACCATTATATAAACAAAAAAACATTAGAGTTTGGATTACTATGGTCATTATGAGAAAAAAAATAATAATATAGGTTGGTTACATATATTATATGGGTTACATAAATACATGTATATTGTTAAAAGTGAATGATATCTACAGAATATATATGAAAAACGTTTTTGTTTTCGCTTAATCTTACATTAGACGGTATAGAACCACTGACTGGAGTCAATGAAGCTAGATCCCCGACCGTCGTTTTGGGCTTTATATTTGAAAAAAAAAAAATTAAAAAAAACTGTCTTCAAAGACATGAAAGGCAAAAATAACCTTAATTTCAGAAGTCTGTGGTTTTGATTCTAAAAATTGTATTACATGGGTATCGCCTTCCAATAAAAAATCTAACGGTTACTCGTCCTTTTTTAAGTTGGTAGAAACGGACACATTTTGCGTGTGTGAGTATAACAATTTGTTACGAACAAAAATATTCCAACGAGAGTCTTCTTCAGCAAATTGCGTCTTATTCTTTAAGTCTTTTCGCCTGACTGATCTCAGGCCATAAAAATAAATAAATACTTGAGACACGATCGCAGATGAGCTGTTGTAAATTACCAAGAGCACGGCATTAGTGTCGTGAACGTGCTTATTGGCACTTTACGATCCAAACGGTTTATTTAGCAGCGGGTGGCATCATATTAATTTTATTGGACCATTGTAACTCTGAGTAAATGTCGCCTAGGAAAGTTTTACTCTTGGTATTATTTTACATTTATTATGAGTGCTGACGACCAGTGCCCTTTCAAAGAAAATCACTGGAGATTCTGTTTTTAAAGAGAAAATTTGAACAATTGAAATGGTATTTTCAGAAACAAATAAAAAAGATTGCAGGATTCATTGTTTTTCTAAATCAATTATTCTAGCTATCGACTGTCAAAACAGAACTGGTAATATTAAATAAACGTTAGTGTTTCTCTATATTATTTCAGTAAAAGTAAGCATCGGTGCTGAAAGGCCCGACTTTTTCATGTCAGTGAAATTTTGCTGCGGGTTTCATGTAAAGAAACGCCGTCAGTTCTCTATAAAGCAAACTCTTTAGAGAGTTCCATTTTGAGTTTCGTAATAACTTGGGTTCAATATTTGACTTTGACAAGTAAAACTACCAAGTAGTGATTAGAGTATTCATTACATTTTACTAACCTACTTTAGTTCGGTAAAATAGGTTGGTTTAGGTCACAAACTTCTGTTTCTCTTTTTGTGTTGACGGCGATTTTTTTCTCATCTATTCATGATGTGGGGTCACTGTAGTGGAATTTTTAAAACATCACAGGTGTGTGAGTATCAGTTTTTAATTCAGCGCTACGTTTATTAAATCAATATTAAGCAAATTGTTTTTTTTTTGCAGGAAAATGTAAAAGTATTGAAGAAAGTTTGCAGTAAAGACTCTTGTTACATAGTTTATTTTGGATACATGAAACAACTACATACTTTATGGACCGGGAAACAGTGAGGGTAATTGTGTTTGGATTACTGTAACAGGAAAACGATTAAAACTAAACTGACTTTAAAAGTTAGCGTTAGCGTAAACCAAATACAAACGGTACCTTCAGTGCTGTGATCTGACCCATACTGGTCTGCTGCTTATAATATATTGTAAAATGACCTCCATTTTCATCTGACAACCACCGAACCACTTAATAGATTTAAAGTTACTGGTAATTAGTGACTGATATTTAAATACACATTAATTTTATTACATAATATGCATTCATGACAATAAACAATTTATCAATACACAATTTTATTACATGGTGGTCGTGATGGTCGTGATGGCCCAGTGGATATGGCGCCCGCCTCTCGTGTAAGAGGTTGTGGGTTCGAATCCGGGCAAGTACCAATGTGAGTTTTTCAATTCATATGTACTTTCTAAAGTTTATCTTAGACACCACTGACATCCCGTGCCTCGGAAAGCACGTAAAGCCGTTGGTCCCGGTTGTCATTCGAAGAACTTTGACAGTCGTTACTGGTTAGCCAGAAACTCTGACCAGTCTATCCAAGAGGTACCGTGTCGCCCAGTTACCGGGTTGTGGAGGTCAGATAGGCAGTCGCTCCACGTAAAACACCGGTATCCAGCTGAATCCGGTTAGGCTGGCAGCCGACCCCAACACGGTTGGGAAAAGGCTAGGGAGATGATGATGACAATTTTATTACATAATAATTATGCATTCATGACAACAAACAATTTTGACAAATTATTTCTTTATTTTTATCACTTTTTACTTTAAACTGTTTAAAAATTATTCATTCGGTTTCATACTTGTACTTTACACTAATTCTAAAAAATGTTTATTTGAGAAAGTTGTTTATTTTCAAGAGTACAATCAAGTGTATATTATATATCAGTGGGTTCGATTCCCATCCGGGACAAACTTTGTGTGAGTGTAATTCATCTGTATGTATATCAGTTGTCTGGTTACTACCATAACATAAGCTCTGACTAGCTTGGGATTGGATGGCCGCGTGCGAAGTTATCCCAAGATATTTATTTATTTTATTTATCAGTGTTGGTTACAAATTACCAATCTTTCTTTGGACCCTTTTGTGTCAAACTCAACTAAGAAGATCAAAACTGTAATCGAATGCCAAGAATCACGTTTAATCTAAAAGAAACAAATCGATTAGGAAATAAAACGGCTTCTTATTTTTCTATTCGGATGCGAATGATTCGGCGATTATTTTCAATCTCGCTGAATCGGATACGATTAACGCTCTGGGAAATGTTATCACTTGTACGTCTATCGGCTTAACGTGACGTTTTTACTTTGGCTATTTTATATCATTTTAAGGTAGAGTATAATTTGTACTAACATTGACGAGATTTTTTTTTCTTATTTATTTAAGCGATACATCTGAGATCTCGTACATCTCTGAAACAGCACTACTTTACCAGTCGGATTATAATAGTTAATTGTTAACATATTTTTACCATACATGTATTTGTGATAAAATAGAGTAATAAGTGTATGTTTGTCTTCCTTCCAAGAAAGCGTTAAATTGGTAATAAAATATTTAGCAGGTTAAGTTAGACATAATATCATTGGAAACTTGTATACTTTCTTCAATTTTGTACTTTTCACGGGCCTTGTTCACACAAGCTTTCAGAAACTTTTCAGAAAGACATAAAAAAATCGAAAGTCGGTCTTCATGAAAATAGGAATGAGAAATAACATCTGTGTTCGAAGCATTATTTCTGGAATTGTGGGCACTTCAATTCATTCGCATTTTGTTGCTTGTTCGCGCCTTGTTCCATTCGCAGTTCGTCACGTTCATGATACTATTGACCGTATAAAAAAAGGAACACTTCATTTATAAATGTTAACCAAAGCTACGTATTGGACTGTGTTAGTCTTAATTATTTTATTTTGAAATACAGTTCCACTTATTCCTACGACCCAGACGTTTTATAAAACTGCTGAAGTTACAGCGGTACAAATATCGTAAAAAGATATTATTCTCTTGTCAAAGGGATGTCGTTAATAACACGTGCTACAATAATTTATGAATTCCGGCACTACGTAATTAACACACATACAAACGGTGTTACTTTCGCGAAAATGGCACCGCAAGCTTTGCTACAATTTATAACTAAAGACAAACTCAAACAAACATGTGTCTACTATATTTTAACACTTGAAAATAATGAGAAGTGTTTGTAGGTAACACATCTAATTAATAGATGTTTCGTTACATATTTTTGACATTAATGTCGAGATAAATATATTAACATCAAGGCTAAGACTACATCAGGTCGCGACACGATCTGCGATACATAAACTAATTACCTAAAACCGTACATCCTATTATTAGCGAGTTTGATTTCTTTTAGCTATAGGAACAACATTATTGCAATCACGGCATTGGCTACATCAACATAGCGAATGTACGCTTATAGCGAATACTATTTTCGCTAGTAATAATGTTGCCGTTCCAAGTTTATTCCGTTTCGTTCTTCCATTCGTATCGTAGATCGCTGCTGACGTCTTGTACGTCTCGTAGCTTCTTACTTATTTACACTTTATGCACAAAATTAATGTACAGAGGCGGATTTAATGCCTTAGGCATTCTCTACCAGTCAACCATCGGTAGTGCAGAGATATGATGGCAGGTACAAATTATAAAATAAAATAAAAATGTTAATTATTACAAAAATTACAAATCAATAAAAATATATATACATACTAAAATAAATAATCAAATATATATTATGCAAATCGCCAATCCACCTTAAGCAAGGGTGGTGATCAATGCTCGTGCCTGCTCTGTATGAGAAGAGGCCTTTGCCCTGCAGTGGGACAGTAATAGGTTGGTATTATTATTATTTATATTATGCAAATAAATATATATCTAAAATATATATAAATAAAAACATATATATAAATAAATATATATATATATTTCAAGAAAGATGATTATGAGAGTACTTTACCTAATTGAGCTGTAACTGAGCCTTGAGTTTCCGCTTAAATGCGTTACGGCTAGTCGCCGTCCTGGTATCAAGAGGAAGCGCATTCCAGAGAAGAATGGCCTGAATGTTAAAGGAAGAGTGAACAAAGTCGGAAGAATGGGAAGGACAAAGCAAGAGAAGGTTGTTAGAAGAACGTAGATTTCTAGCGTGCGAGGAGCATCGAGCTTCTTCAGCCCAAGTCCACTACCGCCGTCACCGCCACCGACGTGACGTCACCGAAAACGAGATGACGGCTCTGTAGTGACAATACATACAGTAACTATCGCCGCGTGTAAACCTAATATTAAAATCGGCCTGAAATAACGGCTGGCCTCTTTCTTGGTGCCGTGACGGTTACGGCTGGGGCGGACAAACGACCTTATTAAGTAACTTAGCACGGCCTTAAAGCCTCGTCCCCACTAGGAACATTAGTCGAGCGACATGTGTCCCTGGTGGCATCGGGCACATTGTTGAAGCTGTTCCTTACAAATGTTCCTATTGGGGACGAGGCTTTATCCTAGTTATTCTTCATCTCATTCTTCAATCTCAGTTTGACAGCCGTGCGACAGAGACAGATATATTGCGTAACTCAAGCACTTGCTAAGCAAAGTTTATTTATGACAGCCTCACAGTATGTATAAAGGAGGTAATTGACTACTAAGATTTTACTTTATTAACGCTTCCACGCCTACATGCCATAAATATAAACACTTATTAATAATTAATTTCATGTATTTCAAAATATATCTCAATTACTTTGTGAAAATATGTACCTATATGAGAAGATAATAAACTCTTTAGAACAACTTGTTAGAGTTATTTAAGGAAAATTATAGAATTTTTAAAATAATAAGACACCCTCAACCTTTCAGGTTTTATGCAATCCATATGTACTTATACTTACTAATATTATAAATGCGAAAGTAACTCTGTCTGTCTGTCTCTTCTTCACGCCTAAACCACTGAACCAATTTTAACGAAATTTGGTACAGATATAGTCTGGGACCCGAGAAAGGACATAGGATAGATTTCATCCCGGAAATCCCCCGGGAACGGGAACTATTATTCCACGCGGACGAAGTCACGGGCAAAAACTAGTCATGTATAATTCTATCTAATAACAAACTTTTAAATATATGAAACTGAGTTCAGAAGAAGAATTGGTATGAGTGTAAACGCTATGAGTCTGCTGTCAAGAATATCCCTATATAAGGATTTTTTTTAAACCGTCCTGAAGAAGTCATATTTTTCTACCTTTTCTATCTTCCTATATGGTGAAGAGATGGACGCTCAGAGCAAGAGCACGCATTCGAAAAATGGTGCTGAAGAAGAAGAATAGCTAATGGAGATCAGACCAGCGCTACCAAGGGACTAACGCTGGTCTAATCAAATCCGCACCTCACTCGCTACTACATTATACACCACCAGGAACCGACACAGAATTACACATAGTGACGATCACGATGAGTGATGTGGGACGCGACCCGACAGAGAAACATGTGGACGGTATTCGACCCCCACCGTATAGCCTAAATTAATATTCTCGAAAAAAAAGTTAGAGAGAAAAGTGTACAATTTCGTAATCACAAACACATGTGCCCTTATCTCGTGATACATTACCGTTTTAAAACGGATAAAAACGCGTATTTGAGCTCGTAACCAGAGCCTAACGATTAAATCTGTTGATTATTCCCATAAAATGACAGGAGCCCGTATAACCCTTACCGCTCGATGCTAAAACTTATCTCAAATTGTCTGAACACGACCGACGTAGGTATTTCTTTTTTGTTTCGGCCCCCACTTACGTTGCTAAAACAACTGAAGCTTAACTTTAAACATTGCCCCAAAAAGTTATTATACATGAAAATATGATAAAAGCTTTAAAGGCTGGTATTATAAAACCATTGCAAATATAACTCTTGGCTGGATGAAGCCATGTAAACGTAAAATAAATTTTATTGTTCTACTTTTGAACTTGTGCCAGTTTATAAAACTTCGTCTGAAAGAGTTGTTGTAAAATTGTTTGCGGTCAATACCCTTGTTCTTTTCGCATAATACGAGTACTCTACAATTAAAGTTTTAACCAAAAACATTGTTCGTACTTCGCGAAGATAATGAAACATTTTCTGTGCATTACTTAGGGTCAGTTCATCTTTTGAAGAAAAGGGATCTTAAAATGAGGTAGGTTGTAACTTAAAAGTAATATAATTTTGGCATTTGCCCGTGTTTGAGTTAACACAAGATCATTAATTAACGGTTCATTAAGATCTATTAGTGCGGGTAAACGATTAAATATATCGATGCGGGCATAGAGTTTTTAGTAAAAACATGTAATTTTATTAACAAACTTGTTAAGGTTTTCAATCAAGTACTCGTATACTATCAAACAAGGGAAAATCTGTTCTGACGAGAAATTATTCCATTTCACAGAGCAATCAAATATTTCCAAACTCCGGCAAACATTGACATAGCTTTGTAATGAAATCACGACCTAGTGATTAAGTTATAAGGTTGATTTTATTATTAGTCTGCATTTCGACATTGTTAGGTAAGTAGAATGTTTAATATTGGTCAAGGTTTTTATAATCGTAAAAAATACTGAGGAATGATCGATTTTGATGTATTCTTGGTGGCTAAAATATCGTAACCTCTTTTACTCTTAAATATATTCCATTTTGTCGCAACATTAAAGTGGTTACAAACTCTTTAAGTTCTCTCAACCGCACTGATTACTTTTCGCTAATGTTTATATTAATTGAAAGTTTCCCAAAATTCAATAACTTCATTCTTTGCGAACTTTGTTGTGGAAAGTTAAATTTATTTCACATATGAATTCAACACCAGCACTATTGATATTAAAGTATTTTTCTATTTCAAGTAGAATTTCAATAAAATCACTTTTGTCACAATAGAATTTTCAATAGATTTGAAATACGAATATTTATTTTCTTTTTCAACATTTCACTTTTAACTTTATAAAAATATCTCACTGCTCCCTAAATGCCTAGGAATATAAGGACCAAAACCATAATCTAAAGGATGAAGATGAACAAATCTTTCGTTTGTTTAGTGTCCTTAAAAGCTGCAACTATCAATCGTATTAAGAAAATCTCTTTGCATATAGTAGCCATAGTTATAAAAAATAGTATGCTCAATAATATTACAGTGTAAGCCTCGGAGCGGAGAAGAAACAATAACGGGTATAAAACCACGACGGAAAGCTGTGAAATCATAATTACGTCATTACTCAAAAGCTGGAACCTATAATTTATTTTCCTAAATACTAGGAATTCAGTCTAAACCGACCACTTAGAATTAAGTCGACCTCAGATTTAGCGTGATGGATGTGGCCAACGGTAGTTAGATTAAGGTTCACTCCTGGCAGTTCTACAAGCCACTGCGTAGCACGGAGCTATTTGGCAGTTTATCCTATTGGGTGCGATCAATACGTTTGGTATTACCGAAAACGGAGCTCCATTCGACGTCGAATTAAATTAGAATTAGATAACATTTTGAAATTGCTTGAGTGGTTTTGGGAGTTTTGGGTAAAGGCTTAGTTAGTAAATCTTGAATACTACCTAATTAAATTACAGTAGTTTGTCAATGTCTTAGTTAACTGTGCTCCCTGGTAATCAGGCCAACTGACTAAGTAATCTAGTTGTCAGGAGTTGAACTGGTATAAATATATTGTTTGTAGACCTCTATTACACTGGATGTACTCAGTTATATTAACAGCCTAACACTGCTCCACTGGAGGGCAAAAGCCTGTCATGAAGAGAACATAGATTATCTTGTTCGCTCAAGGCATATAGGATTACCTCATGATACTGTTCTTCAGTGTTATCACAAGATAAACTTGCATATGAATTTAAAAAGTCCATTTAAATGAGAGAAACCTTTTGCATGAGAGGCACCCTGATTAGACAGGACCATTGCGACATATCATGGTGTATATGTATAAGGGCTAGCTATAAAATACATAGATTATATTTTATAGCTAGCCCTTGCTGCAACTTTGTCACCGTGAACATCGTTTACTACGAGCTCCTTTTTTTTTTGTTGAGTGGGGAATCATCAAATGACTGCCGCCCTGGGCGGGGCAGCATGTGTCATCTGCATTCCAAAACTAAAAAAAAGGAAAATTAACATTTTTTTTACCATAAAAAAACGACCTTTAAAGACATTAAAGGGAAAAATAAATTTAATTAAGGAAGTCGGCGGCTTTGGTTATGTTTGTTGTTTTGTATGGTCACCGACTTAATTCGACATGGCACAACTTTGGAAGTTTACTTGTTTATAAAAAGAAATCGCATAACAAGCATACAAAAAAGGGCATACAAACGAAGTGATAATCTCCTTTTTGAAGTCAGCTGAAAACTCATCGATAATTCATTAAAATTGATTCAAATAACAAACAGACTTCGCCTTTGTTTGTAATATTTCTATCATGTTTCCTGTTTCCAGTCACATTTCTTTACAACATTACCACTCGTCACCACTAGCCATTTCCAGAACAAGTTATAACGAGTTTTGTCTACCAATAAATGCTAAGAAGTACCTAACAACAGTTATCGCGAATGATGTTATCAGAGCTCAGCCCGTATTATCGTGACGGCTATCCATCTGATAGCGACTTAATCACCTTCCGCGACGCCTTCAGGGAGAAATGAGGTCCTTACACTTTGTTATCGAGAACTGATTTTCGTTTATGAGAGATATATGTATTGTGTTTGGGCCAAATAAAATAAATATAAGTTGTTGGTAAAAACAACTGGAAGTCGTGAGTCATTGGGATGATTCACTTTATAACCTGCGTCATTGCAGAACTGGGAAAAAGTTCCTTTCAGACTTAGTCCCGCAGTGGAATGACGCAGACCTTAAACAGTTTTTGAAAAGGCTGTATCAAGTATTTATTTTGTAATTTTTTAAGTTAATTATATTCCAATTAGTTCCGTGGCTTGGTATCATACATTATTTATAAAGGTAGCTTCAATCAGTGATTAACATGAAGGTACTAAAATACGAGTAAGTTCGCAAGGTTCAACAAACGGTGAAAAGAATTCCTGAAATCCCTAGAGCTAGAGAAATAAAGTTTGTATGCGAACTAAGTCGCGGCTACAGGTAGTAACTGAACATATGTACTGGGTTATATAGTCCTACGAGTACATAGCAGGTAACCTCAGACAGTTGTCAGTAATGAGCTTTCCTGTCACGTCGCCTCAGAGGCCCAACATTCATTTGGTTCACAGATCGTTCATTTCATTCATTCCGCTCGCTCCGAACCACTATTATCCTGGAGATTTGCTCTGGAATGCTAGACTAAAACAATGACCGAATTCGCTTTATCTAGGGATTTTGAAACTACACAAAGTCAAAAAGTTGCGTTGTGAATATAAATGATCCAGTTGTATATATATTTGGTTGAGAAGTCGTGATTAAAGCTGCCTCTTTATTTACGGAACATTTCGAGTCGTTTAAAAATAGATAAATCAGTCACAACGAGGGAACCAGTGAATTACTTTTCCGGCCAAGTTAATATTGACAAACTTGTAATTGATATTTAGATTACCTACTTGTATATTTAGAACAAGATTTATAGAATAACGACTTTGGTAAAGAGACCTTCAACAATGGATAAAATTCACCTAATTAATGTAAACAGTGAGTTATTATTTAAAATCCCCACAAAAGCTATACAGAAAATATTTTAGTATAAATAAAGGCCTATATTAATATTATTTAACCTTTAAAAGTAAATTTTCTTGGTAAGTGACGAACCATGTTTAATTATTATCATCGTGTAATCGAAAAGTTGCGGGGGCGGGACTTGCAAGCGACTTTGATAAGCCATCAACGTCAAAGAGCAACTTATTCCCAATTTATATTAAGTTTTAACTTAAACCTGCTGACATTTCATTGATATTGATGACGTAAATGACATTTTTAGATCGAAAAAGGGTCTCTGTATAGAAAGTTACTAAACGATCAAAATAAGAATGGGATGGGCTCTTTCGCCATATTGTGACCTTTTCAATTGTATCGCGTTGGGTTATAAATGTATAGAACTAAAGATAATGGGTATATGCGTAGTTATTGACTTATCAAAGTGAAGCTAGTACAATCTCCAGGCAGCCCTCGGCGGTTTATGTGGGTTAGAAAGGGGAATGCCCATCTGAGGCCCATTATGGACATAAGACTAGAGAAAAAAAACTATTTGCATTAATTTTGCCATAAAAAAATATGTATATACTTTTCTCTAAATGAGCGCCACTACAATCTAAAATAATTCGTTAAAAAAAGTAATTCTATTGAAAATACAAGTTATATTTGCAAGTTACGCTTGCAAAATATTGCCAGCTTTAAAATTATATTTTAAGTATGTTCATCAAGCATGTTAAATCGATATAAATCGTTTTATAAACAAATACTACTTTACTGATATTTTAATCAAAAACTAAACAAAAAAAAAACATGAAAACGAATGTGTACTCGTAAAAAGACTATAAGAATATAAAATCAAATATCGTTTATTCGAAATAGTAGGAATCGATATATCGATTTAATGTTATTATTTTTTCGTGATAGTGACAACACTGTACTGAATCTGACAGTTCGCTTGTTGCTTACGCTCAATGTGAATGTGTTTTGATTTTTCTTCGATTTCTTTCACTGTGACCTGGCTTTGCTATAAGGACTTGATGTGTTTTTTTTTATACCTTAAAAACTTCAATTGGATAAAAATATGTGTAACATCTATTGTAATATTCAAGCAATAAAAAAATCTTTAATTATCTTAATTAATCTCATTTCGTATTTATAGATGTAAAGAAAGTTTTGAGGTTAACTCGAAACTTTTTTTTTATATATTTTTAAAATAGTGGCGTCAATTTCAATATATTTTTTAGATATCTAATACCATTAAGATTTTAAAACACTCAATTCCTATACTAATATTTGATGTCCATCTTGGGCCTAAGACACTATTGTGAGTAGGCATTCCCCTTTATACAGTACAATGGATAGACAATACTTGCGAAGTAAATTAACCATGTATACTTTTAATTAATTATAATTATGAGAGCAATTAGTACAGTGATGAGAATCAACTTTTCCCCAGAGCTCTTCCTAAGTACGCATAAAGGGACAACATACCAAGAACACGCGCCAATCAATCTTACATAACCCAGTTAGTAGGCAACCAACGGTACGCCTTGATAAAGACTGGTTGTCAGATCCTCGGGTTACAGAACGTATGACAACCGGAAACCACGGAAGGGTCTCGGTATTGAAATGGATGGGTGGCCACGTCGCACTGATTTATAAGCACGAACAAATAAAAAATGGACAAACGATTTTCCTCTACGCAAAACGTTTTCCCTTTTACATTCCGGTGTCGCTCCGAAAAAAACCTTTTCAAAGACACTCGATGTCAAATACGCACAAAGCATTTGAGCCTCCATTTTTTGTGCAATTTTGTTTCGCTTTTAACTATGGACTCAAAAGCCAAGGTAGCAAATTGAAGTAACTAC
>CM066239.1:5491699-5504199 GCA_033675125.1 Athetis lepigone
CTACAGTACCGTCTACCAGGCAGAGCTCCTCGCCCTCTGTGAGGCAGTGAAGGAAGCTATGCGACGAAAGGAGACGGCGTTCGGCATCTATAGCGACTCGATGGCAGCCCTCCAAACAGTCGTGAACCCCGAAGCCCTCCACCCCCTTGCAGTGGAAACAAGAGACGCCATCCGTCGCTTAAGTATCCAGAACAAGAGCGTCTCCTTGTTCTGGATCAAGGCACACGTGGGACTGGAGGGCAACGAGAGAGCCGACTCGCTCGCTAAGGAGGCTGCCTTGAGAAGCAAGCGGCGCCCCGACTACGACAAATGCCCGGTTTCATTCGTCAAGCGTACGATCCGAATGGGAACTCTGGACGAATGGAACCGGAGATACCGCGAAGGGACAACGGCGGCCACCACAAAAGCATTTTTCCCCTGCGCAATCGCGGCGTACAGAACCGTGCGGAAGATAGAGATGACAAAGGAGCTGACCCAGGCACTTACGGGGCATGGTGGGTTCTCCGAATACCTGACTCGCTTCAAGTGCAAGGAGAACCCAGCATGCGCCTGCGACCCCGAAACACAGGAGAACATCCTCCACCTCCTGGTGGATTGCCCTATATATGGCCGAACTCGACTGGATGTCGAAGCAAAACTAGAAGAAAAGATAGGAAAGGATAGCCTTGGTTCACTGATAGCACACAGAAAACACAGACCCGAGCTGATTCAGTTCATGACGAAGATTGTGCTATCAGTGAACCAAAGAAACAAGTAGTCGCGCATAATATATATATGAAAAAATTATTTACTATATTTATTCTATTTCTATTAACAAGAAGCAATATACAGCAGAGAGAACAAAACCTGCAGCCTAAATAAAGTCCCTGCGAAACCTGTACGGCAGGGGGGCCCTCGCATGGCAGGAGTGTGGTTTTAGCCGGTAAGAGTCCGGCACTGCCCAGACCTGGGCGTCCATGAGGATTTCCCACTTTTTATAATAAAAAAAAAAAAAAAAAAAAAAAACCTAACCTAACCTAACCTAACCTAACCTAACCTAACCTAACCTAACCTAACCTAACCTAACCTAACCTAACCTAACCTAACCTAACCTAACCTAACCTAACCTAACCTAACCTAACCTAACCTAACCTAACCTAACCTAACCTAACCTAACCTAACCTAACCTAACCTAACCTAACCTAACCGTAATATCTCGAACATTTTTTGACCGTTTTTGACGCAGTTTTCTGCTGGTACAAGCTAGACTTGGCTATTGATAGCGTTCTGACATATTACGACAGACCGGCACTAGTCGGATTTTCCGTTTTCCACGAAAAACCATCTTTTTCAAAATTTAATTTTCAAAATTTTTTAACTCAAAAACCGCTCGTTGGATTTAGCTCAAAATTTTTGCAGACATACTTACCTTCCGTGCCCGCACTCCGCACCGCATTTTGCACCGCCGACTGTAGGGAAACCTGCAAAAATTTTCATTTTCCTCTAACATTTCGACATAAAAAACGGTTTTTTGACCGCTTTTCCAAAATTTTCTTCGTAGCGCTTTTCGGTTTTCTGCGCAGTCCTATAGCCCGCGCCGAGCCGCGTCTTTTGACACCTTGCACGCGCCGATCCGAGCTGTAGAACTTCAAATTTTTTTATAAACTTATTATTTGGGTCTTAGAAAATTTCACCTCACATACGAAAATCCACCTATACCTCGCTAACCAAAACATCAAGTTGTAATATCTCGAACATTTTTTGACCGTTTTTGACGCAGTTTTCTGCTGGTACAAGCTAGACTTGGCTATTGATAGCGTTCTGACATATTACGACAGACCGGCACTAGTCGGATTTTCCGTTTTCCACGAAAAACCATCTTTTTCAAAATTTAATTTTCAAAATTTTTTAACTCAAAAACCGCT
Organism: Athetis lepigone; assembly: GCA_033675125.1. Taxonomy (NCBI): domain Eukaryota; kingdom Metazoa; phylum Arthropoda; class Insecta; order Lepidoptera; family Noctuidae; genus Athetis; species Athetis lepigone. Next base: position 5,493,604 of record CM066239.1, read on the forward strand.
CGTTGGATTTAGCTCAAAATTTTTGCAGACATACTTACCTTCCGTGCCCGCACTCCGCACCGCATTTTGCACCGCCGACTGTAGGGAAACCTGCAAAAATTTTCATTTTCCTCTAACATTTCGACATAAAAAACGGTTTTTTTTGAGCTTTTCCAAAATTTTCTTCGTAGCGCTTTTCGGTTTTCTGCGCAGTCCTATAGCCCGCGCCGAGCCGCGTCTTTTGACACCTTGCACGCGCCGATCCGAGCTGTAGAACTTCAAAAATTTTTAAAAATTTATTATTTGGGACTTAGAAAAATTTCGCTTCACATACGAAAATCCACCTATACCTCGCCAACTAAAACATCAAGTTGTAATATCTCGAACATTTTTTGACCGTTTTTGACGCAGTTTTCTGCTGGTACAAGCTAGACTTGGCTATTGATAGCGTTCTGACATATTACGACAGACCGGCACTAGTCGGATTTTCCGTTTTCCACGAAAAACCATCTTTTTCAAAATTTAATTTTCAAAATTTTTTAACTCAAAAACCGCTCGTTGGATTTAGCTCAAAATTTTTGCAGACATACTTACCTTCCGTGCCCGCACTCCGCACCGCATTTTGCACCGCCGACTGTAGGGAAACCTGCAAAAATTTTCATTTTCCTCTAACATTTCGACATAAAAAACGGTTTTTTGACCGCTTTTCCAAAATTTTCTTCGTAGCGCTTTTCGGTTTTCTGCGCAGTCCTATAGCCCGCGCCGAGCCGCGTCTTTTGACACCTTGCACGCGCCGATCCGAGCTGTAGAACTTCAAAAATTTTTATAAAACTTTATTATTTGGGACTTAGAAAAATTTCGCTTCACATACGAAAATCCACCTATACCTCGCCAACTAAAACATCAAGTTGTAATATCTCGAACATTTTTTGACCGTTTTTGACGCAGTTTTCTGCTGGTACAAGCTAGACTTGGCTATTGATAGCGTTCTGACATATTACGACAGACCGGCACTAGTCGGATTTTCCGTTTTCCACGAAAAACCATCTTTTTCAAAATTTAATTTTCAAAATTTTTTAACTCAAAAACCGCTCGTTGGATTTAGCTCAAAATTTTTGCAGACATACTTACCTTCCGTGCCCGCACTCCGCACCGCATTTTGCACCGCCGACTGTAGGGAAACCTGCAAAAATTTTCATTTTCCTCTAACATTTCGACATAAAAAACGGTTTTTTGACCGCTTTTCCAAAATTTTCTTCGTAGCGCTTTTCGGTTTTCTGCGCAGTCCTATAGCCCGCGCCGAGCCGCGTCTTTTGACACCTTGCACGCGCCGATCCGAGCTGTAGAACTTCAAAAATTTTTAAAAATTTATTATTTGGGACTTAGAAAAATTTCGCTTCACATACGAAAATCCACCTATACCTCGCCAACTAAAACATCAAGTTGTAATATCTCGAACATTTTTTGACCGTTTTTGACGCAGTTTTCTGCTGGTACAAGCTAGACTTGGCTATTGATAGCGTTCTGACATATTACGACAGACCGGCACTAGTCGGATTTTCCGTTTTCCACGAAAAACCATCTTTTTCAAAATTTAATTTTCAAAATTTTTTAACTCAAAAACCGCTCGTTGGATTTAGCTCAAAATTTTTGCAGACATACTTACCTTCCGTGCCCGCACTCCGCACCGCATTTTGCACCGCCGACTGTAGGGAAACCTGCAAAAATTTTCATTTTCCTCTAACATTTCGACATAAAAAACGGTTTTTTGACCGCTTTTCCAAAATTTTCTTCGTAGCGCTTTTCGGTTTTCTGCGCAGTCCTATAGCCCGCGCCGAGCCGCGTCTTTTGACACCTTGCACGCGCCGATCCGAGCTGTAGAACTTCAAATATTTTTAAAAATTTATTATTTGGGACTTAGAAAAATTTCGCTTCACATACGAAAATCCACCTATACCTCGCCAACTAAAACATCAAGTTGTAATATCTCGAACATTTTTTGACCGTTTTTGACGCAGTTTTCTGCTGGTACAAGCTAGACTTGGCTATTGATAGCGTTCTGACATATTACGACAGACCGGCACTAGTCGGATTTTCCGTTTTCCACGAAAAACCATCTTTTTCAAAATTTAATTTTCAAAATTTTTTAACTCAAAAACCGCTCGTTGGATTTAGCTCAAAATTTTTGCAGACATACTTACCTTCCGTGCCCGCACTCCGCACCGCATTTTGCACCGCCGACTGTAGGGAAACCTGCAAAAATTTTCATTTTCCTCTAACATTTCGACATAAAAAACGGTTTTTTGACCGCTTTTCCAAAATTTTCTTCGTAGCGCTTTTCGGTTTTCTGCGCAGTCCTATAGCCCGCGCCGAGCCGCGTCTTTTGACACCTTGCACGCGCCGATCCGAGCTGTAGAACTTCAAAAATTTTTAAAAATTTATTATTTGGGACTTAGAAAAATTTCGCTTCACATACGAAAATCCACCTATACCTCGCCAACTAAAACATCAAGTTGTAATATCTCGAACATTTTTTGACCGTTTTTGACGCAGTTTTCTGCTGGTACAAGCTAGACTTGGCTATTGATAGCGTTCTGACATATTACGACAGACCGGCACTAGTCGGATTTTCCGTTTTCCACGAAAAACCATCTTTTTCAAAATTTAATTTTCAAAATTTTTTAACTCAAAAACCGCTCGTTGGATTTAGCTCAAAATTTTTGCAGACATACTTACCTTCCGTGCCCGCACTCCGCACCGCATTTTGCACCGCCGACTGTAGGGAAACCTGCAAAAATTTTCATTTTCCTCTAACATTTCGACATAAAAAACGGTTTTTTTGACCGCTTTTCCAAAATTTTCTTCGTAGCGCTTTTCGGTTTTCTGCGCAGTCCTATAGCCCGCGCCGAGCCGCGTCTTTTGACACCTTGCACGCGCCGATCCGAGCTGTAGAACTTCAAAAATTTTTAAAAATTTATTATTTGGGACTTAGAAAAATTTCGCTTCACATACGAAAATCCACCTATACCTCGCCAACTAAAACATCAAGTTGTAATATCTCGAACATTTTTTGACCGTTTTTGACGCAGTTTTCTGCTGGTACAAGCTAGACTTGGCTATTGATAGCGTTCTGACATATTACGACAGACCGGCACTAGTCGGATTTTCCGTTTTCCACGAAAAACCATCTTTTTCAAAATTTAATTTTCAAAATTTTTTAACTCAAAAACCGCTCGTTGGATTTAGCTCAAAATTTTTGCAGACATACTTACCTTCCGTGCCCGCACTCCGCACCGCATTTTGCACCGCCGACTGTAGGGAAACCTGCAAAAATTTTCATTTTCCTCTAACATTTCGACATAAAAAACGGTTTTTTGACCGCTTTTCCAAAATTTTCTTCGTAGCGCTTTTCGGTTTTCTGCGCAGTCCTATAGCCCGCGCCAAGCCGCGTCTTTTGACACCTTGCACGCGCCGATCCGAGCTGTAGAACTTCAAAAATTTTTAAAAATTTATTATTTGGGACTTAGAAAAATTTCGCTTCACATACGAAAATCCACCTATACCTCGCCAACTAAAACATCAAGTTGTAATATCTCGAACATTTTTTGACCGTTTTTGACGCAGTTTTCTGCTGGTACAAGCTAGACTTGGCTATTGATAGCGTTCTGACATATTACGACAGACCGGCACTAGTCGGATTTTCCGTTTTCCACGAAAAACCATCTTTTTCAAAATTTAATTTTCAAAATTTTTAACTCAAAAACCGCTCGTTGGATTTAGCTCAAAATTTTTGCAGACATACTTACCTTCCGTGCCCGCACTCCGCACCGCATTTTGCACCGCCGACTGTAGGGAAACCTGCAAAAATTTTCATTTTCCTCTAACATTTCGACATAAAAAACGGTTTTTTGACCGCTTTTCCAAAATTTTCTTCGTAGCGCTTTTCGGTTTTCTGCGCAGTCCTATAGCCCGCGCCGAGCCGCGTCTTTTGACACCTTGCACGCGCCGATCCGAGCTGTAGAACTTCAAAAATATGCCCCCCCCACCCACCCGACAGTGGTGATTACATCTGTGTGGTAGACCAGCGAACCCTATAGAGTAGGTCAAAAATTTTTTTTATTGTCTTATTTTATTTGTTGTCGTCCCTAGACCCCTTTACAGTCGTATGAGGTATTACTCTAGCTTTAAGTGACACTGATTCCCTCTTTACAGGAATCAGTTTTTAAAAATTTAGACAGTCCTCTATTGAGGCACATTATTATTGACAACTGATCCCCTCTTTACAGGGATCAGTAAATTATTATATTGACTTTTTAAATTATTTAATTAAAAATTATTATTGACAAATTTTAATTATTAAAATTGTATTGACATTAAATTTAACTTCGATTTTAAGCATTTGTGTACGCCCCCATAATGCCTATTGTCAGAACCCCCGCACAAATCGAATCTGAAAGACCCCAGGTCTTTCCATCGGCCGCGGCGCTTACCCTGCGCTTCGAGGAGCGAAGCAAAACCGCGTCCCCTCCCAGTGCTTCAACTCAAGCCTCTAGTTCGAGGCGAAGCACTGGAGAGGTCGAGAAAGGAAGGTTGGCGGAGGCTCGGCTCCACCCTACGGCTGCAGCACCTTCACCCGAAGGTCCGGTTCCGCCCACAACAGCCCCGCGGAAGGTCACCCGGCGGACCGCGTCGCAGCTCAACACTGACGCTGCCGAACGCCGCGCCCCCGACGAGATCAAGAGGGCGCCACCGAAACCGGACCAGCCGCTCTTAGCCAAGCCCACCGACCGGGTGACCGAGGCCCGAAATTGCCTTCTGCGCGCGAAGTCGCACCTCGCAGACTCGCGCAATATGAAGGCAGACCTCAAGGCAGGGGTCATCCGTGCGGTGGAACGTTTGTACGAGCTGGTGAAGGAGGCGACGGCGGCCAGGGATGGAGTCGAGCCAAAAGACTCCGAAGTCCACCTTCCGCCACCAACACAACGCCTTCCAGAGGTTGATTCGCTGCTCGCTTCACTAGCGGAGCACAGCGCGTTGGTGAAGGAGAGCAGCGAAAAGATAGGAAAGCTGCAGCGGGCGATGGAAAGCCATGGGGAACAGCTTGAGAAGACGGCCACCTATGCGAGTGTAGCGGCGGGTCCACCGAAAAGGCAGACCCCAGGAAGGACCGCGCTGCACTCCATCGTGGTGACCTCGACGGATGACGCGGACACCGGAGACGAGGTTCTCACAAAGATTAGGAACGCAGTAAAAGCTAGGGAGGGGGGAATCGAAGTGGAAATGGTGCGAAAGGCCAAGGACCGTAAAGTTGTTATGGGGTGCAGGTCGGCCGAAGAACGAAACAAAGTGCGGAAAAAGATTGAAAAGTCGGGGGGCCACCTCGTTGTCGAGGATGTAAAAAATAAGGACCCCCTGCTCGTGCTCCGTGGTGTCCTCCGCATCTACTCTGATGAGGAAGTGCTGGAGGCGCTACGGACCCAGAACAGGGACCTCTTTGACGGCCTCGACAGCGGGGAGGACCGTCTAAATATAAAATTCAAAAGGAATAGTAGGAACCCCCACACACAGAACATAATAGTCAGCGTGTCGCCGAAAATCTGGGGCAGGGCACTTGACAAGGGTAAACTGCGCATCGACCTGCAGTCCATCTTCGTCGATGACCAGTCGCCACTGGTGCAGTGCACGCGGTGTTTGGGCTACGGCCATAGCCGGCGGCTCTGTGCAGAACCAGCCGACTTATGTGCCCACTGCGGAGGACCGCACCTGCGTGCAGAGTGTGCCCAGTGGCTTAAGGCGGAACCACCAAAATGCCACAACTGCGTCAAGGCGAAGATGGAGCAGTCCAACCACAATGCTTTCAGCCCCGAGTGCCCTGTCCGGGCCCGATGGGACACGCTGGCTCGACTTTCGGTTGCGTACTGCTGAGGGCGGCACTGGAACTTTGCAACTGCAACTGGCGGAGACCGTCCCTCGAGAACGGCAAAAAACATGTGTCCAAGCCGACCACCGTCCGAGCCAAAAAGCGGCCCATCGCGTAAGCGAGTGGTCGCATGATGATCAACATGACCCACCGCTTACGCACACAGAGCCAAAATTGACGGTGGAAAGCAAAACTGACAAGGCCGTCCGGGGTAGACGGCCAAACAGCCGAAAAATGCCGCTAAATCGCACAGACATCCACAGCCGTCTCCAGCGGTATTAAATATTCAAAATTTTATTATTAATATTCAAATTATTCAAAACAAGCCGACCTGCACAAACTATTCATCGGGACCTCTCTTATTATTATTTTGTAACACTAGTCAGTTAACCCAAATTTATGAAGAATTAGATGTCACGAGTTTATACTCGCATTATGATAATATTATTTCATTATTTTCGTCAAATATGTATGATATTAATCTATTTGTTATTGGAATTATTATGAAGTTATTATCATTGAAATTATTATTATTGAAATTATTATCACTGAAATTATTATATTATTATTGACATTATTACTATAGAAATTTTATTAAAAGCCTTACGATTACCATATAGAAATACCCAAACGTTATTCTTAAAGTACTGACTATAAATTGAAAGTATTTAAACAACAACTAAACGATAAAACTATAAATAAGAAATTAAGACAACGAAACTATGACGAATGTGTAAACGAAACAATAAAACCTTAGCCAACAGTTCTGATGTACTTAATGCGATACATTACCTTTCCGGAACTATTACATACGCACAGTAGTATGAGTTTCACATATTATATTTATTTATATATATTTCCAAAATAGAGTCTAATTGCATTGTCCTGAAAAATTGAAAGCCCATAACAACGTCCCTGCGTTACCTGTATGGCAGGGGGCCTTCGCATGGCAGGAGTGTGGTTTTAGCCGGTAAGAGTCCGGCACTGCCCAGACTTGTCTGGGCGTCCATGAGGATTTCCCACTCCTGCCACAAAAAAAAAAAAAAAAAAAAAAAAAAAAAAAAAAAAAAAAAAACCTAACCTAACCTAACCTAACCTAACCTAACCTAACCTAACCTAACCTAACCTAACCCGTGATATCTTGAACATTTTTTTGACCGTTTTTGACGCAGTTTTCTGCTGATACAAGCTAGACTTGTCTATCGATAGCGTTCAGACATATTACGACAGACCGGCACTCGTTGGATTTCCCGATTTTCACGAAAAACCATCTTTTTCTAAATTTTTTATTCAAAATTTTCTATCTCTAAAACCGCTCGTTCGAATTAACTCAAAATTTTTGCAAAGATACTTACCTTCCGTGCCCGCACTCCGCACCGCATTTTGCACCGCTGACTGTAGGGAAACTTGCAAAAATTTTCAATTTTCTCTAATATTTTGACCTAAAAAACGGTTTTTTGGAAAACGGTCAGTTTTCCAAAAATTTTCTTCGTAGCGCTTTTCGGTTTTCTGCGCAGTCCTACAGCCCGCGCCGAGCCGCGTCTTTTGACACCTTGCACGCGCCGATCCGAGCTGTAGAACTTCAAAAATTTGCCCCCCCACCCACCCGATAGTGGCCGTTTCATCTGCCCAGCGAACCCCTTTATATTGGTCAAAAAACTTTTTATTTACAAAAGTGCATATTTTTATCAGTAGACCCCTTTACAGTCTAAAATCTTATTTATACAAGATATTACCCCACTTATACTATTAACACCTCTATTGAGGATCAACTGAAAATCTTAACGACTATAATTACTAAGGACAAACTGTTCCCCTCTATACAGGGAGCAGTAAATTAATTTTATCTAGCATTTTATTGACGACAATATAATTATATTAAGCTTATTGCAAATTTTGTAGATCCTATATCTTTTACACCCCCAACATGCCTATGGAAAGGACTCCAGCGCAAAAAGCCCCAACATCTACTCGGGCCATTCCATCGTCCGCAATGCTCTCTTTGCGTTTTGAGGACAAGGAGTATAGCTCGCCTCCCAGTGTTTCAACTCAAGCCTCTAGTGCGAGGCGAAACACTGGTGAGGTGAAGAACGGAAGGTTGGCGGAGGCTCAGCCCCGCCTGACGGCCGCACCATCCTCACCCGAAAGCCCGGTCTGGCTCCCGTCTGCTCCACGAAAAATCACTCGGCGCGCCCTTTCGCAGCTGGAAACCGAAGCTGAGACGCGCAGCACTTCCACCGAGTTGACACGGTCGCCGCTGGAATCAGACCGGCCGCAGACGGCAAAACCCACCGACCGGGTGACCGAGGCACGAAACTGCCTTCTGCGCGCGAAATCGCATCTCGCCGACTCGCGCAACATGAAGGCAGATCTGAAGGCAGGGGTCACCCGCGCGGTGGAACGCCTGTATCAGTTAGTCAAGGAGGCGTCGGCAAAAACAGCCGCGGGCGGGGTCGAAACACCAAAGGCCAAAGAAAAGGAACAAGTAGCAAATGTGCCGCCAGCAACGCAACGCCTTCCGGAGGTGGATTCGCTGCTCGCTTCACTAGCGGAGCACAGCGCGCTGGTGAAGGAGAGCAGCGAAAAAATGGAGAGCTTACAGCGGGCGATGGAGAGGCAGGAGGAGATTATTGACAGGACGCCCACGTACGCGAGTGTGGCGGCGGGTCCACCGAAAAGGCAGACCCCAGGAAGGACCGCGCTACACTCCATCGTGGTGACGTCTAAAGACGAAACAGATACAGGTGAACAGGTCCTAGAAAGAATTAGAAAGGCAATCAGAGCAAAAGAGGGGGGAATAGAGGTGGAAAATGTGCGTAAGGCCAAAGATCAGAAAATTGTCATGGGCTGCAGGACGAGGGAGGAACGTGATCGTGTACGGGAGCGCCTCAATAAAGACGAACACCACCTCGTTGTCGAGGACGTAAAGAATAAGAACCCCTTGATTGTGCTGCGGAGCGTCCTCCGCATACACTCAGACGAGGAAGTGCTGAGGCGCTTCGGTGCCAAAACCGGGAGGTATTTCACGGCCTCGACAGCGGGGAGGATGAAATGAGGATAAAATTTAAAAGAAATGCCAGAAATACCCTGACCCACGACGTGATCGTCAGCGCGTCTCCGACTGTCTGGAGCAGGATGATCGAAAAGGGGAAGGTGCGAGTGGACCTCCAGTCCGTCCACGTCGCGGACCAGTCGCCACTGGTGCAATGCACAAGGTGCCTTGGCTACGGGCATAGTCGGCGTTTCTGTAAAGAACCGGCCGACTTATGCAGTCACTGTGGGGGGCCGCACCTTCGTGCCGCGTGTGCCCAGTGGAAGGAAGCGGAGACACCGAAATGCCGGAACTGTGCCGAGGCGAGGATGGAAAAGACGGACCACAGCGCCTTCAGCCGAGACTGTCCTGTTCGAGTCAGGTGGGACGCGCTGTCGCGCATGTCGGTAGCGTATTGCTGAGGGCAACGTACGGATTTTTGTTAATGTCGGATGGCACCCAACTCATGCCTACATCACCTCGGCAACAGCGACCCCAGGGGATGCGTCGAGCCCAGATGAAAGCGGAGTAACACAAAAGCATGTTGGCTTGGACCACAACGGTACTACTGAAATTAACGGCTGGAATTGGGGTCAGCTTCATAAGAAGCTGGCCCAATTAAAAAGGAGCAAATATGACTTACCGTTGTGGTACAACCCGCGGATACATGTAAGTACTGAGACCAGCATTAAAGGACGGCGCGTCCGACACGCCGCAGTTATAAGGAGTGCCAAGGCAATGTTTTGCATTTCTGTGGGTGGAGACCCTTCACTCTGTACACCTGGAAAAACAACGATTGTGCTGACCAACGCCGGATCCAAGGAGCAGCTGCTCGCGCAAGCGAGTGGCACCATTATAATAACATGAACCACCGCTTGCGCACAGAGCCAAACACCATGGTCGAAGCAAAGAGGGAGCCAACGGAGTGGATGATCTCACCCTACAGAACTGACATTCAAATATACTAAGGAGCTCACGAAACCCGTCCCTCGAAAGAAATATAATAGTTGTGTATAGATTATTTCAATTCAAAGTCTTTGATAAAAAGTCGGTTAATCCAAATTTAATAAGCAAACTTAAAAATTAACGTAATTATTAGAAATATTTAGAAGTTTTCAATTTACAAGCAATAGTCAGTTTTTAAAATTGTAGAATAAACAATAAGATCGAATTACACAGAATCACAAACAATATATATATATTCTATTTATTATTTATCTATCCCAAATGGATAACAGTCAGAAGAAAAATTAAACCAGCAGCCTATAACAACGTCCCTGCGTAATCCTTGGCAGGGGGCCTTCGCATGGCAGGAGTTTTCTACTCCTGTCACAACCAAAAAAAAAAAAAAAAAAAAAAAAAACCTAACCTAACCCAAAAATTTTTGCAGACATACTTACCTTCCGTGCCCGCACTCCGCACCGCATTTTGCACCGCCGACTGTAGGGAAACCTGCAAAAATTTTCATTTTCCTCTAACATTTCGACATAAAAAACGGTTTTTTGACCGCTTTTCCAAAATTTTCTTCGTAGCGCTTTTCGGTTTTCTGCGCAGTCCTATAGCCCGCGCCGAGCCGCGTCTTTTGACACCTTGCACGCGCCGATCCGAGCTTCCGAACTTCAAAAATTTGCCCCCCCCACCCACCCGATAGTGGTGGTTACATCTG